>CM059876.1:27866805-28242494 GCA_030490815.1 Acer saccharum
ATAGACATATGTTTTGTATGGCCAAAACCAGGAAACTCTTTATCTTGGTTTATCTACTTTGACAAAGATTTTCCCCTCGACATACCCTTCTGGTTTCTAGAATGGTGGAAAAATATTATATAATAATATATATATATTAATATATAATATAATATATAATACATATATATATATATCATATAATATATATATATATATAATAAATAATATAATATATAATTCATATATATATATATAATATTTATATATCATAATATAATATATAATAATAATATATTATTTTTCTAAAGGGGGTATTTTTGGAATGGGGTTGGGGCATATGAGGGTATTTTTGGAATATAAATTTTAGTTTGGAATGGAAGGGCATTCCATTGGTTTTTGGATGGAATGCCCATTCAAACCAAAATGGTGGAATCCTCATTCCAATGGAATCACTTCCATTGCATTTTAACAAACTGAACGAATGGAATAACTTTTTTTTCCATTCTATTCCATCCCATCCAACCAAACGTGGTCTATAAGAGACATGTGACATCAATTGTAATAAGCATGATTTAGAATATAATTCTCAACATGAGAGATATTTCTCAATATGCATCTTGCAATTTAATGAACAAATGTAAGACTCAGATTACTATTTTATATGGGTAATTGAATTATTAACGTGTTTCTTAGTATGAAACAAGAGGTGCAAAATAAATAAACAAATTTTTTAACATTATTATTTTATTTTTTTTTTTTAAAAGTAAATTTATTAAATTTAAAATTTTACTTGTCCAATATCGGTTTGCCCAAAAACCAATATCTTACTGTAAAATAAATTCATATCGAGATTTTGTTTGGTGTTGAAAATAGGAAGTAAAAGTTTAAAAAAATTATTAAAGATAAAAATAATAATTATATATTATGAATGTTTTATAATATAATATATATATTATATATTATTATATTAAATAATATATATATTATTATTATATTTATTAAATAATATAATATAATATATATATATATTTATATTTATAGCAAATCACATCTAATAATATAATAATAATATAATAATAATATATATAATATATATTATATTATATATTATAAAACATTCATAATATATAATTTTTTTTTATCTTTAATAATTTTTTTAAACTCTTACTTCATATTTTCAACACCAAACAAAATCTCGATATAGATTTATTTTATAGTAAGATATCGATTTTTGAGCAAACCGATATTGGATAAGTAAAATTTTAAATTTAATAAATTTACTTTTAAATCATTTGCTTTTAAAAAATTCAAAATAATAATTTTTAAAAAATTGTTTATTTATTTTGCACCCTCTTATTTCATACTAAGAGACACGTTAATAATTCAATTACCCATATAAATTAGTAATCTGAGTGTTACATTTGTTCATTAAATTGCAAGATGCATGTTGAGAAATATCTCTCATGTAGTGAGAGTTGTATTCCAAATCATGCTTATTACAATTGATGTCACGAGTTTCCTATAGGCCATGTTTGGTTGAATGGGATGAAATGGAAAGAAAGTCATTCCATTCATTTGGTTTGTTAAAATGAAATGGAATAGTGATTCCATTGGAATAGGAAATCCACCATTTTGGTTGAATGGGCATTCCATCCAAAAACCAATGGAATGCCCTTCCATTCCAAACTAAAATTTATATTCCATAAATACCCTCATATGCCCCAACTCCATTTCAAAAATACTCTCCTTTCCAAAAATAATATATTATTATTATATATTATATTAATGATATATAAATATTATATATATATCGATTCTGTTCCTATCAGTGCATCCTGATATAACTTTATCAGGATATTGAATGTGAGCCATTAATTTATAACAGTGATTTGACAACTACATACATACCAAGTCAAAGTATATAAAACGAGTGGCTCACATTCAATATCCTTATATAATTCTATCAATGCGCACTGATAGGATAATTTCCATATATATATATATATATATATATATGTATTATATATTATATTATTATATATTATATATATATTTATATATTATATATTATACTATAATATATATTATATATTATTACATATATATTATATATATTATAATATATTATATAATATATAAAATATTAATATATTAATATGTACGTATTATATTATATAAATATATTATTATTATATATATATTATATTATATTATATTAATATAAATATATATATATATATTATATAAATATATTAATATTATATATATTTATTATATAATATAATATATATATATATATATGTTATATACTATATATTATATATATTTATATATATTATATTATATAAATATATTATTATTATATATATATTATATTATATAATATATATATATATATATATATATATTATATATACATTATATATATTTATATATATTATATTATATTATATATATTATTATATGTATTATATATAATATTTATGTGTATTATCTATATTATATTATTATATATATGTATTATATATATTATATATTAATATATTAAATAATATATATAAATATAAAAAAATATATATTTTAACATTGTTGACAGTTAAAAACTATCAACAATGTTATTATATTATATTATATATATATATATATATATAATATTAATATATTAATATATATGTATTATATTATATAAATATATTATTATTATATGTATTATATTATATAATATATATATATATATGTTATATTATATTATATATATTTATATATATTATATTATATTATATACTATATATTAATATATTAATATATATGTATTATATTATATAAATATACTATTATAATATATATTATATTATATAATATATATATATTAATATATTAATATATAGGTATTATATTATATAAATATATTATTATTATATATATAATATATTATATAATATATATTATTGTATGTATTATATAGAATATATATGTGTATTATCTATATTATATTATTATATATATGTATCATATATATTATATATTATATATATTTATATATATTATATTATATAATATATTATCTATATTATATTATTATATATATGTATCATATATTATATATTATATATATTTATATATATTATATTATATAATATATATTATTAATTGTATTATATATAATATATATGTGTATTATCTATATAATATATATAAATATATAAAAAAAAATGTTTTAACATTGTTGACAGTTAAAAACTGTCAACAATCCTTGACAGTTTTTAACTGTCAACAATGTTAAAAACTGTCAAGGATTGTTGACAGTTTTTAACTGTCAACAAAAAACTGTCAACAAAGACATATTTTCTTGTAGTGATCTCATCCATTTTTAGTGTTCATACTTGTCATTTAATCTCTTTAAATTACTTGTATTCATTTAGATTAAATTATATATACAAGATTGAGATTATTGTGTTGATTGATTGAGAGTTGTATTTTGATAACTATTGCCTAGGATTGCTTTATCTAAGATAGCTATATTGTATGCCATGTCATATAGCAATATTAATATCTAGAATTGTTATTATTGACATCTTTCATCCTAGATAAGTGAAACTAATAATGCACGGTGTGTATAAAACTATCTAGAGAGGGGGTGAATAGATTTTAAACGAATATTACCAATTTTCGCGATTAGTCAATATTACAAAAAAACCCCAATCTAGTAAAAGCAATAAATCAAGTGTAAAGTGTTGGGATTATGCTCAATAGCAAGAGTGTAATATTGTAATTGACAATCTTTTCATATTAATAAAGTGATTTCTGGTTTAACAAATCTTATAGCATTTATAGTTTAATATTATAATTGTCAAAGTAAATAATCATAAGGTCAAAAGACTATGAGAAAAGAAGAATTGTTCGTACATCTGGATATATATGAGGTAGACACAATTCTTTAGTTAGTCTTGAATAATGTTCACAACTTAAGTTAAAGGTTGGGCAGCTTTATCTTGTTAAAGTTGTAGAATTCTTTTGCTAGCATTTGAGTGGGATCAAATGAGTTATAATGAGTCTGAAATCATCGGAGGGTCTTCGAGTAAAAGAATCTAGTGCACTGGGTGCATTGAACTGGATCACAATGAAATACTTTATCTAGAATCGTCAATAGATAATAGTTTTTTCATTATCAGGACAATCGGAGAGTCCACCTTAATCATAAGATAAATGATGGACTTATGGTTGTAAGTGGTATCATTTGAGTTATCAATGAGTACGATTATATAGCATAGTCTATCCTCGATAGTTTGGTGATATTCATTTGTTAATTGATAGAGGACTTCATTTATAGATATGGACATCGTGGCTCTATTTATTAAATGAGAGTAGAATATCATCATATTGATGTTTTGAGGTATTGGGTATTGAATTTTAACGTTAATAAAACAAATTATAGCACGGTGTGTATAAAGCTATCTAGAGGGGGAGTGAATAGATTTTAAACTTATTACCCAATTTTTCGTGATAAGTCAAAATTACGAAATTACCCCTAAATAGATAAAGCAATAAATTAAGTATAAAATGCGGAAATTAAATAACACTTGATTTTTACGTGGAAACCCTCACGGGAAAAACCACGGGCTAGTAAGTAAGCCACACTCGAACCTCGAATCCACTAAATGTGTAAAACGATTACAACCTAATCCCGGAAGTAATCACACACCTACCTAATCCTGGTATGAGTGAACCTAGTCCAATTTACTTGCGATCTAAGCAACCTAATCCCGGAAGCTACACACAAGACTTACTTTCTCAATGAAGAGAATAACACCCTAAGTGAATATATGAATATCCAAATGCAACATAGAGCAAGAGAAACCCTATATGCTTATCTAAGATGATTAATATGCAATTAGAACAATCCTAGATATCAAAACTAAATGACATGTCAAATAGTTTAGCTAATCAAGATTAAGCACAAAACCTAATTAGCTATCACAATACAACTTCTCAAACATACATCACATTAATCTCAATCTTGTATCAAAAGATATATGAAAATCATACAAGTAATAAAATGAGATTGCTTGTTAAGAAAAACACAAAATATGTAAGATATTAGTGAAAAGCTTACCAAGCAAAGTATGATGAAGAATCCATGCAAGATGACATCTAGAAGATCAAAAATGATGCTAGATGATGATTGATGATCATGAAAAAGTGTTTGAGTAATTAAATATGAGTTCTTGGAATTTTTCTTCTCTTTGAAAAATATCCTAAGTATGAAATCTGAATATGAACTCTCTTGATTGACCTAAAGTCAAAGTGGCATATATATAGGAGGCCAAATCAAAGTGTGGTCGTTTTGATAAGTTTGCCTCAAATTTGCCTTAGGCGCTGTACGTAGGGCGCTTCTATACAGCGCCCCTGCTCTGTTCTCTCGGGAAAACAGAGGAGCGCTATACGTACAGCGCCCTGTACAGCGCTTTGTACAGTGCCTGTATAGCGCCCGTACAGCGACTGAATTAAATCGATCAGGTCTGTACAGCACTCGAAGGGGGCTGTTCGTACAGCGCTTCTGTAGAGCGCTTTTGGAAGCGCCCAATGCAAAAATGCAATCCTAAGTCTAAGCATGACAAGGCAATTGGATATGCAAGATGCAATCAAACTAACATACAAGAAGAGATGTTAATGAACATTAAAGCACACAAATAAGACACACAACATACAAGGATTAAACATATGCATAAGTTGTGAGTGTGTGCAACTATCTCTTCAAGACAAGTAAGCACACAGAAATTTACCTTCGGTGCTTATCAAGACGAGGTCTTCAAAGGGCTTCGAACAAAACTACCAACACCTAGGCTACCCTTACAAAGAACCCCAACATGTGGTTTGTCCACGAAATGAGCCAATCAACAAATAGGAACCTTACAATCTCCCCCTTTGGCTATTTCGTGACAAAACCACCACTCACATTGATACCTCACAAAGAAAAAGAAACTACGGGACTATTATGATATTCTACATTACAAAGAGATAAGAAAATGCAACTTGAAGTCTTCAACCTCTTGTAGAATAATCAATCCCTGAAAAAATGGGCTGATCAATTATATTAATATATTAATGAAAGGCATGTGGGCTTGTTTCTTTTAGTAAGAGTGGGTCTGGTTCACATGTGGGCTTTTTAATTAAAGTCTAATGGATTAAATAAAATAAGAAAATAATATTAAGCCCATGTATATGGTGTGGGCAGCAAGACTAGGATAATAGTCTAAAATATTATTTTATTTTATTGATTGATTAAATGGAAATTAATTAATTTATTAGTTAATCATTTAATTGAGAATCAAAATCTTTTTCTGATCAGGAAATATGTTTCCTAGAGTTATACTATTGGTAGTAGTATATTAAAGATAAAAGACTTATTTGGTAAGAAGATAAATAATAAGGTTTATTTATTTAATCAAATAAGGAAGTCTTTTAATATGTCATAATAGGATTAAACACCTATGAGTTGTATTAGGGTTAGGATTCTAAAGTTGATAGGAATTAGGGTAAAGCACAAATCCTCTTTGGGAGAGAATTCGGCCAACCCTAAACCCTAACACAAGAAGAATTCGGCAACCCTAATAATAAAAGGAGAAGAATTCGGCCACCCTATATAATATTTAGTACAGAATTCGGCCACTTCTTCTTCCTCTCCAAGCTTGAGTGAATTATTTCTTTTTGCTTAGAAAAATAATTCATACTCTAGACAAGTGTTTGATTTTTGGCCAAGAGAGAAATAGAGAAAGAGAGTTCTAATTTCGATAGTGCACTTGTAAGCTTGAATATCAAAAGGCTTTGTGCACAACTTCGAATTAGGTTCATGCGAGTTTTAATCTTAACGGTTGTTAAATTCAAAAGTGACCAAAACATACTTTCTAGTTTCTTGGATTTTATTGTGACTAACGATCAGAAGGAAAGATTTTGTTTTCCATCCTTTGGTACGCAATTCAAAGAAAGGGAGACCACGCTCCTAGGTGATTCACGTTCGTGATAGGTGTAGGGAAAAATAACAAAAGTAGTACACGCAGCGGAAGCGATACTAAAATTAGATTTAGTGACTTTTAAAAAAATTATCCTTTATGAACCTTAAACCCTTTTAATCAATAAACATGCATATACATTAACAAAAAGTAGATTACCTTTTGTCGCGTGATCCAATTGACTTACGTCGATGGTAATCCGCAAGACCTTCAATCCGAGCACGAACGTGGATCACCTAGGAGCGTGGTCTCCCTTTTCTTTGAATTGCAAACCTGTGAATGGACAAAACAAAACTTTTCTTTTCTTTGTTAGTCACAAAACAATCAAAAGAATGTCTAAGATTATTCTGGTCACTTTTGAGTTCTCAATCTAATGATCGAAACTCGCGTAAACCTAGATCGATATCGTATACACAAGCTTATTGATGATTAAGCAATAGTATACTATCAAAGAATAATCTAACACTCCTTTTTGTCTTAGTAGAATAAAAACTCTCTATGAATAAAGAAGAAGAAGAAAAATAAAATCTCAAGCACACTTGTATTTTGTGGCCGAACCCTATAAGAACACTTATATAGGTTGGCCGAATTTTTCTTTCTTTTTCCTTTAGGGTTGCCGAATTCTATATAGTTTTAAATTATGGTTGGCCGAATTTCATCATGTCACTTATATAGGGTGACCGAAATTCAACCCTAATTCTTTTCAACTTTATAGACTTCAAACCCTAATCCAACTCATTGATTTTTTATTCTTTTATTTTGACTAAATAAAAAGACTCCTTATTTGATTAAATAAATAAAATTAATTTATTTATTTCCTTATCAAACAAGTCTTTTACTTTTAGGAAAAATTTGTTTCTTTAATTAAACAATTAATCAATAAATTAATTAATTTTTATTTAATTAAAACAAATGAAACAAAATAATATATTAGGTTAAAACATTAACCTTGCCGCCCCACTTGTATAAAATTGGGCCTAATATTATTTTCTTTTTTCATTTAATCCATTGGACTTTAAATAAAAAGCCCACATGTGAACCAGACCCATTCTTACTAAAAGAAACAAGCCCACATGTCTTTCATTAATATATTAATATAATTGAGCAGCCCATTACATAAATAATGTGCATATTATATTCTTAATATATTAAATGCAATTCTAGATGGACCCTTAAATTGGTCCGGTAGAATATATCAAGTGATCCATGCAAGTCCGTGTGGATTGGGGATCTTGGCGGGCCATCTAAATTTAAGCTTCAATAGACATAACCTAATCACAATCAACAAATGATTCACTTAGGTCCGATCCATTAATTTTAACTCATTCCACTAAAGAGCTAAAACTGAACTCTTAAATAAAGATAGAAAAGGAAGATGCTCCTCATTCATACCCTAGACAATCATATTGGAGATAGTGTATCCTCGTGATTAATATCAGTAATCGCCAAGAGTTCATAGACCGCCTATAACTCTCCAAGTTACCATATTTACTCATATGACCACGTTTTGAACTTGGATATTTTGACTTGTCCAGAAGCCATGTTTTCAATAGACACTATCGAAAACTCAACGTTGAGATTTAATATCCAATTACCTCAAAACATCCATATGATGATATTATACTCTCATTTAATTAAATTGAGCCACGATGTCCATATCTATAAATGAAGTCCTCTATCGATTAACAAATGAATATCACCAAACTATCGAGGATAGACTATGCGATATAATCGTACTCATTGATAACTCAAATGATATCACTTGCAACCATAAGTCCATCATTTATCTCAGCATTAAGATAGACTCTCCGATTGTCCTGATAATGAAAAGACTATTATCTACTGACGGTTCTAGATAAAGCTTTTCATTGTGACCCAGTTCAATGCACCCAGTGCACTAGATCCTTTTGCTCGAAGACACTCCGATGATTTTAGACTCATCATATCTCATTTGATCCCACTCAAATGCTAGCAAAAGAATTCTACAACTTTAACAAGATAAAGGTGCCCAACCTTTAACTTAAGTTGTGAACATTATTCAAGACTAACTAAAGAATTGTGTCTACCACATACATATCCAGATGTACGAACAATTCTTCTTTTCCCATAGTCTTTAGACCTTATAATTATTTACTTTGACAATTATAATATTAAACTATAAATGCTATACGATTTGTTAAACCAGAAATCACTTTATTAATATGAAAAAGATTGTTAATTACAACATTACACTCTTGCTATTGAGCATAATCCTAACAATAGGATTGGAAGATCTTGCGAATTACCATCGAAGCAAAGTCAATCGGATCACGCGACAAAAGGTATTCTACTTTTTAGTGTATATATATATATGTTTAATTAATTTAAGGGTTAAGGTTCAAATTATGGAAAATTTTTAAACTATACTAAACTTTTTTTTTAGTCTCGCTTCCGCTGCGTGCAATCTTTTTTTTCCCTACATAAAGTGCGGAATTTAAATAACACTCGATTTTTATGTGGAAACCTTCAACAAGAAAAAATCACGGGCTGTTATGTGCGCCACACACGAACCTCGAATCGATTAATTGCAATGGTGTTTACAACCTAGGTTGACTTCAATCTCTCACGGTTTATAACCCACCATTACTACCCGTAGGCCTGTAAAAGTGAACCTAGTCCAATTTGATTGCACTACTCACCGGTAAACACAAGACTTACTTCTCAATGAAGAGATTAAACAACCTAATGAGAATAATATGATATTCAAAGAGCAGGCAATGCTAGGTAACACTAAATGCTTATCTTGGAGGAAAGATGACAACAATTACAATCCTAGATATCAATCTTTACTATATGACATGGTGTAAAGCATAGCTATGTGAGATATGTCAATCCTAGGTATAGCTATCAAAATACAACACTCAAACATTCAACACATAATCTCAATCTTGTATGTAGAAATTACTCTAAGAACATACAAGTAATAAAAGAGATAAATTGCTAAGTAAGAACACTAATTATGTAAGATAATAGTGAACAACTAACCATAATATGTGTATTGAAGAAGACCTATGCACTAGCACATCCTAGATATCATGGATGATGCTTAGATGATGATTGATGCATATGAATTTTGATTTGAGTGATCAAAGATGATCAAAGATGAGTTCTTGATGAAAAAGCTCTCTTTGAAAATTCTCTCAATTAAAAATAAGATTTTTTGAGTTAGTCGACTTAAGGATTTAAAATTATATATATATGAGGTCAAGTTAATGCAACGCCGTTTTGAAAAAAATAGGGTAAACCGATGTGGGTACCGTTGCCAAAACCGCAGCGATATCCACAGCGGTGCACTAAAATACGCATCAGGTATGAAACCGTTGCGCCAAACGCTGTGGCTTCCACAACGGTTATGGCAGCGGTATGCACTGAGCACAAAATGTTGTGCCTACCGCTGCGGAAAACCACAACGGTCAGGAGAGTTGCGAAATAAAGCAACTCACCGCTGTGGCTACCGCTGCAGATTCCGGCAGCGATACCAACAGCGGTCTCCTGTACCATGCAAGGCTTAAGCTACTCAAGGCATGGCTTTGCATCCTAATGCCTAAACATGTCATGGCATTACAGTGTACATGATGTAATCATTTAAAAACATGCAAGAAGAGATATTCAAGAACATGAATGCACACATATAAAAACACACAACATACAAGGATTAGAGATATAAATGAGTTGTGAGTGTGTGCAACTAGATCTCTTCAAAGCAAGTAAGCACAAGAATTTTACCTTTGTTGTGCTTCTTCTCTTGAGGTCTTGAGAGGGCCTTTGTTGAGCATGAGCACCAACAAACAAAAGCCTAAGTTGCCCTTACATAAAACCCCACATGTGGTTTGTCACCAAAATAAGCCAATCAAACTTTGAGGAACTAACAATAAGCATTTAGTGTAACCTAGCATTATTTGCATATTGAATATCATGATATTCACTTAGGTTGTTGATCTCTTCAATGAGAATTAAGTATTGTGGCTAAGATTGCTTAATGCGCAAGCAAGTAGGTCTAGAATTGCTATTAAAGGCCCGTTGGGTAGTAGTGGTAAGTTAGTGATCGTATACGGTTTGACGGTGGTTAACCTAGGTTGTAAACATCATTACAAGTAGTGGATTTGAGGACCATGTGTGGCTCGCATAGTAGCCCGTGAGTTTTTCCCTGTTGAGGGTTTCTCACATAAATCAATCAACTTACAATTTATTGTTTTCCACACTTAGATTAAGTTGATTGTATTTTTGACTAGTAGGGGTTTTTATTGAATATTGACTAATTAAGAAAAATTAGTAATTAACTTGATTAATATCTATTCACCCCCTCTCTAGATATATTTAGACGCGTCATTATATTTGTTTCAATTGGTATCAGAGCGGGTTCCAAGACATATTTAGGATATTCATGATTTTTGGTGTGTTTTGCATTTTGTGTGTTTTTTGATTATTCATACACTTGCATTCATTTCATTCATTCATTCATAAACACTATGAGTGGAAACGGTGGTGGAAACGAGGGTGATTCAAGTACAAGGCCTCTATTGCTTACCGGGATAAATTATGCCTCATGGAAAGGCAAGATGGAGTCATACATTTGCCTAATCCATGATAGAGCTTGGATGACGGTTGAAGACGGCTACGCTCCACCAATGATGACTCCTACGGATGGAGGAGAGGATGTACTCAAGCCTAAGGCTCAATGGAATACTTAAGAATTTGAGGCATCAAAATGGAATAGAAAGGTGATGCACACCATCCTATGTGCCATGGACGAGAATCAATACAAATTAGTTCAAAACACTAGGATCACTAAGGAGGCGTGGGACATCTTAGAGTCGACACATGAGGGAACCGAAGTGGTTAAGGACTCTAAGCTTCAAGTTCTCCAAACTCAATTTGAAATGTTTAGAATGGAAGAGAACGAGTGCTTCAACGACTTCGAGATCAAGTTGATGGACATAGTCAACCAAAGTCATCAACTTAGTGACCCGTATTCGAATAGGAAAATCAAGCAGAAAGTTATGAGATCCCCTTTTAAAGATTTGAGTCCAAGGTAACGGCTTTAGAGGAGAATAGTGGTTACAAGGATATGAAGCTGAGTGAGGTGATTAGGAGGCTTCTAGCCTATGAGTCTAGGAAGGGTCCTATCTCCACACCTCCTAAGAAGCAAAAGGGAATTGCTTTGAAGGCCTCCAAAGTTGAGAAGGAGGAAAATGATAACTCGGATAAAGACATGGCCTTATTGTTGGGAAGGTTTAAGAAGTTTGTCAAATTTGAGAAGAAGGGTTTTGGATCTAAAGGCCAAGACTTGAAGAAAAAGGCTACCTTCAAGAAGTTTGAGCCAAGGCAAGAGAAGAATGAGAGAAAGGGGATCTAATGCTTTAAGTGTGGTGGCATAGGACACATCACTCCCGATTGTGGAAACTTGAAGAACAAGAAAAAAAGAAAGGTGATGGCCACCACTTGGAGTGGAAGTGATGACTCCGATGAGAGAGATGAATCTTCGGATGATGAAGGTGAAGTAGCTAACTGTAGGGAAAATACACGCGGTGGAAGTGAAAAATTGATTTGTTTAGTTTAAAATTTTTCCTTAAAAGAAGAACCTTAACCCTTGACTAATTAATGTATAACAAAGATATCGTACCTTTTTCCACATGACGATTGATGTTGCGTCGCTTGTAATCCGCAAGATCTTCCAATCTAATCACGAATGTGAATCACCTAGGAGTGTGGGCTCCCTTTCTTTGAATTGTGTACCTGAGGATGGATAACAAAAAAAAAAAAAAAAAACTTTTTCTTTTATTAGTCACAAAAATCTTCCTAGAGAAAAACGAAGAATGTTCGGTCACTTGTGAGTTCTCAATCTTTTGATCGAAACTCGCGTGAACATTATTCGAAGTTGTGCACAAAGCCTTTTGATGTAAAAGCTAGTAGTATACTATCGAAATAAAACGTTTCTTCACTCTATTTCCTCTTGGCCGAATTTCACACACTATCTTAGAGTTGGATTTATTTTTCTAAGCAAATAAAAATTCTCTCAATTAAGAATCTAAGGTTGGCCAAATTCTACATATATTATATATAGGGTGGCCGAATTCTAGCTCTAAAATTACTAGGGTTGGCTGAATTCTTGCTTTAGGTAGGATTACTTGTCATTAGCCGAAATCCTCTCACAAGGAGGATTTGTGTTTCCATCAAAGACTCCTATCTATCTTTAGAATTCAAACCCTAATCCAACTCTTTAGAGTATTATTAAATTGTGACTATATCAAAAACTTCCTAATTTGACTAGATAAATAAATTCATTTTATTTATCTACTTACCAAATAAAGTCTTTGATTCTCATTATACTACCAACAATAGTATAACACTAAGAAACCTCTTTCCTAGTTAGAAAAAGATTTTGACTTTTAATTAAATAATTAAATAATTAATTAATTAATTAACTTCCACTTAATTAAACAATAAAATAATATAATATAATAGGCTAATACACTAGCCTTGCCGCCCAAGTACATAACATGAGCCATATATTATTTTTTCCATTTTATTAAATCCATTGGACCTTAATAAAAAGTCCACATGTGAACTAGACCTATTCTTACTAAAAAAAACAAGTCCATATATCTTAATACAATTCTAGATGGACTCATAAATTAGTCTGGTAGAATATATCATGTGATCCATGCCAGTCCATGTAGATTGGGGATCTTGGCGAACTATCTAAATTTAAACTTCAATAGATATAACCCAATCACAATCAACAAATGATTCACTTAGGTTCGATCTATTAATTTTAGTTCATTCCACTAAAGAACTAAAATTACACTCTTAAATAAAGATAGAATAAGTAAATGTTTCTCATTCATACCCTAGACAATCTTATTGGAGATAATGTATCCTCGTGAAAAATATAAGTATTCGCCAAAAGCTCATAGACTGCCTATAGCTCTCCTAGTTACCATATATGACCACATTTTGAACTTGGATATTTTGACTTTTCCAGAAGCCATGTTTCAATAGACACTATCGAAAACTTAACGTCAAGATTTAATATCCAATACCTCAAAATATTCATATGATGATATTTTACTCTCATTTAATAAATGGAGCCACGATGTCCATATCTATAAATGAAATCCTCTATCGATTAACAAATTAATACCACCAAACTATCGAGGATAGACTATGCTATATAATCGTACTCAATGATAGCTTAAATGATAACACTTGTAACCATAAGTCCATCATTTATATCGGGATTGAGATAGACTCTCCGATTGTCCTCAAAGTGAAAACTTTTATCCACTGACAGTTCTGGATAAAGTATTTCACTGTGATCCTATTCAATGCACCTAGTGCACTAGATTCTTTTACCCAAAGACAATATACTTTGATGATTTTAGACTCATCATAACACATTTGATCCCACCCAAATGCTAACAAAAGAGTCTACAACTTTAACAAGGTAAAGGCGCCCAACCTTTATCTTAAGTTGTGAATATTATTCAAGACTAACTAAAGAATTGTGTCTACCTCATACTTATCCAGATGTACGAACATTTCTTCATTTCTCATAGTCTTTTGACCTTATGATTATTTACTTTTGACAATTATAATAATTGAACTATAAATGCTATAAGATTTGTTAAAACAGAAATCACTTTATTATTGTGAAAAGACTGTCAAAAACAATATTACAATCTTGCTATTGAGTATAATCCTAACACTAACTTCATAGCATTTGCTTCCTCCCACAAGAGCAAAGATGTTAGTGAAGAAAAGGAAGAGAGTCAAGAGAAAAGTGACTCAAGTGATAATGGCTCCTCATCTAACTCCATAAATGGAAATGTGGAGAGAATAGATGTTCATGACTACATAGTCAAGTTTGAAAGCTCAAGGATGAAGAACAAAAGAGAATTAGGAGATTGAAGGAAGAAAATCTAGAGCTTTCAACACAAGTTGACCACTTAAGTGAAGAAATGGTGAGATCCAAGAAGATTGAAGATAAGCTAAGAGATGAGCTAGCTTTATTTATGAGGAATGAAGAAGGGTTGAAGATGGAGCTTGAAGAAGCTAAAGGGTCAATGACTAGGATGGCTTCTAGCACCGAGAAGCTTGATCACATGTTAAGTGTTGGAAAAAGTCCTTGTGACAATAAAGGTCTTGGGTTTAAAGATGGCAAGGAGACCTCCACTCCTAACAAGACCGCATTTGTCAAGAGCTTGAGCAACAAAGAAACTTCACTAGTGCAAACTCCTAGGAAGAAGATTGATCTAGGACAATGCTCACATAGTGCACAAGTGAAGATGGCGCCAAGAAGACAACCTCAAGCTCAACCCATAAAAGCTCCTCAAGCCAACTTTCCTCTACATATGGCTCACCAAGCAAATAGACCAATCATGCATGCTCAACCAAGGAAGGAAGCTAGACCAGTTCAACAACGAAGACGTAATGAACCGATTCAACCACAACGACATGGGAAGGCTCCTATGCATTCACAAGGGCATGGTATGATTCCTAACTTCATCCGTACATATCATTTTTGTGGAATTTATGGTAATATTAGACCAAATTGCTTTCATTACATTAAAATGCGTAGAGTTAAAAGCATGACTGAAAAGAAAAAGAGTAGAGCCAATATGCATGTCCCTAGGAAAAATAGAACCAATTTGCATGATCCTAGGACATTTAGAGCCTATGTACCAATGACCACTAGGAAAAAAAAATTCACCTTGGTGGATTAGAAGAGATGAATACTTTTGCCATGTTGCACAAATTGCCTTGAAGGCAAATTCTTCTAATTTTTGGTATTTAGATAGTGGGTGCTCTAGACACATGATGGGAAACAAGAGTTTCTTTGAGACTCTTGTCATGGAGGAAGGGGGATTTGTCACCTTTAGTGATGGATCTAAAAAGAGAGTTGCAGGGAAAGGAACCATCTCCATTCCTAGTTTACATTCCTTGTCCAATGCTTTATATGTGGATGGCTTGAAAGCCAATCTAATAAGCATTTCTCATCTTAGTGATGAAGGACTCTTTGTCTTGTTTAGCAAGAATAATTGCTCCATTCTATTGCCCGGTAGACAAACCTTGTTGAAAGGAATAAGATCTAGCAACAATTACTATTCTCTTGAAGCTAGAGTTGTCTCATGTAATGTGTCCAAGAATGAGCAAATTGAGTTATGGCATGAAAGACTTGGCCACATGAACTATCGGGATTTACGAATCTTAGATAAGTTCAATGTTATGCATGGCCTTCCCAAACTTGGGAAGAAAGTCGATGGTGTTTGTGGACCTTGCCAACATGGGAAACAAACCAAGAGCATGTACAAGAAGGGCAAGTATCTCTCCACCAAAGAGCCCCTAGAGCTTCTCCACATAGATCTTATGGGTCCCATGCAAACCGAGAGTTTAGGCGGAAAGAGATACATTTTTGTTTGTGTAGATGATTTCTCTAGGTACACATGTACATATTTCCTTAGAGAAAAATCTAAAACTTTTAACAAGTTTAAAATGCTTTGCACTAAAATTCAAAATGAAAAAGACTAACATTAAAAGCATTAAACGGATTAGAAATGACCATGGGAGGGAGTTTGAAAATGCCTACTTTGAAAGCTATTGCAATAGCTTAGGCATCTCCCATGAGTTTTCGACTCCTAGGACACCTCAACAAAATGGAGTTGTTTAGAGGGAAAATAGGGTTCTTTAAGAGATGGCCCATTTGATGTTGCTTAGCAACAATGTCCCTAGGAACCTGTGGGCCGAAGCCGTCAATACGGCTTGCTATATAGGAAATAGAGTCTTCCTAAGGCCCGGTACTAAATGAAAATACCTACAAGGTTATGCTAAACAACCTAGAGGGGGGGGGGGGGGGGTGAATAGGTTGATGCACTAGTTTTAAAAACTTTTTCGTGATTTATGTCAAAACCTCGGTGAGCATACATATTAACCTTAAACAAGATTGTTATGAGAAAACAATTATCACAAGTATGCTCAATTCACCACCCTTAGTCTACAAAACATATATCAATAAACAATGTATCTCTTTTACAAGTATATTCAATAATGAGCAAATTTAAATTCCACAAGTTGTACTTTGAATATTACAATGCAAACTCACCAAGTTGAGCTTTACAACTTGGTATAGAATCACAAGATACAATGTTCAAGTACTTACAAGATACAAGAAACAAATGTTGATTCAACCAACAATGTGCACAACTCTTTCTTTATCAATAACTTGTTTACAAGGATGTGAGGAAATGAAGAGCTTAAACAAGTTATATAGATCATACATACAAATATAAAGAGATAGAGATAGAGACATTTGACACATTGATTTTTACGTGGTAAACCTCCAAAGAGGAAACATCCACGGGTTGAATCCACAACCACCAGCGAAGCAATCCACTATGTAAAAAGGACTTACACACTCAAGCTATCACTCATGATATCCGCTCAAGCTATCAACTCCTAATCTACCCTCGGGCTAGTGAATCACCAAGCCTACTTCCTATCCGAGATGTGTCCTACACCTCTAGGAAGCAACTTCCTATCCAAGACTCTCACATCTCTAGGAAGATTTCGTGCTTAGCTATCCGGATCACAAAGATCCTAGTTAAGCTCTCCTAGCTCAACCATCCGGAGTACCACACTCCTAGCTAAGACTTTTGCTTGACTATCCGGACCACATGTCCTAGTCAAGACTCCTTGCTCTTTCCACAAAGCTTCACTCACTTTGCAAGAGACTTCCACCTTTTACAAGGCAATGATCTAAGTGATGCAAATGATGCAAACACATGCAACATAGAATATATGATCAATACATCCTATGGAAACTAGAAATAATCAATGAGCACACAATGTACATTTTTCTAGTTTATGATCCAAAACATGACACCATACAAAATGATGCATGAACATATGAAATGTATGGATAAGGTACACTTCATGAAGATCTAGACATAGGCAACAAAGTTCACAAAACAAAGTAGTCTAGATCTTAAACATGAACAAAAATCTAGAGCATGCAAAACACCTAAAACATGCCAAGCCTAGATTCTATTCATGTTTCTAAAGCTTGAAAACAAAGCATGTTCATTAAGCACATAATCAAGACTTTAGAACACAAACAACAAAAAAATGCTAGAATCACAAAATGTATACAATGAATATTCTAGCAAGTATTTAGAGCAAGGATATAATGAATAATCAATTAAATCCTAATTAGCTCTAAATACAAAATCAAATGTGCTAATCTTAGATTTGTTCAATAAGAGGATCTAAGCACATGTGAGGATTATTAATCATAAAATACATCACTAAACAAACCTCCTATGAGTGTTGGAAAGGTAGAAAGTCAAATGTTAGCTACTTCCACTCCTTTGGAAGCAAATGCTACATTCTAAATAACCGTGATCAACTTGGCAAGTTTGATGCTAAGAGTGATGAGGGTATCTTTTTTGGTTATGCCTTGAATAGTAAAGCCTATAGAGTTTTCAACTTGAAGACTCGAAGCGTCATGGAATCATCTAATGTTGTCATAGATGATTGTAGGCTTAAGACTAGTAAACATGAGGAGGAGGTTGTTGTAGTTGATGATTCTCCCTTGGAGAAGGTTGTGGAGACTCCTATTGATGGGAGGTTTAACCTTAATGAAGAGGACACACAACCTCTTGATAGAGTTCCTCTCTTGAACTCTAATGAACCCGCTCTATGGGTTAGGAAACTCCATGATAAAAATGACATCATTAGAGAAGTGAATGAGGGTGTTAGGACTAGACGTCAAATAGTTAATCTTATTACTTATACTTGCTACACCTCTTAAATTGAACCCAAAAAGGTTGATGAGGCCTTAAATGATGAATTTTGGGTTCTTGTTATGCAAGAAGAGCTACACCAATTCGAAAGGAATGAGGTTTGGACTCTAGTTCCTAGTTTTAAAAGCACAAATGTCATAGGCACCAAGTGGGTGTATAGGAACAAATCCGATGAAGATGGCAACATAGTGCGTAACAAGGCAAGGCTTATTGCATAAGGGTACTCTTAAATTGAGGGTATCATCTTTGAGGAAACTTTTGCTCCCGTTGCCCGTTTAGAGTCCATTAGGCTTCTTTTGTCCGTATCTTGTGTGCACAAGTTCAAATTGCACCAAATGGATGTGAAGAGTGCCTTCCTCAATGGCTTCTTGCAAGAGGAAGTGTTTGTTAAGCAACCCAAGGGGATTGTGGATGCACACCACCCCAACCATATATATCTCCTCAAAAAGGTTTTGTATGGGTTGAAACAAGCACCGAGGGCTTGGTATGAGCGCCTCACTCAATTTCTTACAATGACTACACAAGAGGTAGTGTTAACAAGACTTTATTCATCAAGAAAAACAATGATGAGCTTTTCATAGCTCAAATATATGTTGATGATGTTGTATTTATCTCCACCAATAACACCAAAGTCCAATAATTTGTTGATATTATGTCTCATGAATTTGAGATGAAACTTGTTGGTGAGCTAAGTTACTTCCTAGGTTTGCAAATTAAACAATTGAATAATTTGATTTTTATAACTCAAGCTAAATATGCAAAGAACCTAGTGAAGAAGTTTAGTCTTGAAAATGCAAAACATTGTGATACACCCATGAATACCACTTTAAAGCTAAGCAAGGATGCTAGTGGAAAAAGTGTGGAACAAATTCTATATCGGGGCATGATTGGTAGCTTGCTTTATTTGACCGCAAGTAGACTCGATATATCCTTTAGTGTGGGTGTGTGTGCTAGGTACCAATCGGATCCTAAGGAGTCTCATATCTCTTCCGTTAAGAGCATCATTTGCTATGTGAATGGGACATCCAACTATGGGATTTGGTACTCTTTTGACACTAATGCTAGTTTAGTTGGCTTTAGTGATGTGGATTGGGTAGGAAATTGCAATGATAGGAAGAGCACATCGAACGGTTGCTTCTTTCTAGGGAACAACTTGATGTCTTGGTTTTACAAGAAGCAAAACTCGATTTCCTTGTCCACGACTGAAGCCGAATATATTGCCGCAGGGAGTGGATGCACACAACTCCTTTGGATGAAGCAAATGCTTGTCAACTACGAATTCAGTCAAGGTACTCTAACTCTTTTTTGTGATAACATGAGTGCCATTAACATTTCTAAGAATCCAGTGCAACACTCTAGGACAAAGCATATTGATATCCAACATCATTTCATTAGAGAACTAGTTGAGAACAAATGCATTGCACTTGAACATGTAGGTATAAATGATCAACTAGCGGATTTATTTACTAAACCCTTAGATGTAATTAGGTTTCATGCACATAGTAGATCTATTAGGATTTGTCTATTGGATTGATGTGGTATGGAAATTGACCCCATATGAGGAACTCAAGCAAAGAGAACAATCTTACATACTTGTCACATGAAAAAAAATTGATATACATTATGCTTCTTTATTAAATGCTTGAGTATCTTGGTTGCACATATGCTTATATGATATTTTCTTCAGTAAGTGTGAATCATTGCTTTGATTGCAATCCATGTCATATTTATATTCAAACATGCATTTTTGGACTAGGAGATTTACTTAGAAAGTACTCTTTGAATGACCTATAATTATCTCCATGACATGATGATTCTTTAAATGACATGCTTAAAATGAAAAGCATGAATTCTATGACTTGCTTAAAAATGAAAAGCATGATTGTTAATTGCAAATTTCAAAATGCAAAATTATATGTGAAAAGCAAATGAGACTTAAATGAATAAAGAATCTTGTATCCATTATAAAGATTTTAAAATCCAAATGTCTCTCTTTCTTTATTTGTGAAACATGGCTACTATAATACGGGTATCTTACCCGAAAAAATCGAATAGAGTGCAAAAGTTGCTCATGTCTTGTTTTGCTTATAAAGTTGGATATAGTTGCCTTTTAAATTGAATTCAATGAAAAATCTATATCCTTGCTTTGATTCATGACAAAGCCTTTTTGAGGCGATAGACATGGTTGGGGTGGTGTGCATCCACAAACCCCTTGGGTTGTTCAACAAACACTTCCTCTTGCAAGAAGCCATTGAGGAAAGCACTCTTGACGTCCATTTGGTGTAATTTGAACTTGTGCACACAAGAGATGGACAAAACAAGCCTAATAGACTCTAATCGAGCAACGGGAGCAAATGTCTCCTCAAAGTCGATACCCTCAATTTGAGAGTACCCTTGTGCAACAAGTCTAGCCTTGTTACGCACTATGTTGCCATCCTCATCGGATTTGTTCCTATATATCCACTTGGTGCCTATCACATTAGTGCTCTTAAGCCTAGGAACTAGAGTCCAAACCTCATTCCTTTCGGATTGGTTTAGCTTTTCTTGCATGGCAAGAACCCAAAACTCATCATTCAAGGCCTCATCAACCTTTTTGGGTTCTATTTTAGAGGTGTAGCATGTGTAGCTAATGAGATTAGCTATTTAACGCCTAGTCCTAACACTCTCATTCACTTCTCCAATGATGTCATTCTTATCATGGAGTTGTCTAACCCATGGAGCGGGTTCTTTACAGTTCAAGAGAGGAACTTTATCAATAGATTGTGTGTTATCATCACCAAGATTAGACGTCCCAACATTAGGAGTCACCACAACCTTCTCTAAGGGAGAGTCATCTTCTCTAGCAATCTCCTCATCATGGTCACTAGACTTGAGCCTTTCATCATCAATGACAACATTGGATGATTCCATGATGCTTCGAGTCTTCAAATTGAAAACTCTATAGGCTCTACTATTTAAGGCATAGCCAATAAAGATACCCTCATCACTCTTAGCATCACATTTGCCAAGTTAATCCTGGTCATTTAAAATGTAGCATTTGCTTCCAAAGGAGTGGAAGTAGCTAACATTTGGCTTTCTACCTTTCCATAACTCATAGGAGGTATTCCTAGTTTCGGGCCTTAGGAAAACTCTATTTCCTATATAGCAAGCCGTATTGACGGCTTCGGCCCATAGGTTCCTAGGGACATTGTTGCTAAGCAACATCACACAAGCCATATCTTGAAGGACCCTATTCTTCCTCTCAACAACTCCATTTTGTTGAGGTGTCCTATGAAATTTCCCTTAATGTAGTAGTGAAATATACCTAGAGGGGGGGTGAATAGGTATAGGCTCCAAATTCTTCCAATTAAAAATAATGCGGAAAATTACAAGGCAAATGCACACTTGATTAGATTTAGCAAATGAATTGATTTCACTAAGACAAGAGTTAATCAATTTACAAGATATGCAATCAATGTAATATATGGAAGATAAAGAAAAGTAAAGCAAAATTGAACACAATGATTTTAACGTGGTAAAACCTCAATGAGGAAACATCCACGGGTTGATACCACAACCACCGGCGAAGCAATCCACTATGTGAAAAAGGACTTACACACTCAAGCTATCACTTATGATATCCGCTCAAGCTATCAACTCCTAATCTACCCTCGGGCTAGTGAATCACCAAGCCTACTTCCTATCCGAGATGTATTCTACACCTCTAGAAAGCAACTTCCTATCCAAGACGCTCACGTCTCTAGAAAGATTTCTTGCATGCCTATCCGGATCCTCCCGACCCTAGACAAGACTTCCTTGCTTGATTATCCGAGTCCTCCCGACTCTAATCAAGGCTTCCTTGCTCTATCTACAAAGCTTCACTCACTTTGCTAGAGACTTCAACCTAATGCAAGGCTATGATCTAAAGTGATGCAAGTGATGCAAACACAAACAAATTAAGCTAGATGATCAATCAAGCAAAATGTACATGTTCAATGATAGTCTAGAATATTATTTCAACACACAATCACAAAATTATCTAGAAATCAAGACATGCAAAACAATAAGAACAAAGGTATGAATATTCAATTTATCACACTAAAAACCTAGTTCTTAGATCAAGAAATAGAACCTAGAAAATAATATGAGATACATCATATATTCAATTTCTAGAATCAATTTCACATACAATCAAGTTTAGCACATATATGTTCAAAACAAATCACAAAGCTAAAACTCAATTAACAAATGATCAAACAACCCTAGCAAGTGATCTAACATACTTCTCAACAAATTTCATCAATCAAATAGTAAGAATCAAGAGATGATCAAAGATGAAATTGAAAAGGAAGAAGTTGAAATACACATACTGACCACGTACTGAAAAAGCATCAGCTGAGAAAAATGGTAAAGTCAGCTGCCTCTAGAAATACTTGGGGTTTGTAGCTCTCTTTGAGACCAACAATTTTGGTTTTTGAATCGATTGATTTCGAGTTCGTATGAGAGAGATATGATCAAAACAAGAAAACAAAAATTGTAGAATTCTGCAACAAATTTTCTAAGTGTTCTTCAAAATTTTTAGAAAATGTGGAGGGAAGGAGATGAGCTTAAAAGGAGGGAAGAGAGAGATTTTACGAGCGAATCGGAAGACGACACATCACCTCCCCATGGGGGGTGTGTGGGGCCCACGGGGCTAGAGGGCTCCCTTGGCCGTGGGGCCCACGGCCTCCCACACGGGCTGGCCTTGTGGCCACACGTGCCCTCGACTTCTCTCGCGCGCTCCTTCGGTTCTTCAGCCCATATCTTGGGCATCAGACCTCCGATTTTGAATCCGTTTTCGGATTACGAACCATGAATTCCTCACGCATGACTACGACTACTCAACTTTGAAAAATGGTTGAGAAATCATTTCAGAATCCGACGATGAAGTCAACACAACAAATGAGAACGAAAAGTAGCATAGTCAACTTGTTTGGACTCGAAACCTTATGAATGAGTAACCGAAACGACCGGAACTCAATAAGGCATTAAATGAGAATATGTTCAAGTCCTAAACACAAAATACACAAACAAATAAACACATATTCATACAAGCATGCCATATCAAAAAGATAGTCACAAAGCATGCAATTTCACAATGTTTGTCAATACAAGATCAATGCATGAGCATGCTATGAAGTGTGTGAATGTGTTATACCAAATGTTTGAACATCGATGCAGGGACACACATGTATGAATTGTGTGTGTGTGCGCTAACGCCTTGCAAGAGGATAGAGGTCAAGATTTACCTTTGACGTTTTTCACCTCTTGAAGACGACTTTTGCACTAGACGTTGCTCTTCACTTTTTAAGATTCCTTTCTTCAAATAATGTCGTAAGCAACAACTAATACAAACATAGAGTGTTTTGCAATGGAATTAAGCCAATACAAATCATAAACCTTACAATCTCCCCCTTTGGCTATTCCATGGCAAAAGCACTCAACCTCACCATACAATGTTTCACTCAAATAAACTCAAAATGATAGCATACTCTCAATCTCACATTACAAAGAAATTCCTAGACTAAAAAAGTCTTCAAGTCTTCAAGAATTCCTCTTTCGGTCTTCAAAGTACCTATGAGAGAAAAATAGCAACCAAAAAGAGATCTTCTCTAAAGAAGAATGGTGAGTTATTTAACCAAACAACAAACATAGAAAATATCCCTTATCTCATACACAAATGCATTATCTCAAGTGAATAAACTATGTTCATATTAAAGCATTCCCTTAGTTTCCCAATTTCCAAGAACCAACTATCCTTAACATTGTCAAGAAAGAATTCTTTCTCCCCCTTAGGACAAGAATTCTCCCCCTTAAGACAAAGTCACAATTAAGCACTAAGAGGAATAAGATTCACACAATTGGAACAATTTCCACACAAGGTGTGAAGTATACAAAAACTCCCCAATATCAAACATGGTGAGGTATACATTTTCTCCCCCTTTTTGTCAAGGAATAGACAAGGGACACAAGAGATAAAGAACGAGATATTAAGCAAACAAATCGTATAGAAAGCGAAAGTTGAATAAGCTAAAGCTCCCCCTTAACACATGCTCCACATATTATCAACAAGTAGATTTGTTCACAAGGGACATCACACAATCACGCAATCAAGCAATAAGAGAAAATATTTCATAACTTGTCAAAGTCCAAGAGAGAATCATAGATTTTCATTAATCTCTCAAAAATATTCTCACATTGCTAATGAATCAAGCACATAAGCAAAATGTGTGTGTGAGAATGCTTCTCAATTATATAGTAGGAGTAATTGTGATATCAACATGCAAACTCTATCCACACCTATCCATCTAAAGCCTTTCCAAAAATAGGTCAAACCGATATTCATCCGGTTCTTTTAAAATGAATAGATATCAACATATGAGCATGTGTGTGCATGTGGCTTGTTTTCCCGTTTCTATTTGTCAACCCGAGCTTTTTCACAATTCTCAACTATACACCATAAGCCTTTTTGTTTTGTTTTAGGCTTGAATCAAAGATATATATATTTTTTTAATGATTCATTTCAACACTTCTTTGATTTTACTAACAAAAACATATACTCCTCATGGCGGCTTTCACTTATCACAATGGCGTAGCCCTTTTCTACATTGGGTGGCTTCACAACCAAGGTGTGTAACCCTTTCCATGAGGGTGCACGTTGATTACTATGTAGTGCTGAAGCAAAATGGATACATACCATAGGTCATCTATCATGTACTTAACAATAAACTTCTAGATGCATCCATTATCTACATATATTCAACCACAAAAACTCAAAAACTAAAACATACAAGAGAAGCATTAATGCACTTTTCAAAAATAAGATTTTCAAGCTTAAGTGCATGATCTAAAAACAATAAAAGATACTTGTTAAAGATCATTACTTCTCAAGTGAGTTGCTCTTAAAGAAAATGATATTCAATTAAAGTTTTGCTCATCAAGCCACTCACAATCACACAAAGGCATCAATCAACACAAATCATGCCAATGGACATTCTAAGAGTTTTAAACCTCTCTTTGTCCAAAGGCTTAGTGAACAAGTCCGCAAGTTGATTTTTAGTAGGCAAATGCTCTAGAGTAACAATAGAATGTTCAACTAGATCTCTAATGAAATGATGCCTAATGTCTATGTGTTTAGTACGGGAGTGTTGAACCGGATTTTTAGAGATGTTAATGGCACTTAAATTATCACAATAAAGTGTCATTTTTCCTTGTTCTATCTCATAATCCTTAAGGATTTGTTTCATCCAAAGTAATTGTGTGCAAGCACTTCCGGCCGCAATGTATTCGGCTTCGGAAGAGGAAAGGGAAACTGAATTTTGTTTCTTACTTGACCAAGAAACCAAGTTATTACCAACATAAAAGCAACCGCCCGATGTGCTTTTTCGGTCATCTATGTTTCCCGCCCAATCCGCATCACAATAACCTACAAGGATATCATTGGTATCAAATGAATAGAATAGACCAAGACTGTAAATAACTAAATACTCGAGGCGTGTTATCAATATATTAATCTAGAGGGGGGGTGAATAGATTTTAACTATTATTACCCAATTTTTGCATACAAGTCAATATTACGAAAATGACCCTACTAGTCAAAAATACAAGCAAGTGTAATATAGTGCGGAATTAAAAATGACACTTGATGTATACGTGGAAACCCAACCACTGGGAAAAACCACGGGCTGTATAGTGCGCCACACTCGGAACTCGAAATCACTAATTGAAATGAAGTTTACAACCTATGTAGACCTCGTCTAACAATCCGGTCTGTAACCCCTCACTTCTACCCTGTGGGCCTTTATTAGCAACCCTATTCCAATTTGCTTGACGCCTAAGCACTCTTAGCCTCAAGTATTAATTCTCTAAGAAGAGATTATGCAACCTATGTGAATATGTATGAATATTCAAATAACAAACAAGGCTAGGGAACCTTAGATGCTTATCTAGGATGATGAGATAATCAATTAAAATCAATCCTAGATATCAAGTGCTAAATGACATGTCATAATAGCTTAGATAAACATAGATTATAAAAACCTAGATATCTATCACAATACAACACTCAATCAATTCATCACAATTAATTCTCTAATCTTGTATTTATCATATGATCAAAACATACAAGTAAATTAAAGAGAATAGCTTGATAATAAAAATAATCAAATAAGATGAACTTAATCAAAATCTTACCAAGCAAGTTGTGATGATGCAAATCCAATCATGGATGCATTCTATATAGTAATAGAAGATGCAATATGAAATATGATGCAAAAGGGATTTGATTTGAGTGGTTAAAGGAGAGTTCTTTTAATGATTTTTCTCTTGAAAAATGTTCTAAGGAAAATATATGATATTTTTGACTCTCTTGGACGACCTAAAATCTTAGAAGACTATATATAGGCAACTCTAGTAGAGTAAGGTCGTTTTGAAAAATCGCACCTGATTGTGCGTTGTGCGCTGGTCAGCTTGCGCTGGACGTCCAGCGCACCACCAGCGCATAGACCATTTTCATGGTGCACTGGTGGGCTGCGCTGGTGGACCAGCGCACGACCAGCGACAGACCACTGGGCGATCTGCGCTGGTCCGGCGCATGACGACCAGCGCACAGCAGAGCCCACTCCTTTGAACCCAAAAACACATGCAAGGGTAAAAAGGTAAAACAAGATGCATCCTAAAAGCCTAACATGGTATGATATTAAAATCACAAGATGCAATCAATAGTTATGCAAGAAGAGATGTTATATGATCATGAATGCACATAATAACAACACATACACAACATACAAGAAAATGAATTAAGCATGAGATGTGAGTGTGTGTGTGCAACTAATCTCTTCAAAGCAAATTAAGCACATAGAAATTTACCTTTGGTGCTTATCAACCTTGAGGACATGAGAGGGTCTTGAGCTTGAATATCAATCACTTAATCTACCCTTACATATAATCCCCAACACGTGGTTTGTCCACGAAATAAGCCAATTAAAATATGGGAATCCTTACAAAGACTATGAGTTCCTTTGATGTACCTAATGATCCTCTTGACGGCTTTTAAGTGAGATTCCTTGGGATTTGCTTGGAATCTAGCACACAAGCCAACACTAAAGCAAATATCGGGTTTACTAGCCGTTAGGTAAAGTAGACTACCTATCATGCTTCTATAAAGGCTTTGGTCAACACTTTTCCCTTTTTCATCTTTGTCAAGTTTTAAAGTGGTGCTCATGGGAGTTTCAAAATCTTTTCCATTTTCTAAGCCAAATCTCTTAACTAGATTTTTAGCATATTTAGATTGATTCAACATTATGCCCATGCTAGTTTACTTTACTTGCATTCCTAGAAAATAATTCAACTCATAGTAGACCCAAAAACAATGTCATCAACATATATTTGTGCAACAAAAATATCATGATCATGATGTTTGATAAATAAAGTTCTATCAATGCCACCTCTCCTATATTGGTTGTCAATAAGATATTGAGTCAACCTATCATACCAAGCTCTTGGAGCTTGTTTAAGGCCATAGAGAGCCTTTTTCAATTTAAACACATGATTAGGAGAGTGTGGGTCTACAAAACCCTTAGGTTGTTCAACATACACTTCTTCTTGAAGGTATCCATTGAGGAAAGCACTTTTGACATCCATTTGAAATAATTTGAACTTTTTAATGCATGCAATGGACAACAAAAGTCTAATGGACTTGAGACGAGCAACCGGGGCAAACGTCTCATCAAAGTCAACACCCTCCACTTGAGTGTAACCTTGAGCCACTAGTCTAGCTTTATTCCTCACAATCTTGCCACTTTCATCGGTCTTATTCCTAAACACCCATTTAGTGCCAATTACATTTATATCTTTGGGTCTAGGAACGAAGGACCACACTTCATTCCTCTCAAATTGATTAAGTTCTTCTTGCATAGCCCCAACCCAATATTCATCAACAATTGCTTCATTAATATTTTTGGGTTCAATTTGAGAAGTGTAGCAAGCATAGGATATTTGGTTAGCAATTTGATTTCTTGTTCTAACCTCTTCATTTAAATCACCTATGATGTCTCCTTGATAGTGTAAGTTTCTAAGTCTTGGGTGAGAATGTTCAACAACTTGGTCATTTTGTTGATTATCATTTAAAGCATTTTCCAACCCTTGACTTACAACTTCAATATGACTATCATTTTCATCATCTTGACTAGAAACACTACTAGCCACATCAATAGGTGTTTTAGTGTCATTCAACATGTTTTCTTTAGGTTCATTGACACCATTATCATCACACAAATTAAGCATGCTAAGATCATCTATCTTCACATTGATAGACTCCATGATAGTCTTAGTAGTCAAGTTAAAGACTTTATATGCACGACTATTAATAGCATACCCAAGAAAGAGACCAACATCACTTTTAGCATCAAACTTTCCTAAGTGATCTCTATCATTCAAAATATAACATTTACTCCCAAAAGTGTGGAAGTAACTCACATTAGGCTTCTTGCCTTTCCAAAGCTCATAGGACGTTTGTTTTGTGCCGGGCCTCTTAAAAACACGATTAGACACATAACAAGCGGTATTGACCGCCTCGGCCCATAGGTTTCTAGGGACTTTCTTGCTATTGAGCATGACTCTAGCCATCTCTTGCAAGAAACGGTTTTTCCTCTCAACAACACCATTTTGTTGAGGAGTTCTAGGTGCGGAGAACTCATGAGAAATCCCTAAACCATCACAAAACTCACTAAATTTTGCATTTTCAAATTCCGTCCCATGATCACTCCTAATGCGACATATTTTCTTGATATCAAGACCTTTTTCATTTTGAACTTGATTACAAAACTTTTTAAAGTAATCAAAAGCCTTGGTCTTGTTTCTAAGAAAATAAACCCAAGTAAACCTAGAGAAGTCATCAACGCATACAAAAATGTATTTTTTGCCATTAATGCTCTCGGTTTGAATTGGCCCCATTAGGTCCATATGCACAAGTTCTAAAGGTCTCTTGGTAGCTATGTAAGAATTTTTCTTATGAGACACTTTGGTTTGCTTACCTAATTGGCAAGGTTCACAAACCACCTCAAGCTTTTTACCAAGATTAGGAAGACCTCTAACATTGCCATGTTTTTCAAGCTTTTTCAAATCTTTAAAATTCATGTGACCCAAACGTTGATGCCACAAATCAAGCTTGTTGCACTCATGTGCCATGTTGCAAGTTAGAGGATCTATCTCAAGACAATAGCAATTGTCTATAGACCTTTTGACTCTTAGGACGACATTGCCCTTTTTATCAATTATAGTGCATACATCTTTGTTAAAGCTAACTTCTTTAAAAATTTTACACAAGTGAGTAATGCTTATCAAGTTAGCTTGTAACCCATCAACATACAAAGTATTGCGAAGTTTAGGCAATCCGGGGATACAAATTGTTCCCTTGCCAAGAACTTTCTTTTTGGTACCATCACCAAAAGTAACCCAACCTCCATCCTTTAAAACAAGATTCTTAAAGAACTCTTTGTTCCCGGTCATGTTCCTAGAGCAACCGCTATCTAGGTACCAAGAATAGGAGGAGTTGGCACGTAAAGCATATTGTGCAACATTACATTTAGATGTGTCTTTTCTAATCCACACATTTTTCACAACATGCTTCTCACTCTTACTTCTAACATGCTTTGACTCAATGTTAGGCTTTTTAACATGCACCTTGACCTCATTGGTCACATCTTCAAAAATATCAAACAAAGCATTATCAATTTTCTTATGCATAGTAGAGTGAGGCACAACACAAGATTTAGCAAGCAAGTCATCAACAACTTTTTCAACAACATGCTTTTCCAAGGTCTTCCTAGGTCTATTTCTATATCCATACATGGATGATTGCCTAGGTCCATTCAAAGACATATCATGAAAAGCATTATCAAGTTTGCATTTCCGAATGTACTCAAAGCATCTAGGTCGAATATGTCCTATCATATTACAATGATGACAAATAGGAATAAATTTGAGAAATTTACCATTTGCATTTGCTTCCATAGCATTTGGTCTTCTCACAATTTTACCTTTTTGAAGAGCAACCCTTGATGCTCCACCTCTTGCATTTGAGGTTGTTGCTTCTTGATGCTTATATTGTTGAGTTCTTCCATTGAACATCCTTGTTGATGAAGAGACACCTCCGGTAGCTTTCATAGCTTTACTTGAGAGAGTGTACCTACAATTGATTCAATGCTTGCTTTGACAAAAGTAGATTTGTTAGATGAAGGAGTCTCCTTCTCATTGATATAACCCAAACCTCTTTTGTCACATGGATGCTTTCCACTTTTAATGAGGGTCTCAACTTTATTAGAACTAGATGACATCTTGCTAATCACCCTATTAGCCTCATCAAGTTTCTCACGAAGCATCCTAAGTTCAATGGCATATTTTTTCGCTTTGTTATCACTAAACAAAACATCTTTATGTGACTTATCAAGCCATTGTTCATACTTTTTCTCTTAATTTAAATGCTCATTAAGTTTGGATTTAAGCACATTTTCAAGTTTCTTAGCATTAACAAGAGAACAATCTCTTTGCTCAATTTCTTGCTTCAAGATACCAAGTCTATCATTGTTATCTTTAAGATTCAATTCTAGACTTAGGATCTTGTCTTTAAGTTCATTGAACTCTTTTGAGCCAAGATCATGATTCTCTAACTTCTTATTGAGGGACATATTGACATTGGATAAACGTTCATTTTCAAAAGTAAGATCATTGATCTTTTTCTCATCTAAGTCAATATGTTCAACAAAAGAAGCCACATAGGAATACACTTCCTTAATCATGATTTTATCACAAACAAAAACAAACATAAAAACACTACAAAGAAAGGATCAATCTAAGTGCGTCTAGACACCCGCTCTGATACCAAATGAAATTTCCCTTAATGTAGTAGTGAAATATACCTAGAGGGGGGGTGAATAGGTATAGGCTCCAAATTCTTCCAATTAAAAATAATGCGGAAAATTACAAGGCAAATGCACACTTGATTAGATTTAGCAAATGAATTGATTTCACTAAGACAAGAGTTAATCAATTTACAAGATATGCAATCAATGTAATATATGGAAGATAAAGAAAAGTAAAGCAAAATTGAACACAATGATTTTAACGTGGTAAAACCTCAATGAGGAAACATCCACGGGTTGATACCACAACCACCAGCGAAGCAATCCACTATGTGAAAAAGGACTTACACACTCAAGCTATCACTCATGATATCCGCTCAAGCTATCAACTCCTAATCTACCCTCGGGCTAGTGAATCACCAAGCCTACTTCCTATCCGAGATGTATTCTACACCTCTAGAAAGCAACTTCCTATCCAAGACGCTCACGTCTCTAGAAAGATTTCTTGCATGCCTATCCGGATCCTCCCGACCCTAGACAAGACTTCCTTGCTTGATTATCCGAGTCCTCCCGACTCTAATCAAGGCTTCCTTGCTCTATCCACAAAGCTTCACTCACTTTGCTAGAGACTTCAACCTAATGCAAGGCTATGATCTAAAGTGATGCAAGTGATGCAAACACAAACAAATTAAGCTAGATGATCAATCAAGCAAAATGTACATGTTCAATGATAGTCTAGAATATTATTTCAACACACAATCACAAAATTATCTAGAAATCAAGACATGCAAAACAATAAGAACAAAGGTATGAATATTCAATTTATCACACTAAAAACCTAGTTCTTAGATCAAGAAATAGAACCTAGAAAATAATATGAGATACATCATATATTCAATTTCTAGAATCAATTTCACACACAATCAAGTTTAGCACATATATGTTCAAAACAAATCACAAAGCTAAAACTCAATTAACAAATGATCAAACAACCCTAGCAAGTGATCTAACATACTTCTCAACAAATTTCATCAATCAAATAGTAAGAATCAAGAGATGATCAAAGATGAAATTGAAAAGGAAGAAGTTGAAATACACATACTGACCACGTACTGAAAAAGCATCAGCTGAGAAAAATGGTGAAGTTAGCTGCCTCTGGAAATACATGGAGTTTGTAGCTGTCTTCGAGACCAACAATTTTGGTTTTTGAATCGATTGATTTCGAGTTCGTATGAGAGAGATATGATCAAAACAAGAAAACAAAAATTGTAGAATTCTGCAGCAAATTTTCGAAGTGTTCTTCAAAATTCTTAGAAAATGTGGAGGGAAGGAGATGAGCTTAAAAGGAGGGAAGAAAGAGATTTTACGAGCGAATCGGAAGACGACACATCAACTCCCCATGGGGGGCGCGTGGGGCCCACGGGAGCAGAGGGCTCCCTTGGCCGTGGGGCCCACGGCCTCCCACACAGGCTGGCCTTGTGGCCACACGTGCTCCCGACTTCTCTCGCGCGCTCCTTCGGTTCTTCAGCCCATATCTTGGGTATCCGACCTCTGATTTTGAATCTATTTTTGGATTACAAACCGTGACTTCCTCATGCACAACTACGACTACTCAACTTTGAAAAATGGTTGAGAAATCATCTCGGAATCTGACGATGAAGTCAACACAACAAATGAGAACGAAAAGTAGCATAGTCAACTTGTTTGGACTCGAAACCTTATGAATGAGTAACCGAAACGACCAGAACTCAATAAGGCATTAAATGAGAACATGTTCAAGTCCTAAACACAAAATACACAAACAAATAAACACATATTCACACAAGCATGCCATATCAAAGAGATAGTCACAAAGCATGCAATTTCACAATGATTGTCAATACAAGATCAATGCATGAGCATGCTATGAAGTGTGTGAATGTGTTATACCAAATGTTTGAACATCGATGCAGGGACACACATGTATGAATTGTGTGTGTGTGCGCTAACGCCTTGCAAGAGGATAGAAGTCAAGATTTACCTTTGACGTTTTTCACCTCTTGAAGACGACTTTTGCACTAGACGTTGCTCTTCACTTTTTAAGCTTCCTTTCTTCCAATATTGTCCTAAGCAACAACGAATACAAACATAGAGTGTTTTGCAATGGAATTAAGCCAATACAAATCATAAACCTTACATCCTAGGAGCCGAAAATTCATGGGAGATGCCTAAGCTATTGCAATAGCTTTGAAAGACGGCATTCTCAAACTCTCTCCCATGGTCACTTCTAATCTGTTTAATGCTTTTAGTGTTTGAATTCATTTCATTTTGTATTTTAGTACAAAGCATTTTAAACTTGTCAAAAGTTTCGGATTTTTCTCTAAGAAAATATGTCCATGTGAACCTAGAGAAATCATTAACACTATAAGATCTCAGTTTATTGATTGGCTTATTTCGTGGACAAACCACATTTGGGGTTATTGTAAGGGTAGCTTAGGCTCTCAAGACCTCAAGAGAAGAAGCACCAAAGGTAAATTTCTAAGTGCTTACTTGCTTTAAAGAGATGTAGTTGCACACACTCAAAACTCATGCATAATGTTTAATTCTTGTATGTTGTTTGTCTTACATATGTGCATTAATGTTCATTAATCTCTCTTCTTGCATGTTTATATGATTGCATCTTATATGTCCAATGTCATGTCATGTCATGTTTAGACTTAGGATTGCATACATTGTGTAAGGTGCTGTTGGGCTGTACGTACAGCACCTATCTTGACCTGGTGGAAATTAGGCTTTGCACTCATCAGACCTGCTGCATTTAATTGAAAGCGCTGTACGGTCGTTATTCAATAGCGCGGTACGTACAGCGCCTATTTGAAACCCGAGACGATCAGATTTGTGGCGTTGTTTAGGCACCCTACAAAAGCGCTCTACGAACTGCGCCTATGAAGAAATGTTCTTCATGTTCTTCATTTTTCCCAGGTAGGTGCTGTACAAGTCGCTTTACGTACAACAACCTGTACAACGCCCAAGGCAATATTAGTTTCATTTTTCAAAACGATGTCATTTCAATATGACACACTATATATATGCCTCTTTCATTTTGGGTTGAGTTAGAGAGTTTAAAATCATATTTATACTTAGCATATTTTTCCAAGAGAAAAATTTCACTAAAGAACTCACCTTTGAGTACTCAAACACATTTCCATGATCATCAATCATCATCTAGCATCATCCTTGATCATCTAGATATTATTATAATTGTCAAAGTAAATAATCATAAGGTCTAAAGACTATGAGAAAAGAAGAATTGTTCGTACATTTGGATATGTATGTGGTAGACACAATTCTTTAGTTAGTCTTGAATAATGTTCACAACTTAAGTTAAAGGTTGGGCACATTTATCTTGTTAAAGTTGTAGAATTCTTTTGCTAGCATTTGAGTGGGATCAAATGAGATATGATGAGTCTAAAATCATCGGAGTGTCTTCGAGCAAAAGGATCTAGTGCACTGGGTGCATTGAACTGGATCACAATGAAATACTTTATCTATAACCGTCAGTAGATAAAAGTCTTTTCATTATCAGGACAATCGGAGAGTCTATCTTAATCCTGAGATAAATGATGGACTTATGGTTGCAAGTGATATCATTTGAGTTATCAATGAGTACGATTATATTGCATAGTCTATCCTCGATAGTTTGGTGATATTCATTTGTTAATCGATAGAGGACTTCATTTATAGATATGGACATCGTGGCTCCATTTATTAAATGAGAGTATAATATCATCATATGGATGTTTTGAGGTAATTGGATATTAAATCTCAACGTTGAGTTTTCGATAGTGTCTATTGAAAACATGGCTTCTGGACAAGTCAAAAATATCCAAGTTCAAAACGTGGTCATATGAGTAAATATGGTAACTTGGAGAGTTATAGGCGGTCTATGAACTCTTGGCGATTACTGATATTAATCACAAGGATACACTTTCTCCAATATGATTGTCTAGGGTATGAATGAGGAGCATCTTCCTTTTCTATCTTTTTTTAAGAGTTCAGTTTTAGCTCTTTAGTGGAATGAGTTAAAATTAATGGATCGGACCTAAGTGAATCATTTGTTGATTGTGATTAGGTTATGTCTATTGAAGCTTAAATTTAGATGGCTCGCCAAGATCCCCAATCCACACGGACTTGCATGGATCACTTGATATATTCTACCGGACCAATTTAAGGGTCCATCTAGAATTGCATTTAATATATTAAGAATATAATTTGCACATTATTTATGTAATGGGCTGCTCAATTATATTAATATATTAATGAATGACATGTGGGCTTGTTTCTTTTAGTAAGAATGGGTCTGGTTCACATGTGGGCTTTTTATTTAAAGTCCAATGGATTAAATGAAATAAGAAAATAATATATATAGCCCATTTGTTTAAGTGGGGCGGCAAGAAGGTTTTTAACCTAATATATTATTTTGTTTCATTGTTTTAATTAAATAAGAATTAATTAATTTATTAATTAATTGTTTAATTAAGAAATAAATCTTTTCTGAATAGGAAATATATTTCCTAGAGTAATACTATTGGTAGTAGTTTACTAAAAGTAAAAGACTTGTTTGAAAAGAAAATAAATAATTAATTTTATTTATTTAATCAAATAAGAAGTCTTTTTTATTTAGTCAAATAAAGGAATAAAAGATTTATGAATTAAATTAGGGTTTGAAGTCTTAAACTAAATAGGAATTAGGGTGCAATACAAACTCTTTTGGGCTTGAGAATTGCGGCAACCCTAGTCCCTTTTAGGTTAGGATTTTCGGCCACCCTAAAGAGAAAGAAGAGAAGAAAATTTGGCAACCTACATATACACTCTTATAGATTTCGGCCAACCTAATGCTTGGTGCTTGAGATTCTATTTTCTTCTTCTTCTCAATTCATAGAGAGATTATTTTATTCTACTAAAACATAAAAGAGTGTTAGATTATTCTTTGATGGTATACTATTTGCTTATTCATCAATAAGCTTGTGTGTACGACATCGATCTAGGTTCACACGAGTTTCGATCATTAGATTGAGAACTCAAAAGTGACTGGAATAATCTTAGTATTCTTTTGATTGTTTTTGTGACTAACAAAGAAAAGAAAAGTTTGTTTGTCCATTCACTGGTTTGCAATTCAAAGAAAAGGGAGACCACGCTCCTAGGTGATCCACGTTCGTGCTAGGATTGAAGATCTTGCGGATTACCATCGACGTAAGTCAATCGGATCACGCGACAAAAGGTATTATTCTTTTGTTAGATAATATATATGTTTAATTGATTAAAGGGTTTAAGGTTCATAAAAGGAAAAATTTTTAAAAGTCACTAAATCTATTTTTAGTCTCGCTTCCGCTGCGTGTACTACGGTATTTTTCCCTACAATTGGTATCAGAGCCTAGGTTGAGCTCTTTTAATTAATTAACGTATATATACGTGGATCTATTTCTTTTTATTGTGATTATGCATGTTTATAAAGAGATGGCACTCTAGGTATTCGCATATATAATTACATGTGATGTATGGATTTATATATGTTTATGTCAATTGTTATTGCTCGATTTTGGTCCTAGATTTTCAATGTAATTTTTGTTATGGAATTGTAACAAGAAGGGTGGTCTATCATTGCCATAATTCCTTCTTGGTAGTTGCTAGGTTTTATTATTTTTTTTATATAGGTGCAGTATTTTTTTTTAATACTACTGCAGTTTTTTTTTAATTTTTATTATGTGCAGTTTTTTGTTTGTAAAAAGTACTGCAGTGATTAAAAAAAAAAAATACTACAGTATTTTATTTGTTTAAATACTGCCGTAATATATTTAGGTGTTGAAGATTCGAAGACACGAAGAAAAACGAAGCAACTGGAACCGAGAACGAGCACCGTGCGCACCCTAGGAGTGGATTGGGCTGCGCATGGCAAGCCCAAGCTTGGTGGGCTGCGCACGGCAGCCCTGGAAGTCTTCATGGGCTGCGCACAGCAGCCCCTTTGTGGGGTTGTGGGTTGTGCACGCCCATGGGGTTGGGTCGAAGGATGAGCGTATGGTTGATGGGCCACTTGAAGATCTTGTATTCCTAAACAATTGTAATTTACTTGTTTTTCTAGGATGGGCCAAAATTGTTGCTATTTAATTTATGCTTAAATATTACAATATTTGTTATTGTATGATAACATGACATATAGAATAGGAGTGCCACTCATATATCTCTTTTGGTATGAACATGCATTGAATGATTTAGGTATCTAAATTGGTATCTAGATAACTTGGTAAATCATTCTATGGGATTTAATCACACGCCTTAAATAATTGAGTGGGAGAAGGTGTTTTTGTAAAACCTATGGCCTCCAAGGTTAGTTGAGCTTTATTATTTATTGGTAATCCCCCCAAGGGGCGTCCATGAATGGAATTTAGCAACATACTTCTGTAAGGATTCCCTTTTATTGATTGGCTTATTTCGTGGTCAAACCACATGTTGGGGTTTGGTTGTAAGGGTAGTCTAGGTGATTTGTTGAAGATCAAAGACCCTTTCCAAGACCTCAAGAGGACAAGCACCAAAGGTATATCTTGTGCTTACATTGGCTTGAAGAGATATAGTTGCACACACACACAACATGCATAACTCTTATTCTTGAATGTTGTGTTTGTATTTTGTGTGCATTGTGCTTTATTGATTTATTCAATATCTCTTCTTGCATTTAATTGATTGCATCTTTTCTATAAAATGCCATGTCATGATAGGCATTAGGATGCATTCAATATCCACACTTGCACTTCATGATTAGTCTTAAGTGTGGTGTAATTCGTTTCCGTTTGTGTGATCGGAAACGTCCGCGCTTGCACGATGGTGTGCATGTCTTAGCGCGATGGTTGACCACTTGAGAAGGTCTCATTCTTCTCTTGGATAAGTGGTAGTTTTGGTTTGGTTGATTGGAGTAAGGTGTCTAGTTTCAAAAGATTGGATTTCAATGTTTTAAGTGTTTTCAAAACTGACCTTTGCATGGTCGTGTGACCATAGCTTTTTACACAAAGCTTCAAAATGAGTTTTGAAAATTTCTGTACAAACTATACACCCATACCTTTCCAACGGTATATTATTCGTAATATTTCATGACCGTTTGGATTGGTTTTGAAATTTCCAAAGTGACCACTAAAACAGGGCATCACAGCTGTTATCCGAATCTGACCTTTGGTCACTCAAATGACCATAACTTTTTCTACAGTTATCCAAATCATGTTTTGTTAATTGGAGTAGAAAGTAGACTTCCATACCTTTCCAACGGTATATTATATGAAAGGTTTCGATGTCGTTTGGTCATGTTTTGAGTCGCTTGACAATCAAGCTTTGTGCTGTGACGCCCGCCGCGGTTTCAGTGCCGCGGTTTTTGCAACCGCGGCAGTCGAGCCACAGAGCAACCGCGATAGTGTGATTCAGGGGCAAAATTGTCTTTTCACTTGCCCTATTCTTGATGTCTATAAATATCTCACTTTCTCATTATCTGAATGTAGTTCTTGACTCTTAAGAACCCTAAACTTCAAAGTTAGATTTTGAGAGAAAATCAAATCAAGAATTCACCTTTAACCACTCAAATCAAACCCCTTTTGCATCAAATTTCATATTGCATCTCCTATGTCTATATAGAGTGCATCCATGTATGGGTTTGCATCATCACAACTTGCTTGGTAAGATTTTGATTAATTTCATCTTATTTTAGTATTTTAAATACCAAGCCATCTCTTTTAAATTACTTGTATGTTTTAGATCATATGCTAAATACAAGAAAAGAGATTATTTGTGATGTATTGATTGAGTGTTGTTTGTGATAGCTTTGTATCTAGGATTGGTTATCCTTTACTTAGCTAAAGTTATATGCCATGTCATATAGCTACATGTGATATCTAGGATTGATTATATTGTCATCTTATAATCCTTGGTAAGCATTTAGAGTACCCTAGCTCTTATTGCAATATTTGGATATCATTGCATATTCACATAGGGTTGTTTGATCTCTTAGGAGATTGTAAGTCTTGTGTGATAGACCGGGATTAGGTCGGACACCGGGATTAGGTGGTCACATGAGCAAATTGGACTAGGTCCACTTTTACAGGCCTGCGGGTAGTGGTAGCGGGATATTGGCCGGGATTAGGCCGTCAAACCTGGATTAGGTTGTATACGTTATCACAATTAGTGGATTCGAGGTTCGAGTGTGGCGCACTTACCAGCCCGTGGTTTTTCCCGTGAGGGTTTCCACGTAAAAATCAAGTGTCGTTTATATTTCCGCACCATATTACACTTGATTATTATATTGTCTAGTTTGGGGCATTTTCGTAAATTTGACTAAAAACGAAAATTGGGTAAAAAGCGTAAAATCTATTCACCCCCCCTCTAGATAGTTTTATACACACCGTGCTATAATTAGTTTCAACTTCCTTACAAGGATAGACTAGACAATGGACTCAAACGAGATCTACTCCCCAAGGAGGGATTTTCATGAGAGAAAATTGAGGGTCGATATCTTGGTAACACACTCAATGTAATTTTATTGATATCCTCCCAAGAGTTCTTGTCAATAAAATTGCAAGGCTAAAATTGAAAACGCTGGTTGTTATGTTAACAATTTGGTGGGACCTAGTCTAACTAGTAAATGGTGCGAACTCCCAAAGGAGGCGTAACATTTATGGGTGTTGGATCACCGTTGAATTTTATGATTGAGTTATTTATTTAATTCAAGATAAATATTTAAAAGTGCTTTATCATGATTATTTACTTATATATGTTTTGTTTTATTCAGAAATCATGACCCCATCACTTATAAACATCCTGAAAGACAACACTTTAACTGGAGATAATTATGTCATATGGAAAAGGAAAATTGGGTTGTTGCTGCAAAGTGAAAAACATAAGTTTGTTCTAACTACTCCTAAACCACCTGCTCCTAATAATGAATCTAGCATAATGTATAGAGATGAGTATGAGCAGTGGAAGACTTCAGATGATATGGCAAAATGTTACATTATGGCCACTATCTCCGACATGTTGCAACTGCAGCATGAAGGAATGGAGTCCGCTGCTGATATAATGATGTCTCTAGAGGAGATGTTTGCTATGAAGTCTAGGACGACAAAGAGAGAGGCAGTGACTGATTTTATGAATCTTAGGATGAAACCTAGACAGGCTGTGAAGGGTCACATGATGAAAGTCATAGCACATCTCAACATTGCTGAACTGCATGGCGCTGAGATAGATGGTGAGACAAAGATTGATATGGTTGTCAATTCATTGTCAGATTCCTTTGATCAGTTCAAATTGGACTACACTTTGAACAAAAAGGAATACACCTTACAAGGCCTGATGCAAGATGTTCAAAGTGCTGAAAAGATCCTTATGAAAGGCAAAGGTCAAGAGATTCATATGGTTGGTAAAGTTGCTACTGTTAAGGCCCGTCAAAAGGTCAAGAAACAACAGAAGAAAAAGCAACTTGGGCCTATCAAGAAGGAGACCAAGAAAGTAACCAAGATCAAAGGGAAATGCTTCCTTTGTGGTGAAAAGGGACATTGGAAGAGAAATTGCCCAAAGTCCCAGAATAAGAAGGAAGAAGGTAATGTGAATTATCTTGAAACATGTTTTTTGGCTGATTCTATAGATTCTTGGATCATAGACTCAGGAGCCACTAATCATGTTTGTTATTCCTTGCAGGGGTTCCAAGAAAGGAGAAAGCTGAGTAAGAATGAAATCAATTTGCGCTTGGGCAACGGAACGTTAGTGTCTGCAAGTGCAGTGGGAGATATTAGAGTTTATTTGGATTCTAGAAGGCATTTAGATTTAATAGACGTTTATTATGTACCTCAATTCAAGAGGAATTTAATTTCAGTTTCTTGTTTGAATAAATTTGGATATTCGGTTACTCTTAATAAAGTTTTTATTATTAGTAAGAATGACAAAATTATTTGCCAAGGTACATTGGAAAACGGTCTATACTTTTTGCATAGAAATATCTCTCACTCGTTAGACACAGAATTAACGGAACATAATCATAAAAGAGTAAAATTATCAACAGATGAAACCTACCTTTGGCATTTATGCTTAGGTCATATTAACCTTAATAGGATTAAAAGATTGGTATGTGACGGACCTTTGAGTGACTTAAAGGTTGATGATCTACCAACTTGTGAATCTTGTTTGGAAGGTAAAATGACCAAAAGGACGTTCTCTACCAAAGGTGCAAGAGCCACTGAATGTTTAGGATTGATACACACTGATGTATGTGGACCTATGAGCATTCAAGCTAGAGGTGGATATGAGTACTTCATCACCTTCACAGATGATTACTTGAGATTTGGTTATGTGTATCTCATGCAACATAAGTCGGATGCTTTTGACATGTTTAAAGTATTCAAAGCTGAAGTGGAAAATCAGCTTGAGAAACACATAAAAATCTTGAGATCTGATCGTGGTGGAGAATATCTATCTGGTGAGTTTCAGCAATATCTTATTGATAATGGGATAGTTTCTCAGTTTTCTGCACCAGGTACACCTCAACGGAATGGGGTAGCAGAAAGGAGAAATAGAACTCTTTTGGATATGGTTAGGTCTATTTTGAGTTATTCAACACTTCCTATTTCTTTTTGGGGATATGCTTTACAAACTGCTATATACATTCTAAACGATGTACCATCTAAGTCTGTTCCTAAAACACCGCATGAGTTGTGGACTGGGCGCAAGCCTAGTGTAAGTGCCTCACTTTTGATTGGCTTATTTCATGACACACCACATTGGGATTGGTATGTAACGGGTAGCTTAGGACTTCGTGGTTGGCAAGCTTCCGGACTTCCCAAGGTGACTTCAAGAGCCTCTAAAGGTATACCACTTGACCTTGATTCTTGAAGAGATTAGGTGCACACACACACTTGCATGCATCTTTATATATTGAGCTTTTGTTCACATGCTTGTGTTTCATTGTTTAGTGCATCTATGTCTTTTTGCACACACACACATTCATTGCATTTGTGTGAATCTTAATTGTGTGTCACATGCTTGGTGATTTTTCATGTTGATATCCATTTCCATGCATGTTTAGTTGATTGCATCTAGCTTATTGAAATGCCATGTCATGTTAGGCATTAGGATGCATTCACTTCCCACACTTGCACTTCATGTATGTTTGTCTTAAGTGTGGTGTAATTCGTTTCCGTTTGTGTGATCGGAAATGTCCACGCTTGCACGATGGTGTGCATGTCTTAGCGTGATGGTTGACCACTTGAGAAGGACTCATTCTTCTCTTGGATAAGTGTTAGATTCGGTTTGGTTATTTGGAGTAAAGTGTCTAGTTTAAAAAGATTGGATTTCAATGTTTTAAACGTTTTTCAAAACCGACCTTTGTATGGTCTTGTGACCATAACTTTTTATCAAAAGATTTAAATTGAGTTTTGTAAAATTCTGGACAAACTAGACACCCATACCTTTCCAACGGTATATTATTCGTAATATTTCATGACCGTTTGGATTAGTTTTGAAATTTCCAAAGTGACCACTAAAACAGGGCATCACAGCTGTTATCCGAATCTGACCTTTGGTCACTCAAATGACCATAACCTTTTCTACATTTATCCAAATCATGTTTTGTTAATTGGAGTAGAAAGTAGACTTCCATACCTTTCCAACGATATATTATTCGAAAGGTTTCGATGTCGTTTGGTCATATTTTGGGGCGCTCAAAACTTGAGCTGATGCACTGTCAGCGATTTACCGCTGGCCAGGCACCTTGCCTCTTGAGCGGTATTCTCAGCGAGCCACAACAGTGTCTTCTCGCCTGATGTACCGCTGCCCATGCACCTTGCCTCTTGAGCGGTACGCCCAACGGTTGCCCAAGAGAAGCTGAATCGTTTTCTTCAAAAACGACATCACTTCATTTTGGCCTCATATATAAGTATCATCTTCTCCCTTGCTCGTTCAAGTGAGCTCAAAAACTAAACCAAGTGAGAGAAACTCATATTCTAGAGAGAGAAGCTCCCAAGAAACCATTTTTACTCAACCAAACCACCTCCCATGTGCATCTAACTTCTTCTTAGCATCATTCAAGCATGGAGTGTGTTGATTTCATTGACTAGGTATTTTCTACATGTCCTAAAACTTCTAGTTTCATATTTATGACATGTAAACCTAGATTTAGCATTTATTTGTTAATTAAATGCTTGTCTCTTTGCTCATTGTTGTTTATAACATGTTTGAGACATTATTGATTGGTTGAGATAGGTTGTATGTTGATAGCTAGGATCTAGAGCCATTTTTTGCCATCTAGCTAATTTAATCTCATTGTGTGATTGAGATGTTTTATTTATGATAGCTATGATTGTTTTGTGATTGACAACATCTAGCTAAGTCTATATGATTTTCATTTAGACATTGATGTGTAGGACTTCTTGATTGCATTTGTTAATTGCATTTAGAGTCTATGCCATGTTCATTGACAACTTAAGTTGATTGGCATTTTGTTTGGTTATTTGCATTAGTTGATTGCATGCTATTAGGCCTTGCCATTATTAATTGACAATTTATTGATTGCATTTGATTATTGCATATCTATTGTCATTGCCATGCTTTTTGACAACTTAGGTTGAGTTGGCTTTATTTGTTGACCATTAGGTTGCTAATGTCTCTCAGCACCTAATCGAGTCTTCATGCACATTCATGTGGACTTTGTTGATAACTAGGATGTTCACTTGCATTATAACATCTAGTTAAGCATATAGTGTTTAGTCTAGCACTCATTGCTTTTGTGCATCATTGTGATACACTTAGACTTTTTGATTCTCTTCTTGAGTCAAAGTCTTGTGACTTCTTGGTGAAGTTTCACAAGCAAGGAAAGTCTTGTGGCTACCCGTGTGTAGTGCTCAAGCAATTGGTCGAGTGCCACTGTAACAGGCCCGTTGGGTAGATTAGGGGTTGCTCACGCCAAGAGTAGTGTATCAGGGGATATCACTAGGGATTGAACCAAGAGTGGCGAGTGGTAGTGTCCATAGCCTGAGGTTATCTAGGGTGAGAGTCCGAGAATCACTTGAGGGTGTAGATTCCTTTTCATATAGTGGATTTCGTTGACTGTGTGTGGCGCACATATCAGCCCGTGGTTTTTCCCCGTGTGGGTTTCCACGTAAAAATCAAGTGTTCTTTAATTTCCGCATTTTTTACTTGATTTTATTATATGTGTGTTTTGGGTTAATTGTGATTAATTTTGACTAATCGAAAAGTTGGTAATAATCGATTAACAACCCATTCACCCCCCCTCTAGGTTGTTTAGACACGCACGCGAGCTTATATTTGTATTTTCACCTAGTTTACAACACTTAAGGATATTTGGTTGTCCTGCGCATGTGTTAAAAGGAAAGACAGAAAAGATGGAGTCCCATTCGAAAACATGTATATTTGTAGGGTATCCAAAAGAAACTAAAGGATATTATTTCTATAGTCCTTCAGATCTTAAAGTATTTGTTTCGACAAATGCTAAATTTCTGGAAAAGGACTATATGAATGATTTTGTGCCTAGAAGTAGAATTGTCCTGAATGAGATGTCAGGAGATATAATTCCACGAGAGGTTACACAACCTAACCCAATTGTAAGTTCAGATCCAACACAAGATCAACAACCTACCATTCCTCGTCGTAGTGGGAGGGTTAGAACACAACCCAAAAGATACATCGGTCTGGGAGAATCAGTGGAGAATCTCCCGGACGACGATGATCCCTATACGTATAAGGAAGCTATGGAGGATGTTGATAGTCGCCATTGGCAAAAGGCAATGCAATCCGAGATTGAATCTTTGTTCGATAACAAAGTCTGGTCCCTTGTAGACTTGCCTAAAGGGATAAAACCCATTGGGTGCAAGTGGGTATACAAGAGGAAAAGAGGTATGGATGGAAAGGTGGAAACCTTTAAAGCTAGATTGGTAGCTAAAAGGTATACACAGAAAGAAGGTATCGATTACGAGGAAACCTTCACTCCTGTGGCCATGCTTAAATCCATTAGGATACTCTTATCCATTGCAGCATCTTTAGATCTAGAGATTTGGCAAATGGACGTCAAGACAGCTTTCCTAAATGGAAGTCTTGACGAAAGCATCTACATGATGCAACCAAAAGGATTCATTGAAAAGGGCCAAATGGATAAGGTATGCAAGTTGCAGAAATCCATATATGGATTAAAGCAAGCATCCAGATCCTGGAACATAAGGTTTGATCAAGCTGTCAAAGGTTTTGGATTTATTCAGAATCCTGACGAACCTTGTGTATACAAAAGGATTAAAGGCGACAAGTTGGTTTTCCTGATTCTTTATGTTGATGATATACTACTCATTGGAAACGATGTAGGTGTATTGACATCAGTAAAAGAATGGTTAGCAAAACAATTTGATATGAAGGACTTAGGAGAAGCAAGTTTTATTCTAGGTATCCAAGTAATAAGAGATAGAAAGAATAGAACGATTGCATTATCCCAAGCTTCATACATAGACAAAATCTTGTCTAGGTTTTCCATGCAGGATTCCAAGAAAGGTATGTTACCTTTCAGACATGGAATCAAGCTTTCTAAGGAACAAGTTCCTAAGAATGAGCATGAAGAGCAATTCATGAGTAGAGTTCCATATGCCTCGGCAGTTGGAAGTCTCATGTATGCAATGCTCTGTACTAGACCAGATATTTGTTTTGCTGTTGGCATAGTTAGCAGGTTTCAATCGAAACCTGGTCCTGATCACTGGATGGCAGTCAAGCATATTTTCAAGTATCTCAAGAGAACGAAAGATAATATGCTTGTATACTCTGGAGGGGATTTGGTTCCCGTTGGGTATACAAATTCTGATTTCCAATCAGATTCTGACTCCAGAAAATCCACATCAGGGGCTGTGTTTACTATTAGAGGAGGAGCAGTTATATGGAGGAGTATCAAGCAATCTTGTATTGCTGATTCCACCATGGAAGCTGAGTATGTTGCTGCATGCGAGGCTGCCAAAGAGGCTGTTTGGCTCTGCCAATTCTTGATTGACTTGGAAGTGGTTCCTAGTGCGAATAAGCAGATCACTATCTACTGTGACAACAGTGGAGCAGTGGCTAATTCGAAAGAACCAAGAAGTCACAAGAGAGGTAAACACATTGAAAGAAAGTATCATCTTTTAAGGGAGATTGTTCAAAGAGGTGACGTGACGATTACCAAAATCGCGTCAGCAGAAAATCTAGCGGATCCCTTCACAAAGGCTCTACCTCAGAAGAGTTTCGATGGGCATCTATAGAACATGGGAATGAGAGATATGACACATTTGCTATAGCGCAAGTGGGAGATTGTTAGGATTATGCTCAATAGCAAGAGTGTAATATTGTAATTAACAATCTTTTTCATATTAATAAAATGATTTCTGGTTTAACAAATCGTATAGCATTTATAGTTTAATATTATAATTGTCAAAGTAAATAATCATAAGGTCTAAAGACTATGAGAAAAGAAGAATTGTTCGTACATTTGGATATGTATGTGGTAGACACAATTCTTTAGTTAGTCTTGAATAATGTTCACAACTTAAGTTAAAGGTTGGGCACCTTTATCTTGTTAAAGTTGTAGAATTCTTTTGCTAGCATTTGAGTGGGATCAAATGAGATATGATGAGTCTAAAATCATCGAAGTGTCTTCGAGCAAAAGGATCTAGTGCACTGGGTGCATTGAACTGGATCACAATGAAATACTTTATCTATAACCGTCAGTAGATAAAAGTCTTTTCATTATCAGGACAATCGGAGAGTCTATCTTAATCCTGAGATAAATGATGGACTTATGGTTGCAAGTGATATCATTTGAGTTATCAATGAGTACGATTATATCGCATAGTCTATCCTCGATAGTTTGGTGATATTCATTTGTTAATCGATAGAGGACTTCATTTATAGATATGGACATCGTGGCTCCATTTATTAAATGAGAGTATAATATCATCATATGGATGTTTTGAGGTAATTGGATATTAAATCTCAACGTTGAGTTTTCGATAGTGTCTATTGAAAACATGGCTTCTGGACAAGTCAAAATATCCAAGTTCAAAACGTGGTCATATGAGTAAATATGGTAACTTGGAGAGTTATAGGCGGTCTATGAACTCTTGGCGATTACTGATATTAATCACGAGGATACACTTTCTCCAATATGATTGTCTAGGGTATGAATGAGGAGCATCTTCCTTTTCTATCTTTATTTAAGAGTTCAGTTTTAGCTCTTTAGTGGAATGAGTTAAAATTAATGGATCGGACCTAAGTGAATCATTTGTTGATTGTGATTAGGTTATGTCTATTGAAGCTTAAATTTAGATGGCTCGCCAAGATCCCCAATCCACACGGACTTGCATGGATCACTTGATATATTCTACCGGACCAATTTAAGGGTCCATCTAGAATTGCATTTAATATATTAAGAATATAATTTGCACATTATTTATGTAATGGGTTGCTCAATTATATTAATATATTAATGAATGACATGTGGGCTTGTTTCTTTTAGTAAGAATGGGTCTGGTTCACATGTGGGCTTTTTATTTAAAGTCCAATGGATTAAATGAAATAAGAAAATAATATATATAGCCCATTTGTTTAAGTGGGGCGGCAAGAAGGTTTTTAACCTAATATATTATTTTGTTTCATTGTTTTAATTAAATAAGAATTAATTAATTTATTAATTAATTGTTTAATTAAGAAACAAATCTTTTCTGAATAGGAAATATATTTCCTAGAGTAATACTATTGGTAGTAGTTTACTAAAAGTAAAAGACTTGTTTGAAAAGAAAATAAATAATTAATTTTATTTATTTAATCAAATAAGAAGTCTTTTTTATTTAGTCAAATAAAGGAATAAAAGATTTATGAATTAAATTAGGGTTTGAAGTCTTAAACTAAATAGGAATTAGGGTGCAATACAAACTCTTTTGGGCTTGAGAATTGCGGCAACCCTAGTCCCTTTTAGGTTAGGATTTTCGGCCACCCTAAAGAGAAAGAAGAGAAGAAAATTTGGCAACCTATATATACACTCTTATAGATTTCGGCCAACCTAATGCTTGGTGCTTGAGATTCTATTTTCTTCTTCTTCTCAATTCATAGAGAGATTATTTTATTCTACTAAAACATAAAAGAGTGTTAGATTATTCTTTGATGGTATGCTATTTGCTTATTCATCAATAAGCTTGTGTGTACGACATCGATCTAGGTTCACGCGAGTTTCGATCATTAGATTGAGAACTCAAAAGTGACTGGAATAATCTTAGTATTCTTTTGATTGTTTTTGTGACTAACAAAGAAAAGAAAAGTTTGTTTGTCCATTCACAGGTTTGCAATTCAAAGAAAAGGGAGACCACGCTCCTAGGTGATCCACGTTCGTGCTAGGATTGAAGATCTTGCGGATTACCATCGACGTAAGTCAATCGGATCACGCGACAAAAGGTATTATTCTTTTGTTAGATAATATATATGTTTAATTGATTAAAGGGTTTAAGGTTCATAAAAGGAAAAATTTTTAAAAGTCACTAAATCTATTTTTAGTCTCACTTCCGCTACGTGTACTACGGTATTTTTCCCTACACGAGTGTGGTGTACTTACTAGCCCGTGGTTTTTCCCGTGAGAGTTTCCACGTAAATATCAAGTGTTATTTAAATTCCATACATATTACACTTGCTATATAAATTGACTAGATATGGGCATTTTCATAATCTTGACCATACACGAAAATTGGGTAAAATTGGTTAAAATCTATTCATCCCCGGATTAATATTGAACACACCGTAATTTGTTTCAAACACAAACAAAAATGTATCTCTTTCCACCTAAACTATCGGTTTGCATGGGACCCATAAGATCCATGTGGAGAAGCTCTAAGGGCTCCTTGGTGGAGAGATACTTACCCTTTTTATGCTTGCTTTTGGTTCTTTTTCCTTGTTGACAAGGTCCACAAACACCATTGGCTTTCTTCCCAAGCTTGGGAAGGCCACTCACACTATTAAACTTATCTAGGATTCGTAAATCCCTAAAGTTGATGTAGCCAAGTCTTTCATGCCACAACTCAATTTGCTCATCCTTGGACACATTGTTTGAGACTATTCTAGCTTCAAGACAATAGCAATTGTCACTAGATCTCATACATTTCAACAAGGTTTGTCCATCGGGCTTTAGGATAGAGCAATCATTTTTGCTAAACAAGACGGAATATTCATCGCTAAGATGAGAAATGCTTATCAAACTGGCTTTCAAGTCATCAACAAATAAAGCATTGGATAAGGAGGGTAATCCGGGAACGGAAATGGTTCCTTTCCCTATGACTCTCTTTTTGGATCCATCACCAAAGGTGACACATCCTCCTTCCTCCATGATAAAATTTTCGAAGAAACTCTTATTTTCAGTCATGTGCCTAGAGCACCCACTATCTAAATACCAAAAGTTAGAAGAATTTGCTTTAAGGAAATTTGTGCAACATGGCAAACATTTTCATTATTTCTAATCAACCTAGGTAAAACATTTTCTTTCCTAATGGTCTTTGGTACATGGGCTCTAGATGTTCTAGGATCATGCAAATCAATTTTATCATTCCTAGGAACATGCATCTTGGCTCTATTCTTTCTCTTTTCAATCATGCTTCTAGTTCTACACATTTTAATGTATCGAAAGCAATTTGGTCTAATATGACCATTAAAACCACAAAAATGACATGTAGGAATGAAATAACAAATCATACCATGTCCTTGTGCATTCATGGAGCCTTCCCTTATCTTTGTGATTGTCTTGGTTGTTGAATAGGATCTCTCCTTCTTTGTTATTGACTAAGACTTGATTGCATCTGTGGTTGATCTTGCATGATTGACCTCTTCCCTTTTTGAGCCATTCATTGAGGAATGTTGGCTTGAGGTTGCCATCTTAGCGCCACCTTTACTTGTGCACTATTTGAACATTGTCCTAGTTCAATTTTCTTCCAAGGAGTTTGCACCAATGAAGCTTCTTTGTTGCCTAAGCTCTTGACAAACACAGTCTTGTTAGAGGTGGAGATTTTCTTACCATCTTCAAACCCAAGACCCTTCTTGTCACATGGACTCTTTCCAACACCTAGCATGTGGTCAAGTTTTTCGGTGCTAGAAGCCATCCTAGTTATAGATTTTTTAGCTTCTTCAAGCTCCCTCTTTAACTCTTCTTCATTCCACTTAGATAAGTCTAACTCCTTTGTTAGCTTATCTTCTACCTTCTTGGACCTTTCCACTTGTTCACTTAACTGGTCAATATGAGATGAAAGCTCTAAATTCTCTTCTCTCAACCTTTGAATCTTTTTCCTAGTCTTCATCTCTAAATTCTCTTCTCTCAACAAGAACCTCTTTCTCCACATATCCATTTGTGGAGTTAGAGTCGGAGTCATCTTCACTTGAGTCATTTTCCTCTTGACTCCCTTCCTCTTTTTCACTAGCACTTTTGCTCTTGTGGGAGGAGGCAAAGGCTAGGAAGTTGGCCGTGAGATCTTCATCATCCGAAGACTCATCTCCCTCATTGGAGTCATCACTACTTCCACTCCAAGTGGCGGCCATCACTTTTCCCTTCTTCTTGTCATTGTGAATAGCACATTCGGGGGCAAAGTGACCTGCCCACCACACTCAAAGCATCAGACCCCTTTCCTTTCAATCCTCTCTTGCCTAGACTCAAACTTCTTGAAGGGACCCTTTTTCTTCAAGTCTTGGCCTTTTGATCCAAAGCCCTTCTTCCCGAACTTCATAACCTTATTAAACCTTTTCACAAATAAAGCAAGGTCTTCGTCCGAGTCATTCTTTACCTCCTTTTCATCCTTAGATTCTTTCAAAGCAATTCCTTTATGCTTTTTCGGAGGTGTAGAGGTAGGAGCCTTCCTAGACTCGTAGGTGAGGAGTCTTCCAATTACCTCGCTCGGCTTCAAGTCTTTATACCCACTGTTTTCTTCTAAAGCTGTAACCTTTGATTCAAACCTATTGAGGAGAAACCTCATAATTTTCTGCTGGACTCTCCTATCCGAATACGGGTCACCGAGTTGATGGCTTTGATTGACAATATCCATCAACTTGACTTCAAAGTCATTGAAGCATTCGTCCTCTTCCATCCTAAGCAACTCGAATTGTGTTTGGAGAACTTGAAGCTTCGAACCCTTGACGACCTCAGTGCCCTCATGTGCGACTTCTAGGATATCCCATGCCTCCTTAGCAATACTAGTATTCTGAATCAGTTTATACTGATTTTCGTCCATCGCACATAGGATGGCATGCATAGCCTTCCTATTCCATTTCGAAGCATCAAACTCTTGCGTGTTCCATTGCGCTTTAAGCTTCAATACTTCTTCTCCTTCACCCGTGGGAGTCATCATAAGTAGATCATATCCATCTTCAATTGCCATCCATGCACGGTCGTGAATTTGACATATATAGGATTCCATCTTTTCTTTCCATAAGGAATAATTCAAGTCAGTGAGAAGAGAAGGTCGCGTGCTAGAAGCTCCCTCATTGTTGCCACCGTTTCCACTCATTGTGTATAATTAATGAAATGAAATGTAACACACCAAAATGAGCAATGATCACCTAAGTATATCTAGGAACCCGCTCTGATACAAATTGAAACAAATTAAGGTGTGTTCAATATTAATCTAGAGGGGGGGGGGGGGGGGGGGGGGGGGGGGTAAATAGTTGAAAGGAATAATGAATTCCCGTTTACACGTACGTGTCTTTTAAATACGACTTAGAGGTTGTGTGAAAGGGTTGTTAATCCGTTATTACCAAATTTAAACGATAATCAAGTGTAATATGGTGCGGAAATATAAACGATACTTGATTTTTACGTGGAAACCCTCAACAGGGAAAAACCACGGGCTGGTAAGTGCGCCACACTCGAACCTCGAATCCACTAATTGTGATAGCGAATACAACCTAATCCAGGTTTGACGGCCAAATCCCAGCCAATATCCCGCTACCACTACCCGCAGGCCTGTAAAAGTGGACCTAGTCCAATTTGCTCATGTGACCACCTAATCCCAGTGTACGACCTAATCCCGGTCTATCACACAAGACTTACTTCTCCGAAGAGATCAACACCCTAAGTGAATATGCAATGATATCCAAAAATGCAATATAGAGCTAGGGTACTCTAGATGCTTACCTAGGATTATATGATGACAATAAAATCAATCCTAGATATGAAAAATAGCTATATGTCATGGCATACAACTTTAGCTAAGTAAAGGATAACCAATCCTAGATACAAAGCTATCACAAAAAACCCACAAACATTCAAAAGATTAACTAGTTGGTTAAAAAACAATCTATCAACCTAGTTATAAATAAATCACACAAGAATGTTTATGGCATAGCTTTTAGGTAATAATGACCTAATCAATTAAGCTATCAAAATAATCTCAATCATATAATGAGATTAATTAGCTAGATATAAAATAGGCATGAAAACCTAGCTAACATAAATAACCCAATCAACACATAATCTCAATCATGTATGTAGAAATTAATCTAAACACATACAAGTAATAAATGAGATAAAATTGATAAGTAGAAACACTAATTATGTAAGATAAAAGTGTTCAACAAATCATACCATGTGTGTTGAAGAAGACCCATGCATTAGCACATACTAGATGAACCTAGATGATGCCTAGATGATGATTTGTGCATGTGGGAATGGGTTTAGAGAGATAAAGATGTAATCTTTAAGCTTTTTCTCTCAAGTCTCTCTTTCTCTCTCAAGAATATGGAGCCTCTCTCTCTAGGGTTTGATTTTGTGGCTCACACCTCAAAATGATGAGAAAGATATGTATTTATAATGCCCAAATGAAACTATGTCGTTTTGGAAGAAATGGAAAAAGTATGGGCATTTTCGCGGTACTCGCGTTAGTGCAGCGACTCAAAATTCGAGCGCTTTGAAACATGACCAAACGACATCCAAACCTTTCATATGATATATCGTTGGAAAGGTATGGATGTCTACTTTCTACTTGTGTTTACAGAATGACATTTAGATGTCTGTAGAAAAATTTATGGTCAATTGAGTGACCAAAGGTCAGAAACGGACAACAACAAAGTTGCCCTGTTTTGGTTGTAACTTTGGAGATTTTAAAACCAATCCAAACGGTCATGAAATATTACGAATAATATACCGTTGGAAAGGTATGGGTGTCTAGTTTGTACAGAAATTTTCAAAACTCATTTTGAAGCTTTGTGTAAGAAGTTATGGCTACAAGACCATACATAGGTCAGTTTTGAAAATCATTTAAACATTGAAAACCAATCTTTTGAAACTAGACATTTTACTCCAAACAATCCAACCAAATCTAACACTTATCCAAGAGAAGAATAAGACCTTCTCAATTGGTCAATCATCGCGCTAAGACATGCACACCATCGTGCAAGCGCGAACGTTTCCAATCACATAAACGGAAACGAATTACACCACACTTAAGACTAATCATGAAGTGCAAGTGTGGGAAGTGAATGCATCCTAATGCCTAAACATGTCATGGCATTTCAATGAACAAGATGCAATCATTTAAACATGCATGAATAGAATTCATGGCTTTGCATCCTAATGCCTAAACATGTCATGGCATTTCAATGAACAAGATGCAATCAAATAAAACATGCAAGAAGAGATGTTCAAGAACATGCATGCACACATATAAAACACACAACATACAAGAATAAGATTTATGCATGAGTTGTGTGTGTGTGCAACTAGATCTCTTCAAAGCAAGTAAGCACTAGAATTTACCTTTGGTGCTTCTTCTCTTGAGGTCTTGAGAGGGCCTTGGTTGTGTAAAACACCAACCATCAAATACCTAAGCTACCCTTACATCGAGCCCCAATATGTGGTTTGTCCACGAAATAAGCCAATCAAAAGATGGGAATCCTTACAATAGATTTTAACTAATTTTTACCCAATTTCCGTTATTAGTCAATTTTCTAAAAATACCCCTATCTAGTCAATTAAATATATCAAGTGTAATATGTGTAGAAATATAAATGACACTTGATATTTACGTGGAAACCCTAATCCCAGGAAAAACCACGGGCTGTTAAGTGAGCCACACTCGAACCTCGAATCCACTAATGGTAAAGGAGATTACAACCTAATCCCATTACATAACTCTCCACCACTACCTAATCCCGGTATAAGTGAACCTAGTCCAATTGCTTGTGGCCTAAGAAACCTTAGCCATCAAGACTTAATTCTCAATGAAGAAATAATAAAACCTATGTGAATATATGAAATATCCAAAATGCAATTTAGAGTTAGGGAACCCTATATGCTTATCTAGGATGATAATATTGCAATAAATACAATCATAGATATCAATAGCTAAATGACATGTCATAAAGCTTAGCTAAACATAGATTAAATAAACCTAGATAACTATCACAATACAACACTCAATCATATCAATACAACAATCTCTATCTTGAATATTAGAAATTAATCTAAGAACATGCAAGTAATAAAAGAGATGCCTTGATAAATAAAACACTAATTATATATGATAATAGTGAAAAACTTATCAAAGCAAGTGTGTTGATGAAAGACCTATGCAAGCAAGCATCCTAGATATGCTAGAAGATGCTAGACGAAGTTTTATGCATATGAAAATGGTTTTGAGCATTTAAATGAGCAATCTTAATTGCCTTTTCTCTCACAAATCTCTCTATAGACTTTAGGGTTATTGTGTTGAAAGAGTTAGGTTCAAAGAGATGAGAAAGTGATATATTTATAGACATCAAAAACAGAGCTTTGAAAAGACAAGTTTGCCTTTGAAAACGCACGATCGGCGGTTTCATTTGGCTGCCAGGTCGCCGATCACAACCGCCGAATGGAACCCGAGAAGAGCAGGGGAACAACAGCAGTTTCATTCGGCGGTTACCAAACTGCCGATTCAACCGCATTGTAAGGTTCCCATTTGTTGATTGGCTCATTTTGTAGGGAAAAATACCGTAGTACACGCAGCAGAAGCGAGACTAAAAAAATAGATTTAGTGACTTTTAAAATTTTTCCCTTTTATGAACCTTAAACCCTTTAATCAATTAAACATATATATTAACAAACAAAAGAATAATACCTTTTGTCGCGTGATCCGATTGACTTACGTCGATGGTAATCCGCAAGATCTTCAATCCTAGCACGAACGTGGATCACCTAGGAGCGTGGTCTCCCTTTTCTTTGAATTGCAAACCTGTGAATGGACAAACAAACTTTTCTTTTCTTTGTTAGTCACAAAAACAATCAAAAGAATGACTAAGATTATTCCGGTCACTTTTGAGTTCTCAACCTAGTGATCGAAACTCGCGTGAACCTAAATCGATGTTGTACACACAAGCTTATTAATGAACAAGCAATTAGTGTACCATCAAAGAATAATCTAACACTCTTTTATGTTTTAGTAGAATAAAATAATCTCTCTATGAATTGAGAAGAAGAAGAAAATAGAATCTCAAGCACCAAGCCTTAGAGTGGCCGAATTCTATAAGTGTGTATATATAGGTTGCCAAACTTTCTTCTCTTCTTTCTTTTAGGGTTGCCGAATTCTCTACCCTAAATGGACTAGGGTTGCCGCAACATACAAGCTTAAAAGAGTTTGTGTTGCACCCTAATTCCCATCTAGTTTTAGACTTCAAACCCTAATTTAATTCATAAATCTTTTATTCTTTTATTTGACTAAATAAAAAAGACTTCTTATTTGATTAAATAAATAAAACTAATTATTTATTTCCTTATCAAACAAGTCTTTTACTTTTACTTTTAGGAAATATATTTCCTGATCAGAAAAGATTTGTTTCTTAATTAAACAATTAATTAATAAATTAATTAATTCTTATTTAATTAAAACAATGAAACAAAATAATATATTAGGTTAAAATTAACCCTTGCCGCCCCACTTAGAATAAATGGGCCAATTATTATTTTCTTATTTCATTTAATCCATTGGACTTTAAATAAAAAGCCCACATGTGAACCAGACCCATTCTTACTAAAAGAAACAAGCCCACATGTCATTCATTAATATATTAATATAATTGAGCAGCCCATTACATAAATAATGTGCAAATTATATTCTTAATATATTAAATGCAATTCTAGATGGACCCTTAAATTGGTCTGGTAGAATATATCAAGTGATCCATGCAAGTCCGTGCGGATTGGGGATCTTGGCGGGCCATCTAAATTTAAGCTTCAATAGACATAACCTAATCGCAATCAACAAATGATTCACTTAGGTCCGATCCATTAATTTTAACTCATTCCACTAAAGAGCTAAAACTGAACTCTTAAATAAAGATAGAAAAGGAAGATGCTCCTCATTCATACCCTAGACAATCATATTGGAGATAGTGTATCCTCGTGATTAATATCAGTAATCGCCAAGAGTTCATAAACCGCCTATAACTCTCCAAGTTACCATATTTACTCATATGACCACGTTTTGAACTTGGATATTTTGACTTGTCCAGAAGCCATGTTTTCAATAGACACTATCGAAAACTCAACGTTGAGATTTAATATCCAATTACCTCAAAACATCCATATGATGATATTATACTCTCATTTAATTAAATGGAGCCACGATGTCCATATCTATAAATGAAGTCCTCTATCGATTAACAAATGAATATCACCAAACTATCGAGGATAGACTATGCGATATAATCGTACTCATTGATAACTCAAATGATATCACTTGCAACCATAAGTCCATCATTTATCTCAGGATTAAGATAGACTCTCCGATTGTCCTGATAATGAAAAGACTATTATCTATTGACGGTTATAGATAAAGTATTTCATTGTGATCCAGTTCAATGCACCCAGTGCACTAGATCCTTTTGCTCGAAGACACTCCGATGATTTTAGACTCATCATATCTCATTTGATCCCACTCAAATGCTAGCAAAAGAATTCTACAACTTTAACAAGAAAAAGGTGCCCAACCTTTAACTTAAGTTGTGAACATTATTCAAGACTAACTAAAGAATTGTGTCTACCACATACATATTCAGATGTACGAACAATTCTTCTTTTCTCATAGTCTTTAGACCTTATGATTATTTACTTTGACAATTATAATATTAAACTATAAATGCTATACGATTTGTTAAACTAGAAATCACTTTATTAATATGAAAAATATTGTTAATTACAACATTACACTCTTGCTATTGAGCATAATCCTAACACATTTCGTGGACAAACCACATGTTGGGGTTCTCTGTAAGGGTAGCTTAAGTGTTGGTGTTATTGCTAAAGCCCTTTGAAGATCTCGTTTTGATAAGCACCGAAGGTAAATTTCTATGTGCTTACTTGTCTTGAAGAGATAGTTGCACACACTCACAACTCATGCATATGTTTAATCCTTGTATGTTGTGTGTCTTATTTTTGTGCATTAATGTTCATTAACATCTCTTCTTGCATGTTATGTTGATTGCATCTTGCATATCCAATTGCCTTGTCATGCTTAGACTTAGGATTGCATTTTTGCAATGGGCGCTCTCAAAAGCGCTCTACAGAAGCACTGTACGAACAGCACCCATCGAGTGCTGTACAAACCTGATCGATTTAATTCGGTCGCTATACAGGCACTGTACAAAGCGCTGTACGTGCAGCGCCACTCTATTTTCCCGAGAGAACAGAGTTGGGGCGCTGTACAGGCGATGTACAGAGGCGCTCTACATACAGCGGCCAAGGCAAAATCAGGCCAACTTATTCAAAACGACAACACTTTGATTTGGCTCCCTATATATATGCCACTTTGACTTTAGGTCAATTAAGAGAGTTCATATTCAGATTTCATACTTAGGATATTTTTCAAAGACAAGAAAAATTCCAAGAACTCATTTTTAATTACTCAAACACTTTTTCATGATCATCAATCATCATCTAGCATCATCTTTGATCATCTAGATGTCTTTTTGCATGGATTCTTTATCACACTTTGCTTGGTAAGCTTTTCACTAATATCTTACATATTTTGTGTTTTTCTTAACAAGCAATCTCAATTTATTACTTGTATGATTTTCATATATCTTTTGATACAAGATTGAGATTAGTGTGTTGTTTGTTTGAGAAATTGTATTGTGATAGCTAATTAGGTTTTGTGCTTAATCTTGATTAGCTAAAGTATTTGACATGTCATTTAGTTTTGATATCTAGGATTGTTCTAATTGCATATTCATCATCTTAGATAAGCATATAGGGTTTCCCTTGCTCTATGTTGCATTTGGATATTCATATATTCACTTAAGGTGTTATTCTCTTCATTGAGAAAGTAAGTCTTGTGTGTAGCTTCCGGGATTAGGTTGCTTAGATCGCAAGTAAATTGGACTAGGTTCACTTATACCGGGATTAGGTAGGTGTGTGATTACTTCTGGGATTAGGTTGTAATTGTTTTACACATTTAGTGGATTCGAGGTTCGAGTGTGGCTTACTTACTAGCCCGTGGTTTTTCCCGTGAGGGTTTCCACGTAAAAATCAAGTGTTATTTAATTTCCGCATCTTATACTTGATTTATTGCTTTATCTAGTTAGGGGTAATTTCGTAATATTGACTTCACACGAAAAATTGGGTAATAAGTTTAAAATCTATTCATCCCCCCCCCCCCCCGCCCTCCTAGATAGTTTTATACACACCGTGCTATAATTTGTTTCAATTAGTGTCAGAGCGGGTTCCTAGACATACATAGGTGATCCTTGCTCATTTTAGTGTGTTTTGCATCTTGTGTGATTTTTTTGATTTATTCATACATTTTGCATTCATCTCTTTTGCATTCATCCAAACACTATGAGTGGTTTCAGGATGAGCAAAGAGAGAGCATCGAGCGTGAGGCCACCGTTGCTCACTGGCGATAATTACTCCTCATGGAAGGGGAAGATGGAAGCATACATATGCCAAATCCATGATAGGGCGTGGATGGCGGTTGAAGATGGATATGCTCCACCTATGATGACTCCGTTGGATGGAGGAGAAGAAGTGCTTAAGCCTAAGGCACAGTGGGTCGTGCAAGAATTTGTTGATTCCATGTGGAACAACAAAGCCATACATGCCATCCGTTGCGCAATCGATAAGAATCAATATAAGTTGATTCAAATTACTAGGATAGCCAAAGAGGCATGGGACATCCTAGAAGTTGCTCATGAAGGAATCGAGGTATTTAGGGATTCCAAGCTCCAAGTTCTCCAAACTCGGTTTGAGACCATTAGGATGGAAGAGCACGAGCACTTCAATGACTTTCAAGTGAGACTAATGGACATTGTGAACAAAAGTCACCAACTTGGTGATCCTTACTCGGATAGAAGAATCAAGCAAAAGATCATGCGATCACTTCCCGAGAGGTTCAAGCCCAAAGTGACGGCTTTAAAGGAAAATGACACTTATAAGGAAATGAAGCCGAGCGAAGTTATTGGAAGACTTCTAGCCTATGAATCAAGAAAGGCTACCACATCACCTCCTAAGAAGAAAAAGGATATTGCCTTGAAGACATCCAAGATAGAAGAGGAGGAGGATGACTCATATGAAGACATGGCACTCATTGCCAAGGGATTCAAGAAGTTCTTGAATTTACAAAAGAGTGGTTATGGCTCAAAGGGGAATGACTTCAAGAAGAAGAAGACCACAATCAAGAATGTCAAGCCATATCATGATATGTCTTCAAGAGAGAAGATTCAATGCTACGAATGTGGAGGATTCGGGCATATCTCCAAGGATTGTGCTAACTTGGAAGATGAAAGAGAGGAGGCCGCCACTTCAAGTGATAGTGATGAAAAGGTTGTGGCAAAATTTTTGGCATTAGGTTGCTCTCACAAGTGGGACAACAAAGTGAAAGTTGTTGAAGGAAGTCCCTCAAGCTTGAATGATTGTGAGAACAACTATTTTGCCTTTCCGATCTCCTACAATGAAGAAGAGAATGAGAGTCAAAAAGAAAGTGACTCTAGTGAAGATGACTCTTCATCTAACTCCACACATGGATATGTGGAGAAAAAGGTTCTAGATGAATACCTCACCGAGTTTAAAAGCTTAGCAATGAAGACCAAGGAAAAGACTCAAAAATTGAGAGAAGAGAATCTAGACCTTTTAGCTCATATTGACCACTTAAGTGAACAAGTGGAAAGATTCAAGAAGATTGAAGATAAGCTAAGAAAGGAGTTAGACTTATCTAAGAGGAATGAAGAATGATTGAAGAGAGAGCTTGAAGAGGCGAGAGGGTCAAGGACTAGGATAGTTTCTAGCACTGAAAAACTTGACCACATGTTAAGTGTTGGAAAGAGTCCTTGTGACAAGAGAGGTCTTGGATTTGAAGATGGCAAGGAGTCCTCCACTCCTAACAAGACTGTGTTTGTCAAGAGCTTGAGCTACAAAGAAGCTTCATCGTTGCAAACTCCTAGGAAGAAGATTGATCTAGGACAATGCTCTCATAGTGCACAAGTGAAGGTAGCCCAAGAAGACAACCTCAAGCTCAACCTACAAGAGTTCCTCATGCTAACTTCCCTCAAACTCAACTCCATCGAGGGAAGAGACCAATCATGCAAACTCAACCAAGGAAGCAACCAAGTCTTGGTCAACAACAAAAAATGAGAGATCCTATCCAACAACCAAGACAACCACAAAGACATGTGAAGGCTCCTATGCATGCACAAGGACATGGTATGATTCCTAACTTTATCCCTACATGTCATTTTTGTGGTATTGATGGTCATATTAGACCAAAGTGATTTCGTTACATTAAATTATGTAGAGCTAAAAGCATGATTGAGAAGAAAGAGGCTAGAGCTAGAATGCATGCTCATAGGAAGGAAGAAATTCATTTACATGATCCGATGTCATCTAAATCTCTAGAACCTTTGACCACTAGGAAGAAAATTGTTTCACCTAAGTGGATTAGAAAAGATGAACCCGCTTGCTACGAGACAAACTTGTCTCTAATAGGTTCAACTAAGTCCAATGGACTTAGTAGGTCCATAGGACCTCATGACCTTCAATGATGAAGGATGGTGATGACCTCGTATGGGGAACTCAAACAAAGAGAGCTATTTTGCATTCTTGTCACTTGCAAAAAATTTGAAATATCTTATGCCTCTTCTTTTAATTGCTTGAGTAAGCTTGGTTGCACATATGTATATATGTTTTCAATTCAATAAGTGTGAACCTTGCTTGTTTACAATCCATGTCATATTTATGTTCAAACATGCATTTTTGGACTAGGAGATGTACATAGGAAGTATGATTTGAATGACCTATAGTTATCTCCATGACATGATGATTCTTTTATAACAAGCTAATGTCAAATGAAAAACCATGAAATTCATATAACATGCTCACATGAAAAGCATGAATTGATGATTGCATATTCTTAAAATGCAAAACTTGTGTGAAAGCTTATGAGACTCAAAATGAATAAAGGATCTTGTATCCGTTCAAAGGAATTTATATTCCAAATGTCTCTCTTTCTTTATTGGTTGAACATGGCTACTATCATACGGATATCTTATCCGGAAAAATCAAATAGGGTGCAAAGTCGCTCATGCCATGTTTCGCTTATAAAGTTGGATATAGTTGCTCTTAAATTGAAATCAATAAAATCTCTATATCCTTGCTTTTCTCATGACATTGGTGAAATTGGTTTGAATTCTTATTAGAAACCTTTGTCATTTGCTTTGCCAAATACCATTGTATTTTGGACTTGAATGCTATATGTCTTGTATGCAAAGCATGTTTGATTCACACATTTTCTCAAATAAATCTCCTTGTTTCTCTCCAATTAATTGAGATGCATAAAGTGACTTATATTGATTATGCAAATATCTTGCATGCTACTATCTCTCGTTGCTATGAGTGACCCGGTTGGAGACTACTCCTTTGCCTATATCATGACAAAAAGGGGGAGTAGGATATGGTAAGGGGAGTTGCAAATTGTAGTAGCAATTGTGCTTGTTGGGGAGAATATACATTAAGGGGGAGTAACCCATTGAGGGGGAGCATTACATACACATACATTGCATAATGTTGTGCCTAATCTTTTAATATGCAAATGCTTGTTTTTTGTTCTCACTTGATTAATCTCACTCTTACTTGTTTTGGAAAGTTTAGAAACTTTAGTTTCAGGGATTGATTATTCTTCAAGAGATTGAAGACTTGAAGTTTTATTTTCTTATCTCTTTATAATGTAGATAATCATTGTAGTCCTGTAGTTTCTATTTTTTTTTTTTCGTTTTTTTTTTTTTTTTTTTTTTTTTTTGAGGAATCAATGTGAGTGGTGGTTTTGTCACAAAATAGCCAAAGGGGGAGATTGTAAGGTTCCCATTTGTTGATTGGCTCATTTCGTGGACAAACCACATGTTGGGGTTCTCTGTAAGGGTAGCTTAAATGTTGGTGTTATTGCTAAAGCCCTTTGAAGATCTTGTCTTGATAAGCACCGAAGGTAAATTTCTATGTGCTTACTTGTCTTAAAGAGATAGTTGCACACACTCATAACTCATGCATATGTTTAATCCTTGTATGTTGTGTGTCTTATTTTTGTGCATTAATGTTCATTAACATCTCTTCTTGCATGTTATGTTGATTGCATCTTGCATATCCAATTGCCTTGTCATGCTTAGACTTAGGATTGCATTTTTGCAATGGGCGCTCTCAAAAGCGCTCTACAGAAGTGCTGTACGAACAGCGCCCATCGAGCGCTGTACAAACCTGATCGATTTAATTCGGTCGCTGTACAGGCGCTATACAGGCGCTGTACAAAGCGCTGTACGTACAGCGCCACTCTATTTTCCCGAGAGAACAGAGTTGGGGCGCTGTACAGAGGCGTTCCACGTACGGCGCCCAAGGCAAAATCAGGCCAACTTATTCAAAACGACCACACTTTGATTTGGCCCCCTATATATATGCCACTTTGACTTTAGGTCAATTAAGAGAGTTCATATTCAGATTTCATACTTAGGATATTTTTCAAAGACAAGAAAAATTCTAAGAACTCATTTTTAATTACTCAAACACTTTTTCATGATCATCAATCATCATCTAGCATCATCTTTGATCATCTAGATGTCTTTTTGCATGCATTCGTCATCACACTTTGCTTGGTAAGCTTTTCACTAATATCTTACATGTTTTGTGTTTTTCTTAACAAGCAATCTCCATTTATTACTTGTATGATTTTCATATATCTTTTGATACAAGATTGAGATTAGTGTGTTGTATGTTTGAGAAGTTGTATTGTGATAGCTAATTAGGTTTTGTGCTTAATCTTGATTAGCTAAACTATTTGACATGTCATTTAGTTTTGATATCTAGGATTGTTCTAATTGCATATTCATCATCTTAGATAAGCATATAGGGTTTCCCTTGCTCTATGTTGCATTTGGATATTCATATATTTACTTAGGGTGTTATTCTCTTCATTGAGAAAGTAAGTCTTGTGTGTAGCTTCCGGGATTAGGTTGCTTAGATCACAAGCAAATTGGACTAGGTTCACTTATACCAGGATTAGGTAGGTGTGTGATTACTTCCGGGATTAGGTTGTAATCGTTTTACACATTTAGTGGATTCGAGGTTCGAGTGTGACTTACTTACTAGCCTGTGGTTTTTCCCGTGAGGGTTTCCACGTAAAAATCAAGTGTTATTTAATTTCCGCATCTTATACTTGATTTATTGCTTTATCTAGTTAGGGGTAATTTCGTAATATTGACTTCACACGAAAAATTGGGTAATAAGTTTAAAATCTATTCACACCCCCCCCCCCCCTCTCTAGATAGTTTTATATACACCGTGCTATAATTTGTTTCACGCATAATCAAACCCGAGAGAAAAATCAATCAGGTATGAACGGCGGTTTCAAACAGCGATCGTGGCCGCCGATCATAATCGCAGAATCACTCCAGACCTTTCTGGAATAAAAAGGCGGTTTCCATTTGGCGGCTAGGCCGCCGATCACAACCGTCGTTTCACCATATGTAGTGAAACCAAAGGAGAAGCCAAGGGCATTCTCCGAAGGCGATCTTTACGCTAAACCAAGCACTCTATCGTGCATTCGTGGACGTTTCCAAACATATTCAGGAAACGAATTACAAGACACAAAAAAACACAACAAGATACAACAATCAAAGTGCAAGTGTGAAATGTGACATGTGAAGTGAATGCACACAAAAGTAATGAGCATATATGCGAGCATGGCAAGTGTGTGTGTGCAACTAAATATCTTCAAAGAAAAGTAAGCACTAGAGATATACCTTTGGAGTGCTTGACACCTTGAGGTCTTGAAATGCCTTTGAGCTTGATCACCAATCATTTAAGCTACCCTTACATTCAAACCCCAATATGTGGTTTGTCCATGAAATAAGCCAATCAAAATATAGGAACCTTACATAATATATTAATTAAATAATCACATCATTTAATTAATTCCCATAATGTATTTAAGTTACTTTTGTAACATTATTAATTGGACCATCTAATTCTTCGTGAGCCGTGTTACTATAAATCGTAAAGGGCTAGCAAGGGGACCTAATGGACCCACATTTTTCAGCTCCAATAATACTTAGAAAAATTAATTAAATTTTTTAATTAATATTTCACAAGTATTAACCTTGGAGTTATTCCACTAAAAACCCAAGGTTGTACTCTCGTAAATGTAGATGTTTTACACAACCGTATTATCAATGTCCATCGATATAGCTATTACATATGATATGATCCTCCACAAGTAGTTCATAATTAGAGCTAGGTCATAAAGTCCGTTATGCCTCTCTAATTATATCTTTTCCTTTAAGTACTATTGATTCTCTAATGAATGATTATATCATTCATTCCTTTATGGAAGAAGGAGAGCACTTTTAATCGTTAAAGTCCCGAATCAACCCTTAAGAGAACTACTCATCTACTTCTCGTAAGAAAGAGTGGATTTCACTATTGTGTGCGTACCTTCCCAGCCACAAACCTAGCCAAGATTCCAAGATACGGAGTTATTGATCGGGAATGCTACTCCGATCTCACCCATGGTTTTTCAAGAAACACGATTTAACTCAAAGGAGTCAGTAAGACACTCGGGATTTAGATCACCCATATACATCTATCATTTATCGATATATATGAATCTTTTCAACTAATGGATCTTGGTGATAGATTCATATAGATCGTGGCCCATTCCTATATGATCACATCATATAAGGTGTCTCCATTCTCATATCACCATATGAGTAGTCTAGAATAACACCACTATACATTACGGAATGGACCACGGCTGTAGATTAACCACAAATAAAGCTATAAAGTACCCAGCTTTATTTGCTTTCTACGGACTCTTTAGATTGCATGTCTCAAAATGAATTCCTCTGTATATGACATTCATATACTCAGTTTGAGATTACATCTAGCAATCTTGGATGTTTAGCATGTATAATATAAATGTATGAGTCATGTTAATTGAATGAAATAACTACTTCTTTTATTAATGCATTTATATCATTTACAAATTACAAGCTTTAGGGCATAAATCCCAACAATTAATTGCTTCTAAAGCCCTACTACCGAGTTTGGGCCCCTTTGTACTTTAGGACCAGTTTGGTATTGCTTTTGAAAAGTTAAAATTAGATTATTTCATAATTTTGACATAAAATGATGTTTGGTAAAACTTCCAAAAGTGATTAATTGATAATCTAGTAAGTTTTAACAGTGATTTTAAGAAGTATGTGAGGGCTACGTTTTGAAAGTGATTATAGAATAATCTATTTCAGCATTTAAGGATAATTTAATGAATCTTTTAAAATATCATTATTATCCTTATGAAATAAAGTTAAAATCATTTATATACCTTATTTCATCTCAAAATTAAATATTATATTTAAATATTGATTTGATTTATAAAATCTTTTAAAAATATTTTATTGTTCTTAAGGAAAAAAAAAATCTAATTTAAATATTCTACTTAAATATTGATTTAATATATATATTTAATGTAAAAAATGAAATACGATCCTAAAATCATGTATATTTTAGTCATTTTAACTAATCTCAGAACTTCTGTAATAAAATTACCAAACATATATATACTGTTTTTGAGCTATACAGTAGTTTTAAAAATACAGTTAACCAAACATATACTAATTAGCTTCACAGCTGATTATTTCTTCAGCACAGCTAACAGTAATTATTATAAAAGTTACAACAACATCAAACTTGCCCTTAACCATTCTAGTGATTCTTTCTTAAAAAGCCTAAGTTTATAACTGGGCCTATAAAATTGGGTTGCTGCCGAATTTTGATCGCTACAATCAGCTATGTGGATGTTGAGTAGGTCAAGGTCGACAGATAGCGTGACAGTGCGGCAATAGCGTAAATTGTGTCGTGATTATATGCTCTCGCATGAATGAAATGTAGAAAAGTTAGAACGCCTTTCAACGAGAGGGGGTTTGCTATTTATAGCCAATAAAAAGTTGGCCAACGTTTGGCTTGTTGATGTGAACCCAAGATCACGGATCGAGATCGTGGGCTATTCCCACGATTCTTATAGATGAAGATGATGTCATTAACTTGGCCTGTGCTAGTGCATGCAACAACCACTTGGTATGTGCTTACTTGGTCAAGCAGGCTTGGTATTTGGGCCTGTTAACGATGAAATTTCGTTAACTATAATCTCCGAGGTGATTGTTGAGGATCGCTTCAAATCAACCTGGAACATATGTGGGCTAAATTTGAGGTTAAATTTAGGTGTATCAAAAAGAAAGAATCGAACTAACATTAAGCCAATGGAATTCTACTTTAGTTACCACAAAACATGATAATAATAAGAAAGAAGTAATGCAAACATACAAACAAGGAAAACACCTAGACCCAAAAACAAGATAAATTGAGATAACGAATCCAAAAGGAAATTAGTGTGTTTTTATTACGATTGATCATGGTTTTACATCGACCTTCATGCCTCTTTTTATACATGTCTGATACAGACAATTGCTCAGCCATTCTCCCACCTACAATCGTGGAGGAGATTCTCTCCATTTTCATCCACAAGTGGTCGAACATAGCACCATTTTCTTCATGTTGCAGTAATTGTAGGAAGCACGTTTCCATTATCTTTAAGTAGTTATATGCCATGTTGACATTCCTTGACGAATATGGCTGATGTGGATACCGTTCTCACACTTGGCACTTGTATGTTTCCCTATAGTTCTTAATGGAGTGCCACGCTGGCTTGCCTAATGCCGCAAGGTCTGATCGAGTTAATAGCCTTGCTATAGAGCCTCTGTCGTTTGATGGCACAACTCAATTTCAGTAGAACATCATTATCAAATCACAGCTAGAGTCCTATGCCTCTTAGACCTGTTAACTCATTCAAACACCTAGATATAGATAGAGTCCCCATCCCTAAAATCTCTGAACCAATTCTTCTCAACCAACTCCAATGACTCGATACCTGTGAGTCTTCGTTGTTTCCTCCAACTCAAAACACTGGAATTTTACCCCTCATGATTGGTTCCTTTAAAATAGGAATACGAGACCCTCTAGTTTGTCATGCCTTTTTCTAGAGACTTGATCTACCCTGATCCTTTAGCAACTCGTCAATGTTAGGGGTCTAAGGACCCCAAATCACTAATAAACAGCTTCAGTTGACTCCACAACCGATGGCAAAGGGACCTCAACATATTTCATGTAAGGTAACTCTGAGGTCATGTCATGGCGAGGTCTTTGTTCGAGCATGGATAGAATGAAAAAAATTTGTCCTTAACACACTGTTTGATTATTAACTAATTTCATTTTCAACATATAAATTCTAATTTGATATCATGTTTTGTTAGTAAAAAATATATATATAAAAAATCATTTGTTATTAGTCTTCAATTTGATTGATAAAATGATAATGTTGATTTCTAAGTCCCTACACAATCAATCCAACCAAACCTACATCCAAAAACCATAACACAATCAATTCACCCAAATCGTGAATAGTTCTTTGATTTTCTTTTTTATATGTTTGGTACCAAAGAAGATGGAAGTAGAAAATAAAAGAAAAAAAGGAAGGTTGTGTGCGATTTCTTCATTTTTATTTTTTAACTTTTTTAATTATTATTGATTAGGATTTTGTAGGGAGATTGCCCTGTTATTAAGAAAATTAATTTTAATGTTCTACCAAATGACGAATTACCCATTCAATATTGAAATATTTATAAGGTCATTAAGTCTTTTCTGGTCATGGTAAAATTGTTAATATCTATAAAGTGAGTGGGTTCAAAAATCCTTTCAGTCAAAATTTTTAATTCAGGGGCAAAATAATCATTTCAACAGATCAGTGAACATTGACCGTTAACTTTTTGGTTAGAGGGACAATTTTAATGTATTTCTGAAAAGTTGAAAACTAAATAAGCTAATACACCAAACTTGAATAATAAAAAAAGTGACATTTCCTAAAAACTTAGGGATCATTTGTTTTTTACACTTAAAACTTAATGAGTCTAAATTGAAATTATTAAGTTGTTGATATTATATTTTTTTTTAAAACAACTTAAAAATACCCACAAAAAAAAAAAGACTTAAAATATAAAGTTACAAATCCTAACTTTTAACTTAATTTCAAATCACTGTATTACATTTAATAAATTTTCTTCCAAGATTATCCTCCCAAAGATAACACATTTCCAATTTTATCATAATTTTATATTATAAAAAATTATTTATTTTAACCTATTACATATGATAAATAAATTTTAAAAAAATAATCATATTATCACTTTTAACACCATCATTGAACCTCCAATTCTTTTCTTTTTTTTTTCCTAAAATCAAAACAATTTCTAAATAATTGTTTATCATATTTTTTTTTAAATAATTATTTATCATATATTAATCATTAATAATATCTTGTCATTATTACGTAAAAATGATTTAGGATTATTTAAATTATTTTTATTTACTTGTTTGTATGATATAAAATGAAAAAACATAACAATTAATAGTAGGAATAATAATAATAATAATGTCCCTCTAGTTTGAGGTATTAGCCGTTTTGGTCCCTTAAGTTTTAGTATTGTCTCTTTTGGTCCAAAATTTTAGTATTAATTGTTAGTTTTGTCCAAACCTTTAGTATTGATTGCCAATTTGGTCCCTATCATCAAGATTCCGCTAGGAATTTGTAATTTATGTTAAGTAAGTGAGGGTATAATGGTAAATGAAGGGATAAAATTAATAATTATTATTAAATTCAATAATTAAAAAGAAAAAATAGTTAAACAAAAATAAAAACGTAATTTTAAAAATTTTAAAAAAAAATAATAACATTTTTCATCGTCATCGTCCACATTCAACAAAAACCCTAACCGCCCATCTCATCATCATCATCATCATCATCCTCCACAATTCATCACATTCAACCAAAACCCTAGCTGACCATAAACACCACTACCCTTACTGTCAACCACCACCAAACCAAACCAAACCAAACCAAACCAAACACCCACTGCTAAACCAACCCCACCGTCAACCACCATAACAAGTGATGATGTCCTCTTAGTGGAGGAAATCTACGCTTGATCTTACTAGCAGGAGATCGAGAAAGAAGAGAGATATGGATTAGAGAGAGATAACAAAAATAAGAGAGATAGATCGAGAGAGAGAGAGAGAGAGAGAGAGAGAGAGAGAGATGGTTTTGCTTGTGTTGGTTTTGGGTAGGCGAGGATGGTCATCGTCGTTGTGCTTGTTCGTGCCGACGAGTTCGAGTGCTGATCAATGCTGGTGAGGTGGCGATGGTTGGATTTGAGGGTTAGGTTTCATGTTTGATTTGAATGTGTTTGATCTAATTTGAATGGGTTTAGGGTTTGATTTGAATGTTTTTGGTTTGATTTTTTTGGTGAATGGGTTTGATGGGTTTGATTTTAATGTGTTTGGTTTGATTTTGTTGGTTAACGGGTTTGATTCTAGGTTTGATATATATTTTTTTTTTTTTGGGATTTGGTATAGATCATATATTGGATCTCCACCGTGTATTTGAGATGATGGACAATGGCGATTCCATCTGGGTCTCCACCAAATTTTTTTTTTTTTTTAAATGATAGATATTATTAAAAAAAAATCTATTTTATAGAAGGGTAAAATCGTATATGCGCTCAAATTTTAACGGAATTTAACAGAAAGACCAAAAGAGAATACTAAAACTAGAGGGACCAAAATGGCTAATACCTCAAACTAGAGGGACATTTTTAATATTATATGTTATTAATAACAAGAGTGGTGTGTAAGTTAATTTGATTAAAACTTAATCAACATGCATAGGCACATAATTAATCCGAATCTCAACCTAAACATGTTTTTAAATCATGATTAATCAAACCATAAATACATATTACCAACCCATATCAATTCAAGAGAAAAGGGAGATAAGATAATGCGGAAGCGTACCTGAATCCATTGTCGGAGATCGGTGGATGGGTTGTGATCTTCCAAATTATCACGATCTTTATGAACCCTAAAGTGTTCTCTCTTGTTCTGGTGAGGGGATGCAGACAAGAAAAAGTATCGTGTAATTTGGGGACCATAACCCTAATATACTATAATAAGATTATTATAGGTTTTGCTATTTCTAATTTGGCCCCTCATCAAATTAGATATAGCACTCTGGTATCTACACATTAATTCCATGACAATTATACCCTTAAGCCTTAAAACTTTAAATCTTAATTAGATCACTTTATTTAGGCTTAACCAAAAGATAGCACAACACATTTAATATTTACATGTGTCGCCCCACATGATGGAATTTTCCAACATGGTGCAAATGGCACCCTTCCACCGATCTATTTATGCCCCACTTTTTAAATTATTTAATATTCTATTTTTTCATTTATCAAAATTACTTATAGAGACATACAATTGTTTAAAAAAAATATTCTAAAACGTAAATCTAATAAAACCCACTTTCCTTTTCAAAAAAATAATAATAATAATAATAAACTTCACGTTCACCATTCACTGATAATTTGTTTTCTTTAAAAAAATAAAAAATAAAAATCTTAACTGTTAAACCCTAATATTTGCTTCTAATTTTTTTTTTTTTTTTTAAAGTCTTAAACCCTAAAATTTACTTTTTATACACATACAAAATATTATAGAATAGTCTGAGAATGATATAAAAAATCTGGAAGAATTGTGTAAGAAAGATATCAAGCATCTGAAAAATTGTCTAAGAATGATATCAAGCATCTACGACCAGACGAAAACAGCACCACACACACCAATAACAACCAAAACAACAAAATCACACTAAGAATCGCAACCGAGAAAATCTAATCTCTGACGAGACGAAACGAAACCACACCAAAACCCTAACTCAATCGCTCATGAAAAAAAAAAAAAAACTATCAGAGATGATCAATAACACATTCCCAATATACCACCAACAATCCAATCGACTATATAAACAAAACAAAACAAAATCGCATCCAAGAAGGATAGTTTCACCATGAAATAAGATGAGAAAACAAGTCCTACGATGGATGTGAGAAACTGTATAGAGAGACTGTTCTAAAAAATAAAGAAACTATATAGAGAGATTATAGATGAGGTGCATTTTTATTTTTGTTTTTGTTTTTTTGAAAAAAAGATGGGATGTATTAAGTTTGAAAAATAAGTAAAAGGGTAGTTCTGGAAATAAATAAATAATTAATTAATTAAAACATTTAATTTTATATAATTAAATCAAAAATTTAAAAAGTTGGGTATAAATAGTTCAGTAGGGGGGGTGTCAATAGCACCACTATAATGACAAGGGTATAAATGTCAAATTACTTGTTTTAAAACTATTTTATCTTTTAAAAAAAACAAACAAATTGACACCTTATTTAGGTGTGATAAAAAAAACAAAAAAACAAAAAAACAAACAAACATGTCGTTCAATTTCAGGTTTCGATCACTATACAATCTTTAGTAAAATTCAGGATCATTTAGTCTTCAGACAAAAAAAAGAAAAAAAAAAAAAAAAAAAAAAAACGCGACCTCTTAGAGGCCAAAATGATAATCCCCCTTTAATTATATTATATTTAATATAATATTTTTTTTTCCGAGCCATTGTAAGTGAAAATATATATGCATTTGTCTAAATAGCTTAGAGGGGTGAATGGGTTGTTAATCCATTTAGTTACCAAATTTTCAAATTAGTCAATATTACAGAAATTAACCCAATTCAATCAAATACAATCAACGTAATTAAAGTAAAGAAAATAATAAATAACACATTGATTGATTTACGTGAGAAACCCACGATTGGGCAAAACTCACGGGCTATCCTTCTAGCCACACACGGTCCTCAAATCCACTATATTTAATGATGTTTACAACCTAGGTTGACCTCTAGTCACACCATTCTCAATCACTAACCCACCACTACTACCCTGCGGGCCTTTTATAGTAATTCTAGACCAATGCTTATGCACTACACCACCGTAGTCGAAAGACTTGATTCTCAATTAAGAGATAAACAACCTATGTAAATATATGTCAAAATTCAAAATGTAATTAATGCTAAGCTACACTAAATGCTTATCTAGGAATATATGATGGCAATAAAAGCAATCCTAGATATCAAAATATCTATATGAATGCTCATAAAGACCTCACTAGATATAGATATAAGAATCTAAAATCTAGTCATCAAACAAAAGTCAATCAACATAAGTTGTCATAAAACATGGCAAGGACAATAAATGCAATCAATAAATCTTAATCAACAATGTCTAAATGCAATGCATAGAGACTTAGCTAGAGGGCAAAATGGTCATAAATGCTAGCTATCATTGAACATCACAACTCAACCACCAAATAAAGACTCAAGCATGTTATAAACAACATTAAGTAAAGAGTCATGCATTTAATCACAAAATAAACATTAAACCTAGGCAAACATGAACAAAAGATGAGGTAATAAGTTCTAGAGCATGTTCAAATTACCTAGTCAAAGAAACAAAGAAGACCCATGCTTGGATGATGCTTGAATAATGCTAGATGCTCATGGAAATGTGTTTGGTTAAGTAAAAAAGTGTTCTTGGGAGTCTCTTTCTTGAAAATCACTTAGTCTTTCAAAGATAGGTTTTTGGACTCTTGAAAGCATACAAGAGAGAAGACATCATATATATAGGAGCCCTAAGTGAAACTACGCCATTTTGGAAATTTTAGGCTGGAAAAAGTGCAGTACGCGGGTAGGTACCAACACACTACCAGCCAACTTACCAGCGAGCCGAGACTTGGAAAATCAACTCAAAGCCACTGCGCTGGTAGGACCAGCGCACTACCAACCAACTTACCAACGCACCGAGACCTGGAAAAACCATCCAAGGCTACTGTACGGGTAGCACCAATGCACTACCGGTGTAGGTACCAGCGCACTGGGGCCTAGGTCACTCATCGCGCTAAATCAAGTACAACATCGTGCATGCACAGACGTTTCCGATCAAGAATCAAGAAACGAATTACAACACACAAAACCACACTTAGATTCTAACAACAAGGTGCATGTGTGGGAGGTGAAGAACACAAACATATGAGAATTTTAAATACAAATGCAAGAGAATAAAACATGCATGAAAAGTGTGTGTGTGTGTGTGTGCAACTAGTCTCTTCAAGAGTCAAGTCAAGTGATTTACCTTTCGCACTTGCTATTGAAGTCATGGAGATGCTTGGAAGCTTGCCATCGAGAACCTAAGCTACCCATTACAAAATCATCTCCAAATATGGTTTGTCATGAAATAAGCCAATCAAAATTGAGGAACTTACAGTAAGTTTCGCCCCTAGAGAAACAAATCCTATCACTTTTATTCACATCTCTTATTAGTTTTCACTTATCGGTAGGGATGGTAAACTCATCCACGGATAGAGATATCCATAAGAATCCGCTCCATTTAAAATGAGGATAGATACTATTATTTCAAGGACTGAGCGGAGATGGATATCATCCTAATATCCATTTTATTTTTAGGGATGAGGATGGATATCGTCTATGGATATCCATCCTCATCTGGATCCATTATAGATTTTCATATTTAAAAAATATAAGAAATATTATGTAATTATTAATTATAATTATATAAGTTATTATCAATTTTTATATTTGAACTTTATTGGATGCATTTGTTTCTCCCAAAAAATAGGATAAAATGTGTCATTACAAATGTTAGTTATATTTTTCTCTTGTAAACTATAATTCATCGGATACGAATATAGACAAAGTGAGGATGAATATTTCTACCTCAATTCGAGAATTATCAGAATCTACCCTGCTAAATTATAAATGGGGATGTGTAAGGATTCCCGTTTTGTTGATTGGCTTATTTCGTGGGCAAACCACAAGTTGGGGTTTGGTTGTAAGGGTAGTCTAAGTGATTTGTTGAAGATCAAAGACCCTTTCCAAGACCTCAAGAGGACAAGCACCAAAGGTATATCTAGTGCTTACTTTGCCTTGAAGAGATATAGTTGCACACACACACAACATGCATAACTCTTATTCTTGAATGTTGTGTTTATATTTTGTGTGCATTGTGCTTTATTGATTATTCAATATCTCTTCTTGCATGTAATTGATTGCATCTTGTTCTATGAAATGCCATGACATGATAGGCATTATGATGCATTCAATACCCACACTTGCACTTCATGATTAGTCTTAAGTGTGGTGTAATTCGTTTCCATTTGTGTGATCGGAAACGTCCGCGCTTGCACGATGGTGTGCTTGTCTTAGCGCGATGGTTGATCACTTGAGAAGATCTCATTCTTCTCTTGGATAAGTGGTAGCTTTAGTTTGGTTGGGTTGATTGGAGTAAGGTGTCTAGTTTCAAAAGATTGGATTTCAATGTTTTAAGTGTTTTCAAAACTGACCTTTGCATGGTCGTGTGACCATAGCTTTTTACACAAAGCTACAAAATGAGTTTTGAAAATTTCTGTACAAACTAGACACCCATACCTTTCCAACGGTATATTATTCGTAATATTTCATGACCGTTTGGATTGGTTTTGAAATTTCCAAAGTGACCACTAAAACAGGGCATCACAGCTGTTATCCGAATCTGACCTTTGGTCACTCAAATGACCATAACTTTTTCTACAGTTATCCAAATCATGTTTTGTTAATTGGAGTAGAAAGTAGACTTCCATACCTTTCCAACGGTATATTATATGAAAGGTTTCGATGTCGTTTGGTCATGTTTTGAGTCGCTTGAAAATCAAGCTTCGTGATGTGACGCTTCGCCGCGGTTTCAGTGCCGCGGTTTGTGAAACCGCGGCAGTCGAGCCACAGAGCAACTGCGATAGTGTGATTCAGGGGCAAAATTGTCTTTTCACTTGCCCTGTTCTTGATGTCTATAAATATCACACTTTCTCATTATCTGAACAAGTTCTTTTACTCTTAAGAACCCTAAACTTCAAAGATAGATTTTGAGAGAAAATCAAATCAAGAACTCACCTTTAACCACTCAAATCAAACCCCTTTTGCATCAAATTTCATATTGCATCTCCTATGTCTATATAGAGTGCATCCATGTATGGGTTTGCATCATCACAACTTGCTTGGTAAGATTTTGATTAATTTCATCTTATTTTAGTATTTTAAATACCAAGCCATCTCTTTTAAATTACTTGTATGTTTTAGATCATATGCTAAATACAAGAAAAGAGATTAATTGTGATGAATTGATTGAGTGTTGTTTTTGATAGATATCTAGGTTTTTATAATCTATGATTATCTATGCTATTTGACATGTCATTTAGCAATTGATATCTAGGGTTGATTTAATTTGAATATATCATCATCCTAGATAAGCATCTAAGGTTCCCTAGCCTTGTTTGTTAATTGAATATTCATACATATTCACATAGGGTTGTGCATCTCTTTTGAGAGATTGAAGTCTTGGTCTAGGGTTGCTATTACAGGCCTGCGGGTAGTAGTGGTGGGTTACAGACCGGGATTAGGCTGTAAACATCATTACAAGTAGTGACTGCGAGGATCGAGCAAATTGGAATAGGGTTGCTAATAAAGGCCCGCTGGGTAGAAGTGAGGGGTTACAGACCGGAGTGTTAGACGAGGTCTACATAGGTTGTAAACTTCATTTCAATTAGTGATTTCGAGTTCCGAGTGTGGCGCACTAAACAGCCCTTGGTATTTTCCCAGTGGTTGGGTTTCCATGTAAACATCAAGTGTCATTTATTATTTCCGCATCTTATTACACTTGTATGTATATTTGACTTGCTAGGGGTATTTTCGTAAAATTGACATGCACGCGAAAATTGGGTAATAATTAGCTAAAATCTATTCACCCCCCCCTCTAGCTTTATATATTAAACACGCCTCCAGGACTTTTCAATTGGTATCAGAGCGGGTTCCTAGATATACTTAGGTGATCCTTTTGCTCATTGTTGGTGTGTTTTGCATTTTGTATGTTTGTTTGATTTCTTCATACATTTTGCATTCTTCTCTTTTGCATTCATTCAACGCAAACACTATGAGTGATTTTGTGAGAGAAGAAATTGACTCCGATGAGGAGATGTCCCTCTAAGGTGAGAGAGGAGACGAAGATGAAAGGGCGTTGCTCACATCACCAAAGAGCTTCAAGCCCAAGCCTTCCTCAATCTTGGTCTAACCAACCAAGAAGGCTAACTTCCCTCAACCTACGATCCTAAAAGGGAAGTGCTCAATTATGCAAGCTCAACCGAGCAAGCAACATTGTCTTGGTCATCAACAAAGGAGGAGAGATCCTATCCAACTACCAAGACAACCACAACGACAAGGGAAAGCACCTTTGCATGCCCAAGGGAATGGTATAATTCCTAACCTTATCTCCTCTTGTCATTTGTGTGGTATTGATGGTCATGTTAGACCAAGTTGCTTGCATTACATTAAAATATGTAGATTTTAATGCATGATTGAAAAGAAAAAGGCTAGAGCTAAGATGCATGATCCTTTGACATCTATAACTCTAGAACCTATGACCACTAGAAATGTAATTGAGACATCTATGTGGATTAAAAATGATGAACCCGCTTGCTACGAGACTAACAAGTCTCAAATAGGTTCAACTAAGTCCAAAGGACTTGGTAGGTCCATAGGACCTCATACCCTTCTTTGAAGAGGTATGGAAAATTGACCCCATATGGGGAATTTAAGCAAAGAGAGCTATTTTGCATTCTTGTCACTTGCAAAAAATTTGAAATATCTTATGCTTCTCTTTTTGTTGCTTGAGTTAGCTTGGTTACACTATGTATATATATTTTCTATTCAATAAGTGTGATCAATGCTTGTATTGCAATCCATGTCATATTTATGTTCAAACATGCATTTTTGGACTAGGAGATATTTACATATGATATAATTTGAATGACCTATAATGATCTCCATGACAAGATGATTGCTAAATGACATGCTAAATGCTAATCTTAAAAAGCATGTTTTGATGATTGCATTTCTTAACTGCAAAAAAAAAAATGTGTGAAAAAGCTTATGAGACTCAAATGAAAAAGGATCTTGTATCCATTCAAGGATTTTACAATCCAAATGTCTCTCTTTCTTTATTGGTTGAACATGTCTATTATCATACGGATATCTTATCCGGAAAAATCAAGTAGGGTGTAAAGTCGCTCATGACATGTTTGGCTTATAAAGTTGGATATAGTTGTTCTTAAATTGAAATCAATGAAAACCTATATCCTTGCTTCTCTCATGACATTGGTGAAATTGGTTTGAATTCATATTAAAAACCTTTGTCATTTGCTTTGCCAAATACCATGGTATTTTGGATTTAAATGCTACATGTCTTGTATGCAAAGCAATTTTTGATTCACACATTTTCTTTAAATAAATCTCCTTGTTTCTCTCCAATAAATTGAGATTGCATAAAGTGACTTATATTGATTATGCAAATTCTAGAATGCTACTATCTCTCTTTGCCTTGAGTGACCTGGTTGGAGACTACTCCTTTGTCTATATCATGACAAAAAGGGGGAGTAGGTTGTGGTAAGGGGAGTTGCAAATTGTAGTAGCAATTGTGCATGTTTGGGAGAATACTTATTGAGGGGGAGTAACCCTTTGAGGGGGAGCATTTGCACATACATACATTGCATGATGTTGTACTTAAATTCTTAAATGCAAATGCTTGTTTTATCTCACTTGATTCATCTCACCTTTTCTTGTATTGGAAAGTATAGAAACTGTGCTTTCAGGGATTGATTGTTCTACTTGAGATTGAAGACTTCAAGACTATTTATCTTATCTCTTTGTAAAGTAGAATATCATAGTAGACCCGTAGTTTCTATTATGTTGTGATGAATAAATGTGAGTGGTGGTTTTGTCACGAAATAGCCAAAGGGGGAGATTGTAAGGATTCCCGTTTTGTTGATTGGCTTATTTCGTGGGCAAACCACAAGTTGGGGTTTGGTTGTAAGGGTAGTCTAAGTGATTTGTTGAAGATCAAAGACCCTTTCCAAGACCTCAAGAGGACAAGCACCAAAGGTATATCTAGTGCTTACTTTGCCTTGAAGAGATATAGTTGCACACACACACAACATGCATAACTCTTATTCTTGAATGTTGTGTTTATATTTTGTGTGCATTGTGCTTTATTGATTATTCAATATCTCTTCTTGCATGTAATTGATTGCATCTTGTTCTATGAAATGCCATGACATGATAGGCATTATGATGCATTCAATACCCACACTTGCACTTCATGATTAGTCTTAAGTGTGGTGTAATTCGTTTCCATTTGTGTGATCGGAAACGTCCGCGCTTGCACGATGGTGTGCTTGTCTTAGCGCGATGGTTGATCACTTGAGAAGATCTCATTCTTCTCTTGGATAAGTGGTAGCTTTAGTTTGGTTGGGTTGATTGGAGTAAGGTGTCTAGTTTCAAAAGATTGGATTTCAATGTTTTAAGTGTTTTCAAAACTGACCTTTGCATGGTCGTGTGACCATAGCTTTTTACACAAAGCTACAAAATGAGTTTTGAAAATTTCTGTACAAACTAGACACCCATACCTTTCCAACGGTATATTATTCGTAATATTTCATGACCGTTTGGATTGGTTTTGAAATTTCCAAAGTGACCACTAAAACAGGGCATCACAGCTGTTATCCGAATCTGACCTTTGGTCACTCAAATGACCATAACTTTTTCTACAGTTATCCAAATCATGTTTTGTTAATTGGAGTAGAAAGTAGACTTCCATACCTTTCCAACGGTATATTATATGAAAGGTTTCGATGTCGTTTGGTCATGTTTTGAGTCGCTTGAAAATCAAGCTTCGTGATGTGACGCTTCGCCGCGGTTTCAGTGCCGCGGTTTGTGAAACCGCGGCAGTCGAGCCACAGAGCAACTGCGATAGTGTGATTCAGGGGCAAAATTGTCTTTTCACTTGCCCTGTTCTTGATGTCTATAAATATCACACTTTCTCATTATCTGAACAAGTTCTTTTACTCTTAAGAACCCTAAACTTCAAAGATAGATTTTGAGAGAAAATCAAATCAAGAACTCACCTTTAACCACTCAAATCAAACCCCTTTTGCATCAAATTTCATATTGCATCTCCTATGTCTATATAGAGTGCATCCATGTATGGGTTTGCATCATCACAACTTGCTTGGTAAGATTTTGATTAATTTCATCTTATTTTAGTATTTTAAATACCAAGCCATCTCTTTTAAATTACTTGTATGTTTTAGATCATATGCTAAATACAAGAAAAGAGATTAACTGTGATGAATTGATTGAGTGTTGTTTTTGATAGATATCTAGGTTTTTATAATCTATGATTATCTATGCTATTTGACATGTCATTTAGCAATTGATATCTAGGGTTGATTTAATTTGAATATATCATCATCCTAGATAAGCATCTAAGGTTCCCTAGCCTTGTTTGTTAATTGAATATTCATACATATTCACATAGGGTTGTGCATCTCTTTTGAGAGATTGAAGTCTTGGTCTAGGGTTGCTATTACAGGCCTGCGGGTAGTAGTGGTGGGTTACAGACCGGGATTAGGCTGTAAACATCATTACAAGTAGTGACTGCGAGGATCGAGCAAATTGGAATAGGGTTGCTAATAAAGGCCCGCTGGGTAGAAGTGAGGGGTTACAGACCGGAGTGTTAGACGAGGTCTACATAGGTTGTAAACTTCATTTCAATTAGTGATTTCGAGTTCCGAGTGTGGCGCACTAAACAGCCCGTGGTATTTTCCCAGTGGTTGGGTTTCCATGTAAACATCAAGTGTCATTTATTATTTCCGCATCTTATTACACTTGTATGTATATTTGACTTGCTAGGGGTATTTTCGTAAAATTGACATGCACGCGAAAATTGGGTAATAATTAGCTAAAATCTATTCACCCCCCCCCCCCCCCCCCCCCCCTCTAGCTTTATATATTAAACACGCCTCCAGGACTTTTCAGGATGGATGCAGGGATGTAGACAAGGGTAGACCCACATTTGGACCAGGTGGGGCACGTGCCGCACCTTAAATTTAAAAAATAAATAAATAAATAAATGATTTCGCTTTGATATATATATATTAAAGAACAAATACAATAACATATCATTCATTAGCATAGCTGATAGAACATCTTCGTGCTACATTGATAGTGGAGGTTCAAGTCCTTACAATGTTTTCATTTTCATAATGTAATTTTTCTTAATGGCTTTTTTATTATACCAAATTTTCTAATTTATTTCTCAAATTTTCTCATCTTCTTCGGTAACAAAACAATTTATTTTTATTTTCTGTCATTGTCAACTTCTTAACTACCCTCAATTTATAGTCTTAATTCAATTTTATTTTACATTAAATTATTTAATATTATTTTGAACTTTTATTTTTTCTAATAGTTTTAGTTTAACATACCTAACACATCCAATCAATAAACCCTAAAATCTCAAATTTTAAATTATTGTATTCAAATAGTCTATCTATTATTATGATTCATTTATTTTATCTTTCTATTTTTCTTTATTTTATAGTTTTAATTTATTTAGAATCAATAATTTACCAATAATTAGAAGAATAAAAAATTCAAAAACATGTTGTTGACGGTGAAATTTGGATTGCCACGCACTCAACAATTATATCAATTTAATATAAAATAAGAAAATTAAGAACACATGCAAAAGACAAGTTTTACGTGGAAAACCCTTGAATGGGAAAAAACCACGGCGCCCCTGAGGGCAGAAGAATAATACTAGGTTTTCGTTGCCTTGTTACACGCTTAGATCTCTCTTACAATTGCTCTATTTTCTCTCTGTAGATTTCTGACCCCCTTCCTCATGGGATAGGCGGTTCTATTTATACATGTTTAATTAGGGTTTCCCCTTGTTTTCAGCCGTGTGGGTGAAAGGTTTCCCTCTTTGATTCGTACTAGGATCCTTTCTTGTCACGGATCAGGTCTACTTTCCTCTTTATGATTCCTTGTTGTTCTGGGTCTTCTAAAAGTTTTTAGGGTTTATTTCTGTGTCTTTGCCGAGTCGGTTCAGGCCCAGTGTACTGGTCCAACGAGTACCCTTACTTTCTGGATATCGTATCTTTGGCGAGCACATTCCTTTATTCGGCGAGTAGGCATCTAGCTTCGGCGATCATATTTTTGACTCCCTTTCGGCTTGAGCTATCTTATCATTCTGACTTGTCATACTTCCTCCCTTGACCCAATCAATGAGTGACGTGGCAGTCTTTCGTTGGTTCTTTTGATGACATGTCAAGTTGGCGAATTTATACACACAACAATACCCCCATAAATACTTCGAGCTGGGCGAATGATTTGTTCTTCTCACTTTGTTCGCCTCTACGAGCAGTATTTATAAGATTTCGGCGCATTTTGTAATAACTCACTCTTTGCTTTTTTACCACGCGTTGTTTCATTTAATTGATTCTTCTGGTGCAAGCTTTCAATTTGAGCCACATGATTTCTAGCGCTTCCATTTGTTTTGACAGACGAAGGGACATTCTGACTGCTTGGTTGTCCCCGAGATGCCACGTGTCTCTTACTTGGTGGTGGCTGTTGTGGCTGGTCACTGTAGCTGTCATTCTCATTAATTGCATATCATTTACTTGATTTCTTTTTTGTTTTTGAATTTCGAAGTTCCCCCTTTTGACGCCTAAACGTTTCTTCTTCTCCTTTATCCTCTCATATCTCCATTCATTTCTTCTCTTAAAAAAAAAAAAAAAAAAAACACAGAGCTCCTTCATTGTCTCTCATTTCTTCTCCCTTAGAAGTTTCTGCCATAAAATTTCTTTTATTTATCTTACTGTCAGACAGCTTGCTTCGAAATCGATCGTGGTGATTTCTCAGCGTTTCCCAAACCTTCTGCTCATCCTCTGATCCTAGGGTTTCCTGGTGAGTTCTTATGGATCCCTCCTTACGCTCTTCTCTTTTTAATCGGATGATGCAAGCTATGGAGCTTGGTGATAAGTGTACTGCGGTCAAAATTGAATCTCTGATTCGTAATTTTCGTCCAGATTCTCCGGTCCCGATTTCTGTTTATGTTCCATCTTTTGAGGATACTTTTAATCCTGACATCTCTCCTCCGTCTTTTAACAGTGATTCTCCAGCAATGCCGAGATCTCCTAAAACCACAAGCAGTAAACGACGCGCCTCTAGGGCTCCACGTGAATCTCTGCTGGATGCGCAGACGATTGTTGACTCTGATGTTGAAAACCATCAGAGGGATAGGCTACTTTTCTCGCCAACTCGTCCGTGTTCTTTTGATACCGAAGTAAATGTAGTCGGCAAGGGCGAACTTCATAAATACAAGAGTCGCTTCGACATTCCAGACTCAGTGACTCTTATGTTACCTGGCGACCGGGCTGTGTGGAATCCTCCTGAAAATGCAGTCGCCATTTACGGAGCCATGCTCAGCTGTGGGGTTACCCTCCCTCTTCAGCCTTTTATCGCGAGGTTTCTCGCCGAGGCTCAGATTGCACTGGCATAACTTGCTCCAAACAGCTACAGGATACTGATGTGCCTGTGCCTGTGCCTTATCCTTATGTGGAAGCTGAAGGGTTATGGGCCTCCTACACCCCGCGAGATCTACCATTTTTATACTCTAAGACAGGCGGGCAATGGTGGCACGTACTTCCTTCTCTCCTCGCCGGTGGAGAACTGGATTCCTGAGGGTGTGGCGAACCCTGGTCAAGTTGAGGTCTCCAGTGATGAGAAGAAGAAGGGTTTCATCTGGGGCTTCCCTACTTCAAACAAAAGGTGGAAAAATAGTTGGTTTTTCACCGGCGGCGAGTGGGGTCGAGATGTACCAGCTCTCAGTCACCGCAATCTTTTGGCGAGGAAGGTTCCCAGGCATTTCACATCTCCTGAAGCCTGGTCGAAAGCGGCCCCTGCTTTGATGGATAGGGAGGTTTCTCACCTTGCCGCAGCGGCTGTCCTTTTTTTGGATTCAAGGGGTAGATCCTTCCTCTTGGATGAGGAAAAAATGATTTCTCTGGAAATTTTCACACGCCTACACGCAAGGCTTCCTCGCTGTAAGTCTTGGTCCGTTCCTTCTTTGTTTTATTGCTTCGTCTTATTCTTTTAGTTGAAACTTGGTTTATTTCCCTTGCAGTGTGTGATTTTGACACCATTTGTGACTTGCAAGCCCGGGCGGTGAAGAATTCTGAGGCTGCCAGCAAAAGGCATGCTGCTGGTTTGGCTAAGGATGGAATTGCTGGCCCTGATGGTGATGATCACTCAGATGGCGAGGAAGCTGGTGATATTTCTAGGGGGGGTGCTGAGTCTGGGCGACCCCCTATGCATGCAGAGAGTGCTGCGAATACTCCTGCTGCAACTGTTGCTGCTACCCCCAGCCGTAAAGGCAAGGAGAAAGTAGGTGCCTCAGGGGGGGTTGGTAATGTTGAAGGGAGGCGTGTCGAGTCGGGGCCATCCCCTGTTCGCCCGAAGGTTGTTGCGAGTACTCCTGCTGCTGCTGCTACTCCTGCTGCGAGTACTGCTGCGACTTTTCCTACTACGAAAGCCCCCAATCGTAAAGGAAAAGAGAAGGTGGGGGTTTCGGGGGTGGCTAGCGAAATCCCCATTTTTGATGTAAATGTTCCTGAAATTCCCCCAGACCCTTCAAGCGACCTGATCCCCAGACCTGGTAGAGGCAAACGTCCGGCAGAGGGTACACCTGACCACACTGCTCGACCTCTAAAACGGGCGTCAAGGGTCATGCAGTACGTTGTTTCTTCAGATGAAGAGGTCATTGATGTAGGGGAAAAATAATAAAAAAAGTGGTAAACGCAGCGGAAGCGATACTAAAAAGCGATTTAGTGACTTTTAAAAATTTTTCCTTTATGAACCTTAAACCCTTTTAATCAATAAACATGCATATATATTAACAAAAGTAAATTACCTTTTGTCGCGTGATCCGATTGACTTACGTCGATGGTAATCCGCAAGACCTTCAATCCGAGCACGAACGTGGATCACCTAGGAGCGTGGTCTCCCTTTTCTTTGAATTGCAAACCTGTGAATGGACCAAACAAAAACTTTCTTTTCTTTGTTAGTCACAAAACAATCAAAAGAATGTCAAAAATTATTCCGGTCACTTTTGTGTTCTCAATCTTATGATCGAAACTCGCGTGAACCTAGATCGATATCGTATACACAAGCTTATCGATGATTAAGCAATAGTATACTATCAAAGAATAATTTCACACTCCTTTTTTTCTTTTTAGAATAAAAACTCTCTTAGAATTAAGAAGAAGAAGAAAGAAATAAAAACTCAAGCACAATTTCTTGTGGTGGCCGAAATCTATAAGTGTGCTTATATAGGTGGCCGAATTTTTTCTTCTTTTTCCTTTAGGGTTGCCGAATTCTATGTAGTCTAAGATTAGGGTTGGCCGAATTTCATCATGTCACTTATATAGGGTGACTAAAATTCAACCCTAATTCTTTTCAACTTTATAGACTTCAAACCCTAATCCAACTCCTTGATTTTTATTCTTTTATTTTGACTAAATAAAAAGACTCCTTATTTGATTAAATAAATAAAACTAATTTATTTATTTCCTTGTCAAACAAGTCTTTTACTTTTAGGAAAGATTTGTTTCTTTAATTAAACAATTAATCAATAAATTAATTAATTCTTATTTAATTAAAACAAATGAAACAAAATAATATTTTAGGTTAAAATTTTAACCTTGCCGCCCCACTTGTATAAGATTGGGCCTAACATTATTTTCTTATTTCATTTAATCCATTGGACTTTAAATAAAAAGCCCACATGTGAACCAGACCCATTCTTACTAAAAGAAACAAGCCCACATGTCTTTCATTAATATATTAATATAATTGAGCAGCCCATTACTTAAATAATGTGCAAATTATATTCTTAATATATTAAATGCAATTCTAGATGGACCCTTAAATTGGTCCGGTAGAATATATCAAGTGATCCATGCAAGTCCGTGTGGATTGGGGATCTTGGCGGGCCATCTAAATTTAAGCTTCAATAGACATAACCTAATCACAATCAACAAATGATTCACTTAGGTCCGATCCATTAATTTTAACTCATTCCACTAAAGAGCTAAAACTAAACTCTTAAATAAAGATAGAAAAGGAAGATGCTCCTCATTCATACCCTAGACAATCATATTGGAGATAGTGTATCCTCGTGATTAATATCAGTAATCGCCAAGAGTTCATAGACCGCCTATAACTCTCCAAGTTACCATATTTACTCATATGACCACGTTTTGAACTTGGATATTTTGACTTGTTCAGAAGCCATGTTTTCAATAGACACTATTGAAAACTCAACGTTGAGATTTAATATCCAATTACCTCAAAACATCCATATGATGATATTATACTCTCATTTAATTAAATGGAGCCACGATGTCCATATCTATAAATGAAGTCCTCTATCGATTAACAAATGAATATCACCAAACTATCGAGGATAGACTATGCGATATAATCGTACTCATTGATAACTCAAATGATATCACTTGCAACCATAAGTCCATCATTTATCTCAGGATTAAGATAGATTCTCCGATTGTCCTGATAATGAAAAGACTATTATCTAGTGACGGTTCTAGATAAAGCTTTTCATTGTGATCCAGTTCAATGCACCCAGTGCACTAGATCCTTTTGCTCGAAGACACTCCGATGATTTTAGACTCATCATATCTCATTTGATCCCACTCAAATGCTAGCAAAAGAATTCTACAACTTTAACAAGATAAAGGTGCCCAACCTTTAACTTAAGTTGTGAACATTATTCAAGACTAACTAAAGAATTGTGTCTACCACATACATATCCAGATGTACGAACAATTCTTCTTTTCCCATAGTCTTTAGACCTTATGATTATTTACTTTGACAATTATAATATAAACTATAAATGCTATACGATTTGTTAAACCAGAAATCACTTTATTAATATGAAAAAGATTGTTAATTACAACATTACACTCTTGCTATTGAGCATAATCCTAACAATCTCCCACTTGCGCTATAGCAAATGTGTCATATCTCTCAAGCCCATATTCTCTAGATGCCCATCGAAACTCTTCTGAGGTAGAGCCTTTGTGAAGGGATCCGCTAGATTTTCTGCTGACGCGATTTTGGTAATCATCACGTCACCTCTTTGAACAATCTCCCTTAAAAGATGATACTTTCTTTCAATGTGTTTACCTCTCTTGTGACTTCTTGGTTCTTTCGAATTAGCCACTGCTCCACTGTTGTCACAGTAGATAGTGATCTGCTTATTCGCACTAGGAACCACTTCTAAGTCAATCAAGAATTGGCGGAGCCAAACAGCCTCTTTGGCAGCTTCGCATGCAGCAACATACTTAGCTTCCATGGTGGAATCAGCAATACAAGATTGCTTGATACTCCTCCATATAACTGCTCCTCCTCCAATAGTAAACACAGCCCTTGATGTGGATTTTCTGGAGTCAGAATCTGATTGGAAATCAGAATCTGTATACCCAACGGGAACCAAATCCCCTCCAGAGTATACAAGCATATTATCTCTCGTTCTCTTGAGATACTTGAAAATATGCTTGACTGCCGTCCAGTGATCAGGACCAGGTTTCGATTGAAACCTGCTAACTATGCCAACAGCAAAACAAATATCTGGTCTAGTACAGAGCATTGCATACATGAGACTTCCAACTGCCGAGGCATATGGAACTCTACTCATGAATTGCTCTTCATGCTCATTCTTAGGAACTTGTTCCTTAGAAACTTGATTCCATGTCTGAAAGGTAACATACCTTTCTTGGAATCCTGCATGGAAAACCTAGACAAGATCTTGTCTATGTATGAAGCTTGGGATAATGCAATCATTCTATTCTTTCTATCCCTTATTACTTGGATACCTAGAATAAAACTTGCTTCTCCTATGTCCTTCATATCAAATTGTTTTGCTAACCATTCTTTTACTGATGTCAATACACCTACATCGTTTCCAATGAGTAGTATATCATCAACATAAAGAATCAGGAAAACCAACTTGTCGCCTTTAATCCTTTTGTATACACAAGGTTCGTCAGGATTCTGAATAAATCCAAAACCTTTGACAGCTTGATCAAACCTTATGTTCCAGGATCTGGATGCTTGCTTTAATCCATATATGGATTTCTGCAACTTGCATACCTTATCCATTTGGCCCTTTTCAATGAATCCCTCTGGTTGCATCATGTAGATGCTTTCGTCAAGACTTCCATTTAGGAAAGCTGTCTTGACGTCCATTTGCCAAATCTCTAGATCTAAAGATGCTGCAATGGATAAGAGTATCCTAATGGATTTAAGCATGGCCACAGGAGAGAAGGTTTCCTCGTAATCGATACCTTCTTTCTGTGTATACCCTTTAGCTACTAATCTAGCCTTAAAGGTTTCCACCTTTCCATCCATACCTCTTTTCCTCTTGTATACCCACTTGCACCCAATGGGTTTTATCCCTTTAGGCAAGTCTACAAGGGACCAGACTTTGTTATTGAACATAGATTCAATCTCGGATTGCATTGCCTTTTGCCAATGGCGACTATCAACATCCTCCATAGCTTCCTTGTACGTATAGGGATCATCGTCGTCCGGGAGATTCTCCACTGATTCTCCCAGACCGATGTATCTTTCGGGTTGTGTTCTAACCCTCCCACTACGACGAGGAATGGTAGGTTGTTGATCTTGTGTTGGATCGGAACTTACAATTGGGTTAGGTTGTGTAACCTCTCGTGGAATTGTATCTCCTGACATCTCATTCAGGACAATTCTACTTCTAGGCACAAAATCATTCATATAGTCCTTTTCCAGAAATTTAGCATTTGTCGAAACAAATACTTTAAGATCTGAAGGACTATAGAAATAATATCCTTTAGTTTCTTTTGGATACCCTACAAATATACATGTTTCTGAACGGGACTCCATCTTTTCTGTCTTTCCTTTTAACACATGCGCAGGACAACCAAATATCCTTAAGTGTTGTAAACTAGGCTTGCGCCCAGTCCACAACTCATGCGGTGTTTTAGGAACAGACTTAGATGGTACATCGTTTAGAATGTATATAGCAGTTTGTAAAGCATATCCCCAAAAAGAAATAGGAAGCGTTGAATAACTCAACATAGACCTAACCATATCCAAAAGAGTTCTATTTCTCCTTTCTGCTACCCCATTTTGTTGAGGTGTACCTGGTGCAGAAAACTGAGAAACTATCCCATTATCAATAAGATATTGCTGAAACTCCCCAGATAGATATTCTCCACCACGATCAGATCTCAAGATTTTTATGTGTTTCTCAAGCTGATTTTCCACTTCAGCTTTGAATGCTTTGAACATGTCAAAAGCATCCGACTTATGTCTCATGAGATACACATAACCAAATCTCGAGTAATCATCCGTGAAGGTGATGAAGTACTCATATCCACCTCTAGCTTGAATGCTCATAGGTCCACATACATCAGTGTGTATCAATCCTAAACATTCAGTGGCTCTTGCACCTTTGGTAGAGAACGTCCTTTTGGTCATTTTACCTTCCAAACAAGATTCACAAGTTGGTAGATCATCAACCTTTAAGTCACTCAAAGGTCCGTTACATACCAATCTTTTAATCCTGAACATTCCGTTTCTGAGCAGAAGAGCCATTTTCAAGTAGTGTTCGATCGATTACGTACTAATTCTTCTTCTGCTTCTGGTAAATCAAAAGGTAATCTTTCGCATTCTGCTAGGGAAGAAATTAGAAAAACGATAAACCCTATAGGTTGACGCCACAAATTCCACCCCAAAAAACCATATTTTGATTGCGCCCCGACTATATAAGGTTAATATGACCTAAGCGTAAATGCCAAAGGTAGGTTTCATCTGTTGATAATTTTACTCTTTTATGATTAGGTTCCGTTATTTCCGTGTCTAACGAGTGAGAGATATTTCTATGCAAAAAGTATAGACCGTTTTCCAATGTACCTTTGCAAATAATTTTGTCATTCTTACTAATAATAAAAACTTTATTAAAAGGAACCGAATATCCAAATTTATTCAAACAAGAAACTGAAATTAAATTCCTCTTGAATTGAGGTACATAATAAACGTCTATTAAATCTAAATGCCTTCTAGAATCCAAATAAACTCTAATATCTCCCACTGCACTTGCAGACACTAACGTTCCGTTGCCCAAGCGCAAATTAATTTCATTCTTACTCAGCTTTCTCCTTTCTTGAAACCCCTTCTTCCTTCTTGTTCTGGGACTTTGGGCAATCTCTCTTCCAATGTCCCTTTTCACCACAAAGGAAGCATTTCCCTTTGATCTTGGTTACTTTCTTGGTCTCCTTCTTGATAGGCCCAAGTTGCTTTTTCTTCTGTTGTTTCTTGACCTTTTGACGGGCCTTAACAGTAGCAACTTTACCAACCATATGAATCTCTTGACCTTTGCCTTTCACAAGGATCTTTTCAGCACTTTGAACATCTTGCATCAGGCCTTGTAAGGTGTATTCCTTTTTGTTCAAAGTGTAGTCCAATTTGAACTGATCAAAGGAATCTGACAATGAATTGACAACCATATCAATCTTTGTCTCACCATCTATCTCAGCGCCATGCAGTTCAGCAATGTTGAGATGTGCTATGACTTTCATCATGTGATCTTTCACAGCCTGTCCAGGTTTCATCCTAAGATTCATAAAAGCAGTCACTGCCTCTCTCTTAGTCGTCCTAGACTTCATAGCAAACATCTCCTCTAGAGACATCATTATATCAGCAGCGGACTCCATTCCTTCATGCTGCTGTTGCAACACGTCGGAGATAGTGGCCATAATGTAACATTTTGCCATATCATCTGAAGTCTTCCACTGCTCATACTCATCTCTATACATTATGCTAGATTCATTATTAGGAGCAGGTGGTTTAGGAGTAGTTAGAACAAACTTATGTTTTTCACTTTGCAGCAACAACCCAATTTTCCTTTTCCATGTGACATAATTATCTCCAGTTAAAGTGTTATCTTTCAGGATGTTCATAAGTGATGGGGTCATGATTTCTGAATTAAAACAAAACATATATAAGTAAATAATCATGATAAAGCACTTTTAAATATTTATCTTGAATTAAATAAATAACTCAATCATAAAATTCAACGGTGATCTAACACCCATAAATGTTACGCCTCCTTTGGGAGTTCGCACCATTTACTAGTTAGACTAGGTCCCACCTAATTGTTAACATAACAACCAGCGTTTTCAATTTTAGCCTTGCAATTTTACTGACAAGAACTCTTGGGAGGATATCAATAAAATTACATTGAGTGTGTTACCAAGATATCGACCCTCAATTTTCTCTCACGAAAATCCCTCCTTGGGGAGTAGATCTCGTTTGAGTCCATTGTCTAGTCTATCCTTGTAAGGAAGTATGTTGCTAAATTCCATTAATGGACGCCCCTTGGGGGGATTACCAATAAATAATAAAGCTCAACTAACCTTGGAGGCCATAGGTGTTACAAAAACACCTTCTCCCACTCAATTATTTAAGGCGTGTGATTAAATCCCATAGAATGATTTACCGAGTTATCTAGATGCCAATTTAGATACCTAAATCATTCAATGCATGTTCACACCAAAAGAGATATATGCGTGGCACTCCTATTCTATATGTCATGTTATCATACAATAACAAATATTGTAATATTTAAGCATAAATTAAATAGCAACAACTTTGGCCCATCCTAGAAAAACAAGTAAATTACAATTTGTCAGGAATACAAGATCTTCAGGTGGCCCATCAACCATACGCTCATCCTTCGGCCCAACCCACGGGCGAGCACAACTCACAACCCCACTAAGGGGCTGCCGTGCACAGCCCATGAGGACTCCAGGGCTGCCGTGCGCAGCCCACCATGCTTGGGCTTGCCATGCGCAGCCCAATCCACTCCTAGGGTGCGCACGGTGCTCGTTCATGGTTCCGGTAGCTTCGTTTTGCTTCGTGTCTTCGAATCTTCAAGACCTAAACATATTACGGCAGTATATATATAATAAATACTGCAGTATTAATTTTTTTTTTTTTTATTCACTGCAGTATTTTTACAAACAAAAAACTGCACATACAAAAAAAAATAAAAAATCTGCAGTAACCCTAAAAAAAAATACTGCACATATATAAAAAATAAAACCTAGCAATCTACCAAGAAGGAATTATGGCGATAATAGACCACTCTTCTTGTTACAACTCCGAAACAAAAATTACATTGAAAATCTAGGGCCAAAATCGAGCAATAACAAACCACATAAAACATATATAAATCCATACATCACATGTAATTATATATTTGAATACCTAGAGTGCCATCTCTTTCTAAACATGCATAATCACAATAAAAAGAAATAGATCCACGTATATATACGTTAATTAATTAAAAGGGTTCAACCTAGGCTCTGATACCAATTGTAGGGGAAAAATAATAAAAAAAGTGGTAAACGCAGCGGAAGCGATACTAAAAAGCGATTTAGTGACTTTTAAAAAATTTTCCTTTATGAACCTTAAACCCTTTTAATCAATAAACATGCATATATATTAACAAAAGTAAATTACCTTTTGTCGCGTGATCCGATTGACTTACGTCGGTGGTAATCCGCAAGACCTTCAATCCGAGCACGAACGTGGATCACCTAGGAGCGTGGTCTCCCTTTTCTTTGAATTGCAAACCTGTGAATGGACCAAACAAAAACTTTCTTTTCTTTGTTAGTCACAAAACAATCAAAAGAATGTCAAAAATTATTCCGGTCACTTTTGAGTTCTCAATCTTATGATCGAAACTCGCGTGAACCTAGATCGATATCGTATACACAAGCTTATCGATGATTAAGCAATAGTATACTATCAAAGAATAATTTCACACTCCTTTTTTTCTTTTTAGAATAAAAACTCTCTTAGAATTAAGAAGAAGAAGAAAGAAATAAAAACTCAAGCACAATTTCTTGTGGTGGCCGAAATCTATAAGTGTGCTTATATAGGTGGCCGAATTTTTTCTTCTTTTTCCTTTAGGGTTGCCGAATTCTATGTAGTCTAAGATTAGGGTTGGCCGAATTTCATCATGTCACTTATATAGGGTGACTAAAATTCAACCCTAATTCTTTTCAACTTTATAGACTTCAAACCCTAATCCAACTCCTTGATTTTTATTCTTTTATTTTGACTAAATAAAAAGACTCCTTATTTGATTAAATAAATAAAACTAATTTATTTATTTCCTTGTCAAACAAGTCTTTTACTTTTAGGAAAGATTTGTTTCTTTAATTAAACAATTAATCAATAAATTAATTAATTCTTATTTAATTAAAACAAATGAAACAAAATAATATTTTAGGTTAAAATTTTAACCTTGCCGCCCCACTTGTATAAGATTGGGCCTAACATTATTTTCTTATTTCATTTAATCCATTGGACTTTAAATAAAAAGCCCACATGTGAACCAGACCCATTCTTACTAAAAGAAACAAGCCCACATGTCTTTCATTAATATATTAATATAATTGAGCAGCCCATTACTTAAATAATGTGCAAATTATATTCTTAATATATTAAATGCAATTCTAGATGGACCCTTAAATTGGTCCGGTAGAATATATCAAGTGATCCATGCAAGTCCGTGTGGATTGGGGATCTTGGCGGGCCATCTAAATTTAAGCTTCAATAGACATAACCTAATCACAATCAACAAATGATTCACTTAGGTCCGATCCATTAATTTTAACTCATTCCACTAAAGAGCTAAAACTAAACTCTTAAATAAAGATAGAAAAGGAAGATGCTCCTCATTCATACCCTAGACAATCATATTGGAGATAGTGTATCCTCGTGATTAATATCAGTAATCGCCAAGAGTTCATAGACCGCCTATAACTCTCCAAGTTACCATATTTACTCATATGACCACGTTTTGAACTTGGATATTTTGACTTGTTCAGAAGCCATGTTTTCAATAGACACTATTGAAAACTCAACGTTGAGATTTAATATCCAATTACCTCAAAACATCCATATGATGATATTATACTCTCATTTAATTAAATGGAACCACGATGTCCATATCTATAAATGAAGTCCTCTATCGATTAACAAATGAATATCACCAAACTATCGAGGATAGACTATGCGATATAATTGTACTCATTGATAACTCAAATGATATCACTTGCAACCATAAGTCCATCATTTATCTCAGGATTAAGATAGACTCTCCGATTGTCCTGATAATGAAAAGACTATTATCTAGTGACGGTTCTAGATAAAGCTTTTCATTGTGATCCAGTTCAATGCACCCAGTGCACTAGATCCTTTTGCTCGAAGACACTCCGATGATTTTAGACTCATCATATCTCATTTGATCCCACTCAAATGCTAGCAAAAGAATTCTACAACTTTAACAAGATAAAGGTGCCCAACCTTTAACTTAAGTTGTGAACATTATTCAAGACTAACTAAAGAATTGTGTCTACCACATACATATCCAGATGTACGAACAATTCTTCTTTTCCCATAGTCTTTAGACCTTATGATTATTTACTTTGACAATTATAATATAAACTATAAATGCTATACGATTTGTTAAACCAGAAATCACTTTATTAATATGAAAAAGATTGTTAATTACAACATTACACTCTTGCTATTGAGCATAATCCTAACAATTGAAGAGCCTGTGCTCGCCGAGGCTCCTCCTGTTGAGACGACTGTTCCTGGGGCTTCTGTTGAAAGACCAGATCCGGCGGAGTCTCCCCTTCCGGAAGGGGCAAATGATTTTGATGCTTCTACCATTCCCCAAGCCAGCGCGACTCCTCCTCCGGTGACCGCGGATGGGCCGGGTGCTTCTTTTGTTGGTTAGCCTGGATCACCTGGTCGAAAGGAGCCAACTGAGAAACCGGGGTCGTTGAGACAGGATGAAGCTACTACGTCTGGTTCAGGCGTTGCTCATGAAGCTCCTCCCGTTGATCCAACTGAGGCTGGTGAGGGAGTCGAGATGTCTCCCTTTCGAATTTTACAGCTGCTGAGATTTGTACATATATAATGAACAATAATGTTTATGTTGGTGAGGATTGGGAGGAGCTGAAGAAAAGATCCTGCAACAGAAAAATGGAATTTTTCTTCAACTGCCATTCTCTGGTGAGTCTCTCGCTGTGCTTTAAAATTTTTGTTCTTGCGTTTCCTGACTTCTGCTTTTTTCTTTTCAGTTGTTGTCCGAGTTGGCTGACAACTACAGGCGGGGAAATTTTTTGTCAAAGGACGTGAGGCGTCTGCAGGAACAAACCTCTACTTTGGCGGCTGAGAAGCTTTCTATTGAGGAAAACCATACTCAGCAGCTTGCTCAGCTGAGAGAGTCCGCGGATGGTTATCTTTCAGCTCAGCTGGCCGCTGAAGAGAAATTAGGTGCTGCTGAGGAAGAAATTCGTTTACTGCGAGAGCAACTCTCTGCTAGTCAAGAATCACTCGCAGCACGCTTTGAGACTGAGCGACTGGCTGAGGAGGCGAAAGAGAAAGCTGAACGCGAGGCTTTGGACTTGTGCAACCAGTTAACCTCGCAAGAAGTTATTTTGAATGATCTCAAGGCTGTGTTGGAGGTTGAAGCGGTTGATTGCTTCAAGAGATCCCCTGCCTATGATGCGCTGTTGTTGCGCGAGTTTGAAAAGGGCATGAGGCAGGCGAAAAAGTTCTTCGCCATGAAGGATCACTCAAACGATAAAGCTCTGAGGCGCTTCGACAGCTCTCTTCAACAACACATAGCCAATGGGGTGGACTTGATTAAAGAGCAAACAAAACGATGGAGAGCCCACTGCCGTTATAATAGGACTGATCCTCATCCTATGCATTTGGAGATCCCCAGCAAGCGCGCTTTTAATACTTACTGTTCAGGTCAGAAAGGCAGTTTCTCTGTTTCTGGTGCTGAGCCTGACTTGGGCCCTGTTGCTGGAAGGGATTATGAGCCTTTCATGCCAGAAGAGGATGAGGAGGTCATCTGGCCTTCAGAAGAGGAGATTGAAGATGAGGAGGACAGCGAGGGCCCTCCTGCAGCCGGTTGAGTATTTTTGTCTAGGACTGTAAATTTTACTTTCTTTTTGTACCTTTATTTGTAATTCTTTGATTGTAAATAACTTTTTATTCAAGTTATAAACTTCTTCTTTTCTTTTTGTTCAGCTGCCGTTGCTGAATTTTTAGCTTTACTTAGTTTTTTCACTAAGTTTTTTAGCATATTTTATAGCTCTACTCAGCTGCCATTGCTGCATTTTGGCGTACCCAGTGTTTGTCAGGACGTATCCGACCATGCACCAAGTTTTTAACATGTTATTTGTTTGTTCAGCTGCCATTGCTGAATTTTGGCATCTTATTGGGACGTCTCCCCCTTGTTTTACTGTGTTTAACTGGCTTTTCCGCCTATGGGGACTTTATTTTCCCGTAATGGCGACTCCCAATCTTTGTAACTTGGGATTTCGTTTCTCGCCAGTTTCTCATTGCTGCGAGCATAAAGCTTGCTATTTTCGTGATAGTGGCAAGGTATGATGGCGAGTGCCTTTTGTGACTGGCGAGTGAAAACGCTCATTCTCAGTAATAAATTACTCTTTATTGAATGCTTCCTGCAACTTTGTTGACATAGTCATAAAGAAAATGCTAAAAACGAAAACTGTTCTAAGAAAAAATAAAAGGAATTCAAAAAATTCTAACTTGACCCCTATGTTAAGGATAATATATCTTCAAGTACTGCGCATTGCACGGACGGGGTAGTTCGCCAAATCCTTCTCGAGTAATGCGATATGCCCCGTGGCCAGCTATGCCCGTAATCTTATAAGGCCCTTCCCATTTGTCTGCGAGTGACCCTGCAGCTTTGTCTTTTGTTCCTGGGTTCACCCTTTTCAGCACTAAGTTGCCCAGCGAGAACCTTCTTTCACGTACATGTGAGTTGTAATATCTGGCTACCCTCTGTTGGTACGTAGTATTCCTTATTTGTGCACGCTCTCTTCTTTCTTCTAGCTCATCTAGGCCGCATTTTAGCATATCAATGTTGATTTATGGCTGAAAGAGTTGTACCCTTGGTGAAGAGAATAATGTTTCCACGGGAATGACAGCTTCAGCTCCATAAGCCATGGAATATGGGGTTTCACCTGTTGAACCCCTCTCTGTGGTTCGATATGCCCAGAGCACTTGTGGTAATTTATCCACCCAGCTGCCCTTTTTGGTTGCCAATTTAGCTTTCAGGTTGTGCTTTATGATCTTGTTCACTGCTTCAGTCTGGCCATTCGTCTGTGGATGTGCTGGAGAAGCGTAGTAGTTGTTGATGCCATACTTATCACATAGCTCCCTGAATTTCCTACCATCGAATTGGGTCCCATTGTCTGTGATGATGGTGTTTGGTATCCCGAATCTGTACAGGATATTTTTCTTTACAAAGCTTATAGTATTCGCCTATGTTATATGTACCAATGGTTCGGCTTCTACCCACTTCGTAAAATAATCCACGGCCACTATGGCATGCTTGGCCCCTCCAGTTGCTGTTGGCATTGGGCCAATTAAATCAATTCCCCACATGGCGAACGGCCACGGCGAGGTGATACTTTGCAAAAGTTCAGGTGGTTGTCGGATGTTGTTGGCGATCTTTTGACACGTCTCGCATCTTGCTGCTATTCTTTTGGCATCGGCGAATAGTGTTGGCTAGAAAAAACCCTGCCTTAATGTTTTGTGGGCCAGGCTAGTACCCCCAGCGTGGTTCCCACAATTTCCACTGTGTATGCTTCTCAGGATACCTTCTGCTACTTCAGGTCCGACACACCTCTGCAGTGCCCTTGAATACCCCCTTTTGTACAGCTCTCCATTGAGTACTGAGTATCTTGTAGCTTTATACTTCAACCGTTTTGCTTCTAATGGGTCACTTGGGAGTACATCATTGACGAGATATTCTTTGATTGGTGTGATCCAACTGTTCCTCTCGCCAAAGACTGCCCCTACTTCTTTTGATCTGACTATGCTTGAAATTTCCCTTAATGTAGTAGTGAAATATACCTAGAGGGGGGGTGAATAGGTATAGGCTCCAAATTCTTCCAATTAAAAATAATGCGGAAAATTACAAGGCAAATGCACACTTGATAAGATTTAGCAAATGAATTGATTTCACTAAGACAAGAGTTAATCAATTTACAAGATGTGCAAACAATGTAATATATGGAAGATAAAAGAAAGTAAAGCAAAATTGAACACAATGATTTTAACGTGGTAAAACCTCAATGAGGAAACATCCACGGGTTGATACCACAACCACCGGCGAAGCAATCCACTATGTGAAAATGGACTTACACACTCAAGCTATCACTCATGATATTCGCTCAAGCTATCAACTCCTAATCTACCCTCGGGCTAGTGAATCACCAAGCCTACTTCCTATCCGAGATGTGTCCTACACCTCTAGAAAGCAACTTCCTATCCAAGACGCTCACGTCTCTAGGAAGATTTCTCGCTTGCCTATCCGGATCCTCCCGACCCTAGACAAGACTTCCTTGCTTGATTATCCGAGTCCTCCCGACTCTAATCAAGGCTCCCTTGCTCTATCCATAAAGCTTCACTCACTTTGCTAGAGACTTCAACCTAATGCAAGGCTATGATCTAAAGTGATGCAAATGATGCAAGCACAATCAAATTAAGCTAGATGATCAATCAAGCAAAATGTACATGTTCAATGATAGTCTAGAATATGATTTCAACACACAATCACAAAAGTTATCTAGAAATCAAGACATGCAAATCAATAAGAACAAAGGTATCAATATTCAATTTAGCACACTAAAAACCTAGTTCTTAGATCATGAAATAAAGCATAGAAAATAACATGAAGCACATCACTCATATATTTTCTAGAATCAATTTCATGATAGTTCAAGTTTAGCACATAAATGTTCAAGACTAATTACAAAGCTAAAACTCAATTAACAAATGATCAAATAACCCTAGCATGTGATCTAACATACTTCTTAACAAATTTCATCAATCAAATGGAAAGAATCAATAGTTGATCAAAAATGAAATTGAAAAAGAAGAAGTTGAAAATCAAGTACTGACCACGGACTGGAAATGGACCAGCTGAGAAAAATGCCGAAGTCAACTGCCTCTAGAAATGCTTGGAGTTTGTAGCTCTCTTCGAGACCAACAATTTTGGTTTTTGAATCAAATGATTTCGAGTTCGTATGAGAGAGATATGATCAAAACAAGTAAACAAAAATTGTTGAAAAACTGATGCGGGATTTCAAGTGTTCTTCAAAAAATTGCATAAGTGTGGAGGGAAGGAGGTTTGATTAAAAGGAGGGAAAAGGAGAGAATTTCCAAGCAAATCACGTGCTGCCACATCAGCACCCCGTGGGGGGCGCGTGGGGCCCACTGGAGCAGAAGGTTCCCTTGCCCGTGGGGCCCACGGCCTCCCACACGGGCTGGCCAAGTGGCCACACGTGATTTGCACACCTCTCGCGCACTCCCTCGGTTCGTTGCCCCATATCTTGAGCATCCGACCTCTGATTTTGAATCCATTTTCGGATTACAAACCGTGACTCCCTCACGCACGACTACGACTACTCAACTTTGAAAAATGGTTGAGAAATCATCTCGGAATCCGATGATGAAATCAACACAACAAATGAGAACGAAAAGTAGCATAGTCAACTTGTTTGGACTCGAAACCTTATGAGTGAGTAACCGAAATGACCGGAACTCGATAAGGCATTAAATAAGAACATGTTCAAGTCCTAAACACAAAATACAAAAACAAATAAACACATATTCACACAAACATGCCATATCAAAGAGATAGTCACAAAGCATGCAATTTCACAATGTTTGCCAATACAAGATCAATGCATGAGCATGCTATGAAGTGTGTGAATGTGTTATACCAAATGTTTGAACCACGATGCAGGGACACACATGTATGAATTGTGTGTGTGTGCGCTAACGCCTTGCAAGAGGGTGGAAGTCAAGTTTTACCTTTGACGATTTTCACCTCTTGAAGACGACTTTTGCACTAGACGTTGCTCTTCACTCTTTGAGCTTCCTTTCTTCAAATAATGTCCTAAGCAACAACTAATACAATCATAGAGTGTTTTGCAATGGAATCAAGCCAATACAAATAGTGAACCTTACAATGCTCGGCTGCAACAGGCGGATCATGGATATACTTTTGGGCCAGATGTTAATTGTGGCGGATGCCAACTTGGCCAGGGCATCAGCTTGCTCGTTTTCTTCTCTAGGGACATGAACGATTCTGTATTCTTTAAATCTTCCTATTAGTTCTTTTGCTAATTCCAGGTAGGTAATCATGCTTTCATCTCTCGCTTGGCATTCATCTAGTACCTGATTGACAACCACTTGGGAGTCGCTGAAGATTTCTATCTCATCTGCCCCTAGGACTGTGCAAACTTTTAAACCTGCTATGAGTGCCTCGTATTCAGCTTGATTGTTAGTAGCTTTGAAGTCAAAACGCAGGGCACATTCGACTGAATCTCCTTCCGGGGTTGACACTACTACCCCTGCCCCGCTGCCGTGTGTGTTTGACGAACCGTCGACGCGGAGTTGCCATTTGAACACTTTTTTATTTTGCTCCACCATCATTCTAGCTACCTCTATGCTTGGCTCGGTGAACTCTGCCACAAAGTTTGCCACTGCCTGTGCCTTGATTGCTGTCCATGGGAGATACTCTACGTCAAATTCACTTAATTCGATCGCCCACTTTGTTAATCGACCGGATACTTCTGGTTTCTACAAGATTAATTTCAGTGGGCAGTTGGTATATACCCTGATTTTATGAGCCTGGAAATATGGTCTTAGCTTCCATGCTGCCGTTATTAGGGCGAGTGCCATTTTTTCAGCCGGCGAGTACCTTGTTTCGGCTGGTAATAGTGCTTTGCTGGTGTAGTATATTGGCTTCTGGATTCCCTCTTCCTGTCGCACTAGCGCGGAGCTTGTGGCTGCTTTAGAGACGGATAAGTACATGTACAACGTTTCTCCTGTTTCTGGTTTTGATAGCAGCGGTGCCTGTCCAAGGTAATCTTTCAAGGCCTGGAAGGCCTTTTCGTAATCCTCATTCCACTCGACTCCCTTTCTCTTTTTTAGAGCTTTGAAAAATGGTAGGCATCGGTCTGTTGACTTGGCTATGAATCTGCTCAGCGATGCTAGGCACCCCGTGAGTTTTTGGACGTCCTTCAAAGTTCTTGGCGAGACCATTTTTGCTAGTGCTTGGATCTTTTCAGGATTCACCTCTATTCCTCTTTGATGTACCTGATATCCGAGAAACCTCCCAGATGGTACGCCGAATACACATTTTGTTGGATTCAATTTCATTCCATACCTGACCAGCACATCGAATGTTTCCCTTAGGTCGTCTGTATGTCTATCTGCTGTGATGCTTTTTGTCAGCATATCATCGACGTAGACTTCCATGTTTCTCCCTATTTTCCTGGCGAACATTTTGTTGACCAAGCGCTGGTAAGTTGCCCCAGCGTTCTTCAGGCTGAATGGCATAACTGTGTAACAGTACAACCCCTGATCTGTAGTACAACCCCTGATCTGTGGTAAACGCTGTCTTCTCTTCATCTGGCCTGTGCATCTTTATCTGGTTATATCCTGAATATGCATCCATAAAGCTTAACGTCTCATGTCCGGCTGTTGCATCGACCAATTGGTCAATCCTTGGCAGCGGGAAACTATCCTTGGGGTAGGCCTTATTCAGATCAGTGAAATCGACGCACATCCTCCATTGATTATTTTTCTTTTTCACTAGGACTACATTCGCCACCCACTCCGAGTACTTGACTTCTCTAATTGACCTTGCGGCGAGTAACTTTGATACTTCCTCTTTTATTGCTGCACTTCTTTCTGGGTTGAAGCTTCTCCGTTTCTGCACAATCGGTTTGCACTTTTCATTCACAGCCAGATTGTGCGAAATTACACTCCTATCAATGCCTGGCATATCTTCGTGACACCAAGCAAAAATCCCCTTATATTCCTTCAACAAACTTGTCACATCTTTCTTAACTTGTTCAGTCAGCCTTACTCCGATCTTCACTGTTTTATCTGGTTCCGCTTCATCTAGAACAACTGATTCAGTTGGTTCTTCTTTTTCTCTGCTTGTTTTGTCCCTTGGGTCCAGTTCGAAGTTTTTTGGATTATCTTCCTGTACTTCCCTGTCTACCTCGAATATGCTCAAGGTCTCTATCCCCGCTTTATCTTTGAAGATTGATAGGTTGGCGCGGCGAGCCATCTCCTGTGACCCTCTCAATTCTCCGACACCAAATTCTGTAGGGAATTTTATTTTCAACGCATGGGTTGAAGTAACAGCTCGAGCTTTGTTAAGAAACGGTCGGCTGAGTAGAGCGTTATACGGCCAATTATGGATGTCAACCACGACAAAGTCTAATAGGATTGTTCGCCGGCATGGTGCTGTACCAAATCTCACTGGCAGCTTCACAGTTCCTAATGACCTAACTTCTGCGCCACCGAATCCCTTTAATGGTACATGGAATGGTTCAAGATCTTTCCTGTCCAGCCGCAACTCATCATATACTCTGGCACTTAAGATATCGGCTGAACTTCCATTGTCAATCATCACCCGAAGGACATCCCTATGGGCTATTCGAACCCCCACAACGATCGCATTGTTAGGTTTTGCATCAATTCCGTCTGAGTCTTCTGCTGTGAATGTTATGGGATCATGTCCTTCTCTTCCTTTCTTGGGGTTTCTCTGCACAGAATTGATCTCCATGCTTCTGCTTTCATACATTACTTCCCGGACTTCTGACATCCTTTCTCGATTGCTCCTCCCAGTATGAGGTCCGCCGAAAATGGTGTTTATAGTTGCGTTTGGGCTGTTCCTCCTTGGACTACTCCTTTCCTGCCTGTTTCCTTGGTGGTTATCCTGACGACCAATGTGCTTGTCCCCTTTCAAAGCAAAGTCCTTCAGGTGTCCGTCTCTAATCAAGCTTTCAATGTGATCGCGTAACTGAAAACACTTTGAAGTGTCATGCCCATGATCTTTATGGAATCGGCAGTACTTAGTTGTATCTCTCCTGGCATTTGCTGATTGCTGCCGAGGGTATTTGGCGAGTCCCTTGTCTTCTACCATAGACAATATCTCCTCTTGATCGCCAGTTAAAGGGGTGTAATGGTTGTACCTTCTTCGAAATTTATTTGCTCGAGCATTTCCTCTGCCTTCTCTTGGATATCCCTTTTCGCCCTTTTCTTCTCTCTGACGATCACGTGACTGCGTCTTTTTGTCATCCTTGTGGTCCGGTTTTGAGTCAGGTTTGTGTCCATGCACATAGCTACCCCCTTGCGCTACTTCTTCTTCTTCCGCCAGTGCATAGTAGCCAGCTATTTCCATCATCTCCTCATAGGTTTTTGGTCTTTCCCTCCGTAGGTCAAAGGATAATCACCCACTTTGTAACCCATTGGTGAATGCGGCGACCACAGCTACATCACTGGCGTCTTCAATTTGAGCAACCTCCTTCCCAAATCTCGCTAGATACTTCTTGATCGACTCGTTACGTTCCTATTTCAGATTGGATAGATGAGCGAGTGACTTTCTTCTCTGGACGCTCCCCATGAATTGCCTTATGAACGCTTTGCTGAGATTTGAGAAGCTACTTATACTTCCGAGAGGAAGTCTTCCAAACCACCTAGAGGCAAGGTCGCCGAACGTTTACGGGAAGGTGAGGCATAACAACCCATCGTTGGATGAGTACTGGGCCATAATGTTACGGAATCGGCGAACATGCTCCTTCGGATCCCTATTCTCCTTGTACTGCTCAATGGTTGGCATTCTAAATCTGTCTGGAAATTGGGTGCGAGCGATAGTTTCGATGAATGGGCTATCTGACTCACCATCCGAAGATGCATTACGACCATACCTTCGCGCCATTGCTGAAACTTTCCTTGATAGCTCTTGCAGGGTGACATCTCGCTGACCAGTTGGCTCTCCTGCTGGATCGAGTCTACTCTTAATTGTCATTCTACCATGATTGCCTCTCTCATCCGGGCTTCTTCGATCTTCAGTGCTCTCAGATCTCCTTCGCTTCGCTCTTTTGGATCGTAACTCCCTTCGTGGACGAGGACTCTTATCTTCAGACGAGATGGAACGGTGTCTCCGCCGGTTCCGTTGATATGTGTCGCTGGAATTGACCCCATGTGTTCGCATCTGGTCTCGTTCCTCCCTGGATTCTTCATTCATCACACCTTTTCCCTTCCTTTGTTTTCTCCCCTCGAAATCCTCAGTGTGGTCTTGAGGAGTCTCCTCAGTGGATTGTCTTGCTTGAGTATCGGGAATTACGATGTGAACTTCTGATCGTAGCCTTCCGGGTGGATGGATTCCAGGGGTGGTTAACTCGTAAGGAGATGAAACTCCCAACCCTATGGGGAGCGAAAGTCCTATTTTGCTGGCTTCGCTGATTAAGTTTACCAATGCAGCTTGGAAGTGCTACAGAATCCCGGGATCAGCCGCCCTAGTTCCTGGTGTTGCTGCTGATTGTTCCCCGATTGTCACTGCCCTGTCTCCCGTCGGCGCAGTTGGTTCAACAACTAAATCTCCGCTGGAGTTACCATCTCTGTCGCTATCGTTGTTTATGCTATCTGATTCGCAAGGGTCCCCCGAAGTTTATGTTCAAAGACCTCCTCCTTCTAACGCCAAATGTTGACGGTGAAATTTGGATTGCCACGCACTCAACAATTATATCAATTTAATATAAAGTAAGAAAATTAAGAACACATGCAAAAGACAAGTTTTACGTGGAAAACCCTTGAATGGGAAAAAACCACGGCGCCCCTGAGGGCAGAAGAATAATACTAGGTTTTCGTTGCCTTGTTACACGCTTAGATCTCTCTTACAATTGCTCTCTTTTCTCTCTCTAGATTTCTAACCCCCTTCCTCATGGGATAGGTGGTTCTATTTATACATGTTTAATTAGGGTTTCCCCTTGTTTTCAGCCGTGTGGGTGAAAGGTTTCCCTCTTTGATTCGTACTAGGATCCTTTCTTGTCACGGATCAGTTCTACTTTCCTCTTTATGATTCCTTGTTGTTCTAGGTCTTCTAAAAGTTTTTAGGGTTTATTTCTGTGTCTTTGCCGAGTCGGTTCAGGCCCAGTGTACTGGTCCAGCGAGTACCCTTACTTTCTGGATATCGTATCTTTGGCGAGCACATTCCTTTATTCGGCGAGTAGGCATCTAGCTTCGGCGATCATATTTTTGACTCCCTTTCGGCTTGAGCTATCTTATCATTCTGACTTGTCATACTTCCTCCCTTGACCCGGTCAATGAGTGACGTGGCAGTCTTTCGTCGGTTCTTTTGATGACGTGTCAGGTTGGCGAATTTATACACACAACACATGTCTAGTAATATTTATTAATCAATTAATTTTGTATAAATTTAAAGTGAATTCATTATAAATACAAAACAAAATTTCTTATTATAACATTAGATTGTAATTTATTGTTTAAGAATAAATATTGTAATTCTTCATTGTTTATGTTGTGTTTATTGTTATTATTATTTTTTTAATATTGTATTTCTTGTTTTTATTTCTTTTTTAATGTAAGATTATCTAGTTCATATTAGGGATGGGCATGGGGGCGCAATGGGGCAGGGGTAGGGGCAGGAAAAATCCCCAACCTGCCCCAAACCCATGGGGCTCCGATCCATTTGGGGTGGGTTTGGGACAGTAAAAACGGATAACAGGAAGGGTTTGGGGCAACGTTTTTGACCCGGTCGGGTTACGGATCGGGTATGGGACGATCCCTTTTTCCCCAACCTACCCCGTTTGACCCATAATATATATATATATATATATATATATATATATATAAATTCTATTATCAGTTCGAACGGACAAAAGTTATATCAGTTCCTTGCATGTGGGCCACTGGATTTAAATACTTTGACTTAGCTGTATGCACTTGTCAGTCAAAATATTTAAATCCAGTGGCCCACATACAAGGAATTGATATAACTTTTGTCAGTTCGAACTGATAATAGAAAGACTGTATATATATATATATTAAAAATATTTAAAATATATATTTTTTAAAAATATATATTTTAAATATAAAAGGTAAAATAATATAATATTTATTTTTTTTTTTTTTAAAAAAATTTTAAATATAAAAGGTAAAATAATATATATATACACACATATAAATATTTGAAACGGGTCATTCGGGTCGGGTTTGGGGCACCCCTGCCCCAAACGGGTCGAGTTTGGGACGAAAATTGAAAACTTGTTCGCGTCACGGGTCAGGGTTTGGGACAACCATTAAAAACCAGGTTTTGGGTTTTGGGGAGGGTCCCCCCACCCTCATTCCTAAAACCTCCCCCCATCCCTGCCCCAAAACCACATTTGGGGGACGTGGGGATGGGGGTGTTTAGGGGGAGGTTCCCCTGCCCCCACCTCGTCCCCCTTTTCCCCCATTTCTTATCTCAATATTTTCCAATTTGAAATCCAGAATTTAGAATTTGGAATTAGGAATTAGGAATTCGGTCATCCCAATCTTTCAATTCACCCTATTTCAATATAGAATCCAATAAATAATGAAAATATCCAATCTAAAATATTTAATTAGTTTAATTTAATCCAAAATTAATATAAATATTTATAGTAATATAGATGGGTTAGTGGGTTAGTGACTTATTGGTGGTAGATGGGTTAACGAGTGACCGTGGGTTAGCGGGCAACCGTGAGTTAGAGTTAAAAAAAAATAAAAGAAAATAAAATTAATATATATATTTGGGGAAAATAGGGCCCTATCCCACCCCCACCCCATTTAGGAAATGAGGGAATGGGGGAAATGGTCCCCCCACCCCCAAACCCAAACCCAAACCCCAATTTGCCCCAAAATAAGGGTGGGGGGCCCGTAGGGGAAATGCCCATCCATAGTTCATATTGAGTAAGTGTTTTATTTGTTTTATTTTATCTAAACTTCATTATATCATCAATTATATATATACATATATAGATATATCTAAAAAATAAAAAATAAAAAAATAAAAACTCATTTTACTATGATCTTAATTTTTCAATATTTTTTTAATACAATTGTTACTTAATTCAAGTGCCCTGTTTCGATAAAATTTCTGGGTCCACCACTGGATGGAGATATATATATCAAACGGGTACAGGAATGGATATTGGGGTATCCATCCCCAATCCGATCTATTGCTATCCCCACTTATCGGTTATCAGCCTAGAACTGTAGAAGTAATTTCTTGTTGTAATTACCTAAATATAGTGGTGCCCACGGTTTGGTTCCGGTTCGATTTCGATTTCAGTTTGAAACCGCCGGTTATAGTTCTATGGGTAGGCAAAACTTTAACCATAACCGGCCTAGCCAGTTTGGTTTACGGTTTTCAACCGCCGGTTAGGCGATTCGGTCACAGTTCTAGTTTAGGAACCGGCTGGTTTCGGTTCGGTTCCTGTTTTTTTTTTTTTAAATAAAAGAATAAAAAATTATATAAGTGTGATTGTGTGAAGAAAAAATTAAAAAATTTCCTGCCTAATAATAATTAAAATTGAACAAAGTTTAAAATAAAAAAATTGAACAAACATTTTCAATAGTAATATATTTCACTTAGAAGTTCTAATATATTTCATATAAAATATTCAATAGAAGTATTTAACAATGTTTAAAAGAAAAGAAATTGACATGTATTAATAAATACAAATTTACAATTGCAAAAAAAATTACAAAAAAAATTAGAAATTGGCCTTGAATTCAAATATACAATGTAACAAAGTTAAAATTAAAAACAAAAAATGGCCTTGCACTTAATTTCGACCACAATTAAGTTGCCTATGTATCCTCCACTAATGTAGAGGAATCAAAGCCACGTAGTTCTTTTACCTTTAATTAGATGCTCGGTGTTGGAGGTGTGAAGTTGGAACGGAATCTATTCGCTGCCTTCAGTTCTCGTGGTTTGGTCATCTTCGAAGGAGTCATTCACTATCTCCGGTTGAAGTTCCTGTTGTCTGTATTTTGCATTTGTCCAATCATCAACACAAGCATGGGCTTCAAGTGATTGTGGACACATAACCGACCGTCTTGGTTCCAAAATATTTCCACCTGCACTAAATTCTTGTTCCACAGCAACGGTAGAAATCGACGTTCCAAGAATTTGTTTGGCAATAATAGCCAAAATTGGAAATTCCTATTCATGAACTTACCACCAAACCTGGATACTAAATTTATCTTCTAAAAAATTCATGATTGGTTTCTAAATATCGGTCAAGCTTAAAATTCGAGTCAGATGAGGATGAAGAAAATGTTCGTAAATTTTTAGCTCTTTGGAAAAACAATCGATCCCCTAACCTTTTAATTTAAATGTTGAGGAAGTAGCAATACCATCAAATGTGGGTTGGGGTTGTGAAACCGACAGGTTCAAAGACGGACCATATATTCTAAGATATTCATCATATAATTCTTAAAGCAAAGTCTTAACATAATAACAATAACTAAGAACATTAACTTCTAATCCTAAACTTTGGTAGTAATGAGTTAAATAAACCTGCAAACATTCTAATTTAAAGCGTGGATCAAAACATGATGCAAGCAAGTAAATAATTGGAATCTCTCTATAATACTGTAACCATTTTGTTTTCATGGCAACAACACATTCACTCAATTGAACATCGAATTCACACTCACTAGATGCACCGGCAATATTAACACTTTGAGTAAAAAATAAATGAGTAGTGGGATAGTAAACACCAGATAAAGCATTGGTAGCATCATTAAAAACACGTAACAATTCAAGAATTTTTATATATGCATCTCAATGCTTCAATTGAAGAGAAATTGAAGGAATGTTATAAGTAATAAAAGAAACTAATATTTCTTATATTCAACACTTTCACTAAGCAACTTATAAGTAGAATTCCAACAAGTAGTAATATCTCGAGAAAATATAATGGGATGCACATTATTTTGAGAGCAAAATTTTAACCATAGTTTATGGGCTTTGTTATGCCTCCAGATATAGTTAATACTATCTCTAATTGGTCTAATATAAGCAAAAAGAATTTGTAATCCAGTTTGAACACACAAATTTAAAACATGGCATACACATCTTTGATGAAATAATTTACCCCCAAAATAGGGATTGCACAAATCCTGTAACATAGGAATAGATGCGGTATTACTTGCAGCATTATCAAAACTAATTGCAAAAATTTTGTTTTGGATATAAAACTCTTAAAAAATTATTTTATGGAGTGGAAAAATATTTTGAGCTGAATGTGAGTCTTCGAAAACACGAAATGCAATAATTCTTTTTTGCATGACCTAGTCATTATCCATATAATGACATGTCACACTCATATATGACTAACTACCAAAATTGTCGCTCCATATATCGGCACATACGAAAACGCAACCTTGAAATTGATAAAAAAGTGATTTCAATTTGTTTTTTCTTTTTTCTTTTCTGTAAATGGAATATAGTGTACGTGTGAGAATGGATCTAGGAACACGTTGCATTGTAGGATTTAATGCATTTTGACAATAATTAACAAAACATACTTTCTCACCAAAACCAAAAGGTAAGTGTTCAACTGCAACCATCACTGCTAATTCTTCCTTATTTTTTTCAAACGTATAATGAAATAATTGATTAGTAGGAGTTCTGTACCTAGAGATTTGGGCTTGGTTACTAGCCTTCACTAATTCAGACGGGTGAGATTTTTGAATATGGGCCCAGTACGTGCCATATCCGAAGGATTTATTGGTCTTATATGTTTTGGGGTAGTAATTACACTGGATTTTGATCGTTCCATCATCTTACTGAATTTTCTTCATATGCAATTTGAAGAGATCGGACTTCAACGGCTTGTCTTCTTCACCTACAAAAAATTCATCTAAAGGGGGTGTGGGGTTAGATAGATTTTCATTACTATTGGAGGTATTGGGATTGGGTTCAGGAATTATTATAGGAGGATTAGGACTAGAAGGGAGATCAGATCCAAATCGAGCTTGAAGGAATTTGTGGTAAAGTCGGTCGTCGTAATCGACATCATTACCAACGTGTTCCAACAAATTTTGCATTGGACCCTTTCCTTTGTCCAAATTTCCTGATCGTTCTCCGCTACTTGCCATTGAAAAATTAATTATAAATTCTAAGGATAACTGTAATCGAACCGTGTTATAAACGGTTCCCAACTGATTTTCTAACCGCCGGTTTTGGTCACGGTTTCGGTTACGGTTTTAAAACACCACTACCTAAATACCCTGGAGGCCTACAAAGGCAAAGCTGAATGCTTTGTTGGTTGTTATATAGTAGTTGCTACTCCTTAGTATTAGCAGACAACGTTGCACCAAACTCAAACTGCCAGCTACTAAATTAAATGAAACAACCCATATGGGATCAAATTAAATCCCATATGATCTTATGTTCTAAATTGGGAAGGGAAAATAGTTATTGTATTTGCCACCATGGAATGACTTTTTCTCACACGATCTATTGATTTGGTTGGATTATTAGATACGATATCTTTTTATCACTGTGCTGTTTTTGTTGTTGAACTAACCCAACCCCAGATGAGCAAAAAATGAAAAGCAGTTCCAATCTCCATTAACAATTTAACACCACTAAATGATGAGTGAGTTTTGGGAAGTGAGATGGGTTGTCATGTTTTGATGGTAGGTGACTAAACAACCACCTTGAGAGCTCACACGCCAATCCTTGTGTACATTATAATATTTGCCTTTTTATTTCCTCATGACTTCACCATACCAATCCATTTTTCAACACCTCACTCAATTTCTCTTTGATGCCAAGATAAAATTATTACCCCAAAAACACAAGGAAATCCATTCACTGATTTGAACTTGCAATTTGGAGATTTATTTATTATATAACAAAAAGGGCAGAATGAAAACAGAAACTTACAAGATGGTATGAATTCCTTGGCTTGTTGTAAAAAGAATGAATGAAATAATAAGCAGAAACTTGTCTGTACACTCTTGAATTGGTCAGGAGTCAGGAGCAAGAAAATTCAATTAGAAATTAAACCCACATGTCTATCCACCATGGTTTGAATTGGTCAGTGTTGCTCTCTTCATCAGCTGGAGCAGGCAGATTAAGATCAAGGAAGTTACGAATTTCAGGCATCGGTGGTTTCCCGATTACAATGCTCGAATTGCTCCTACCTTCATTGACTATATGAGATCTCTTGTGACCACCCAAAGCTTGGCCTGATGAGAAAACTTTGAGACAAATTGGGCACTCATGCCTTTTCTTTGGCACATCATCAGCACAATCAACAACCAAGTGATCCATGGAATTGTGCTTGTTGTCTGCTGTTGTGTCAGGAGAGAGTTGTGTTTCATAGCTGATTTCATTGCTATCGATTTTGGAAGCAAAACAGCCTTTGATCTTTTTATGGCTTGCTCTATGACCTCCAAGAGCTTGGTATGAATGGAAAATCTTGTTGCAAGTAGTACACTCAAATTTGCTTCTCTTTTGAGATTCCTTCAAGAAATCAGTATCTGAAGGATCAAACGAATCACAAAGCTTTTTCTTGCTTGAATTGTTCTTATTCACTGTTTCATCAAATTGGCAATTCTCTTTCAACTTGAGAATCCCACCACCATCGACCTTAGCTTCCAACAACACAGAATTGTTATCAGAAGATTCAACAACAGAATTGAAGCAAACACGAGGACCCATGTCCCTAGAAAGCATCATTAAACACATAGCAACCTCTTCTTGTTGTTCTTGCTCAATCTCAGAAACAGAGGAGGACCCATTATTGTTATTGTCAGCAACTGATAAAGAAGAAGAATTTGCAGTGGTGATCATGTACCTTGTTCTTCTCTTCGATCTTCTTTTCCGATTGGGAGCAGCAGTTTCATTATCAGATTGACTATCCATGATCAGCTTCTGTGTAGAATTAGTCCAAGAATCTTGATCTTCCAAGATTGTATTATTATTATTTGACACTCTTTCTTTTTCCATGGAGCCAAACAATGTTTTCGAAGAAGTATCATCACTTGTATCTACAAGTCTCCGAGTCTTTTTCGGGTTCTCTCTGAGACTATAACAAGCGGCAGATTCACCATTGTTGAGAGATGGGAGCTTCTTCTTCTTCTTAGCAAACTTATAACCATTTGTTGTTTCAGAAGAATTATTGTTGATCATGTGAGACCTCATGTGACCACCTAAGGATCTACCACATGGGAAGCTCTTGTTGCAGAATTTACATGAATGCTTCAATTCTCGATCTTCTTCCATAGATTACAATTCACAATTCCAAGAAAGACAATAACAAAAAAAAAAAAACTGATCAGAGAAAGCAATTGAAAAAAACTTGGAGTGGGATCAAAGAATATGAAAAAATGCTACAATTATGAGAACCCAGATCAGAAAATAAAGGTAGAAGATGGAATTGAGTCAGATCTGTTTGAGGAGCAGTGATAGCTTTATCTGTCACACTAAAAAGGTTGTGTTATGGGGTAGTTGAAAGAAGAAGAAGAAGAAGAAGAAGAAGAAGAAGAAAAAATCAAAGCTGGAGAGGTTATAGAGCTTTGTTGGTGAGCACGAAGAGAAGGGCAGAGAGCGTTTGTTTGGGTCTAGACATTGAGATTTGAGAGTAGTATTTTTAGGAGGAGAAATCCATGCACGAAGCAAAGATTAAAATGAGGTAAAGCAAAGCAGAGGAAAGATAGCAGCAGCACGTGTACTCAACTCCACATCCAACGACTCACACTTCTCCACTCCACACCTCTTAACTATTCCTTCCTTTCCCTTCCCACTCACACTCTTAACCCAAAGAGAAAATCTTGGATGCATCCAATGCACGATATATCCCCGCTGTGATATTACCATGTAAACAACTTTGCTGATGTGGCAGCATCATAGTGGGGATGCACCCAAGTTTTTGGACTCAACTCAAACCTTCTACTCTCTCTCCATTTATATATATATATATATATATAATCTTTTTATTGTCAGTTTGTCCTAACAATAAATATATCATAACGAAGAATATGGACCACGGATTATGGAGAAGTTTTGACAAGTGCATACACTTTGAGTCAAAAGTATGTAAATCTAGTGGTCCACATTTTTCGTCTTGATATATTTATTGTCAGGACGAACTGATAATAGAAAATCTGTATATATATATATTAATGTATTAAAATTTCTTATGCGTAAACCGTCTGGACCCGAGTTTTCTTATACAAAAGATAAAATACTTTCGGTTATTAGATATATTTATTGGCTACGAGTTAAAGGTCTAGATCTTTTGTTCAAGTCCGGAGATTACAAATAGATGTATTAAAAATTATTTGAGCAAAATATTGTGGGGTTAATATTGTAAGTGAGTGAGCTTTAGCCGTTTAGCATACCAATTTGCTGATATGATTTGTAGGCCACATTCCAGTGAGAAAGGGAAGGTGTACTTTGTGAGGGTCTGTCCTCCTGTAAAGGGTCCCAAGTCCCAACCCAGTCCCCTAATTTTGTGCTATACATGATGTGCTTGCATTTGTCTATTGTGTTGCCTTATTTGTACACATTCCCATCTTTATTGTACCCTTGTCCTATAATTTGCTTTAACCGAAGACACAAACACCTATTTGGGTTTAAAATTTATGAAAAACTTGTTTAAAAATCCACAATCTCTAGGCAGATATCAGTGGAAAGAATGAGGAAACATTCATGAAATTGAGGCATTCATTCGGGTGATAATCCACATGCATTGTGTAGCCAATTAATTTCCATTTGTTTACGCAAGGAAGATTTCTCTCTATTCTCTGTATCTTTCCTTGCTTAGTGAGACTCTATAATATAATGTAATGGAAAGCAATGTAAGTAGTATAATTTCATAGGGATATAAACCTTCCCTAACCTTTCAACTATTATTGGATGTGTAGATAATTATGCTTTTATTCAAGAACCTCCTCTAAAATTTAACATCGTTAGCATTCCGTTAAGTTAACTTTTCTTTAACCAACAAAAAGACTATTATGCCCTTTTTTATTTAAAACAAATTAATTTAAAAAGGTGGAAATTAGCGGCCGGTGATTCAACCACCTCCACTAGTTGAGTTAAGTTCCCCACTCTTGTCGATGACCGTGGGCGAATTGGATCTCCTCCACGCTAGTGGAGGAGATTGAAATCCACCAGCACAGAGGAGACACACAGGTGGAAGAGATTGATCTCCTCCATCGCGAAAGAAATTTGCATCTCCTTCGCACTAGTTAAGGAGATCGATCTCCTCACTGATGCGCTAGTGTTGTTCATGCATCGCCACCTACACTGGCAATGGATGGCCTCATTGCCATTGGTAGGATTACGCATACAACCAATCTCTAGGTGATTAGCCTTTGAAACCGCACACCAAACTAGAGAGAGGACGGATCTAAAGTCCACCGACTTTCCTTCAAAGATCCACTGATTACAGGCAGTCCACACCCCCCAAATCACTGCATGGATTCCATAAAATCCTAACTTGCTCACTAAAGGAAACCGACTTAGCCTGCAAAAAGAAAGATTACCAAGTTTCGGCAAAGACACATCGCTGGAAAGCCTAGAAAACAGCCTTCTAAAGAGCAACCGCCAGGAGACAATGAAGAAAAAGATAATCAGCTGATTCACTACTAACCCCACAAATACTACAACAAAAAGCCAACTGGAGCCCAGACCTACAAAGGTGATCCTCAGTAGAAAGTCTGTTCAACATAAGACGCTAGGTCAAAGCTGAGCGAGAGGGGGGGAATAAAACGGGACCAAACATCTCTCCACCAAACAACCTGAGGAATATCATGGAAAAACTATGAATAAACAGCCTTACAAGAAACACGACCATCCCGAGAATTAGCCCAAACCAGAGAATCTACAACAAGAGAAATCGCAATCCGATCAATCCAAAAACACAGATCCGGGAAGCGTGCTCAGAAACAATCGTCCAGCACCCATCTACCCTCCTGAATAAAATTTGGAACCCTCGCCCGCAGCGGATTAGCTAAATAATGTGGAATCCCTAAAAGCTCCAAAATGGGAACCCTCAACCAATTATCACGCCAAAAATCCCGCTAAGAGGTCTCGTTTTGGCACAGCAATAAATATTGGCTTTTTAATTAAAAAAAAATGTCATTTTATGATTATATTGAATGTATTAATTGTTGACTTTTATAATTGTAAATAATAATAAAAAAAATTTATTTAAATCAAATGTATTTTTTGACTTTTATAATTTTAAATAATAAAAAAAAATAGCATTTCAAATAAAATTGTGCAGAAATACGATACTAAAATGATGTGTTAAATATAGTATTTTACTATTTGTTTTTAATGTCAGATTTGGTAATGTTATTGGGATATGCATCGGAGATTGTGTTATATGTAGAATCATATATAGTTTTGATAAATATTAGGAAATAAAAAAGTAACTTTTTTCCAGTTTAGATAGAAATAAAGATGTAAAGCTACAGGCTGTATTAATTAATTAGTACAAGGTGTGTGAATGAATTAATAAGAAAATAAGATTTGGATTTTAGCTTATGTTGTATTAATAGGATTGGCATGGCCAAAGAAACCGGCCTTGCATGCTTGTTGAAGACAGACACAATGTGAATGTCTTATTAGCAACTACTAGTAATGAGTATGACTAATCACATTTTGTCCTTCTTTTGTGCCCTCTTTGCCGGCACTTTCCTACAATGTTTAGCTGTAATTTCTTCTAATTTGTTGTTTAGTCAGATGGATTATAAGATAAAAAGTTAGAACTTTTTTCTGAAAACATCATGTGCATGCACATTCATGCTTGCCAAGTAGCTTGCTCTAATCTTGTCATGCTAATAATTGATTAACAACTTCAAAGTCTTCAAATATAATAAGTAATCCTTTAGATCATAAACTTGTAATAAATTTAAATCATTGGCTCCAGTAGTGGAGAAACTTCACTTGAGAGGTAAGAGTAATGTAGTGTTGTTGGTTCTTGAAAAGTGATATGCTAAAATTGACAAGTAGACTAGCAACTAGCAAGAGAAGACACCTTCCAAGGAAATTCACCGAAGATTTTCTCTTGCCAAACATCTGTCCCACTAACCATGTGAAATTCCACTACAAGATTATTTTACCTTTTTTTTTTTAATTTGCATCTTTAACCATATATCCATTCAACCTTTGTTTGATTGCTCTCCTTTTCCTCTATGAAACCAATAAGAGAGAAATTCAAAACTAACCACTTGAAATATTAAACTTTCATTAATAATCACTTTTGAAATTTTAATTGTTAATAGCCACTTTTTTTTAAAAAAAAATAGTGTATGTCCATAAATTACCAGAGTACCCCTTGAAATAATGTTTTTTTAAACCTCGAAGCAAACTTGAAATTACGGCTAAATTGAAATATCCAAACTTGAAATCATGACTAAATTGAAATGTTCAAACTTGAAATCATGCCTAAATTGAAATATCCAAAACTTGAAATCTGGACTAAATTGAAATTTTCCCCTTCTTCTTCCTCTTCTTCTTCCTTAGGTTTAGGTTTTTTTTTTTTTTTTTCTTTTTTGTTGCAGACCATGGAGGGGCGATCGATCGCCGACGAACCGACGAACCAGCAAACCATCGCCGACGCTCGCCATCGTCATCCCATCGCCATCTCGTCGCCGACGAAGCTACAGCGAACCGGCGAAACAGCGAACCAGCTGGGCGTGAAGGACTGCCGCGACGCCAGCAAGAGGCAGATCGGGGAGAGAGAGAGGCAAACCGGGGAGAGAGAGAGGCAGATCGTGGAGAGAGAGCAGAGGAGAGAGAAAGAAAAAAAGAGAAAAAGAGGGAGAGAGCTGATTTGGGATGTTTTTATATAGGGGCATTCAAGTAATTTTATAAAAACATGGCTATTAATAAATAAAATTTCGTTTGTGGTTAAAAACAAATTTCCCATAATATATATGGTCAATTTTGGCAATTTTCACAACCAATAAATGTTTCCAATAGTTTTGTAATATGTTGAGATTAGGTTCGTGGCATGTGATGTTTGCATAGTATCATTTTTTTTTTAATTTTGATTGTTAACCTAAAACTCGAACGTGGCACTAAATAAAATACTAAATCTGTTGTCTAAAGTATGGGGCTCTTACAGTAAAAATCTATATAATTAAAGGCAGGCACGTACAGATTGATCATGAATTGTAATGATAAAGGAGCATGTGTCATGTGTAAATGCTTAGGGAGTACTCAAAAGAGTCAATGGAATTCAAGGATTTAAAAGCATTTTTCTTTATTGATAGAGTAAGCAATGAAAATGCTCTGATATCAAAGAAGAGAGCATCAAAACAGAGAATAAGAGAGTGAGACATGAAAACCAATCACCTTCCTAAACTAGAGGAAAAGGAAAACTTATTTCTTCTCATTTACTATCTCCAAATACCTCTTCAATCATGCTGCAAGTTGGTAATAAATCAACTTTACTTGAATACCCAGACTCCATAACATATTCATTAAAGTTGCTACAAGGCCAGTTCTCAGAATATGCTTCCTTTTCATTAACATTATTCTCCATTCTCGATTCCACAACAGAGCAGCCCTCATCCTCACTACCCTCCCACTCATCATTATCACTATCAATGTTAACAGGGTAACATCTATTCTGCTCAGCTCTCCTTCTAAGCATAAATACATTAAAATAATAACTCACAATCTCCATTTTGCTTCTAGATGGGAATACAATCGACAGAATCTCCCAGAATTTCTTACCCAATGTAAATGGGTTAGAGTAGACAATCTTCTCAAATAATCTTTCCTCCCCATCACTCCATTTGTCTGCCACTATCTCACCCATGTCAACCAAACCAAGTTCCACAAATCTCCCCACTCCAATGTACTCTCTCAGTTTCTCTCTTACTTGTACAATATGCTGTCTCACACATCTAATAGAGCCTCCTCCATTCTCACACAGACACTCGATTCTACCTTTACCAACCTGCTGATAGTCATTGTATGAAGACGGTCGTCCCAAATCAGGCATCGGGATGACACAAGTTCCCATCAGTACCTTTTCATATTCATCCCCAGCAATGTCCTCAGTTTTCTTAATACATGCTGGAATATCAGCTTGATGATTTGGCCCGATAGGTACAGGCTTCCTTGGAGGATGATCCAAAAGTAAGGAATAGATATCGGCACAGTGAGCCATTGTCCTGGTTGGGCGTTCAGGATTATAATACTCCGAGAAATATAACACATGAATTGGTGCTTCTGACTGGGAATCTTCTTCACTAGTAATGCAGCCAGGACCACTGGTTTCAACATCGCCAGTAAAAGTGTCACTTGCTAGCTTTTTGTCAAATCCAGTATCGCTTGGTATGAATGTGGCCCCTCCTTTTGATAATACAGATTAAATTCTGTCAAGTTTCATAATGCAATACAAGATATGGAAAAGACAATGCTTATAGATACAGAAATTTTCAATCTTTAGGTGTTCAAAATGTGCAATTCAATTGACAAGGATGACCAATTTGTATCAGCAGTGGGATTCAATTACAATTCTGATAAGCCATGATGCAAATATACTTGGTAGTTATTAAATTAAGTCTCTCTCACCTGAAGTGTCAGATATGTGGGGACCATCTTCAGGGAAAACCAATTCTGAAGAAGAAAATAATTGGTTACTATGTTCATCTTGCCTTGCGTGCTTGGAAGAAAGCTCAATTATTTCTTCTCCATCAAAAGGCCGTTTTTCTACCATGATTTACTGCAGGGAAAACAAAATAAATTACTACATTTTCTGTACAGGAAACATCACCTCCAGTCCTCCATCTCCATACATAGACTAACAAGTCATCACTTCAAAGCAGAATATGTAAATATTATAATCATTAAAGCATTAATTAGATTCCATTTTTGTCACCAAACGCACATATTTGAAGTTAACCTTTAAGATACTATGACAACAGTGGGGCCGGTTATTTCCCAACTTAAAGGGCAATTTGGTAAAAGCATAAAACCCTTTTTTTTTTTTTTTTTATGGTGAATTAAAAATACAAGAATAACGTAAACAAAATCGATCAATAGCGGAGAAATATTGGTTATTATTACCTGGGATAATAATCTTTTCTTCAATTTATACAGCAGATTGACACTTGCAGCGCAAAAATTAACAAGAAATTGAGGGCAAAAACGTAATTAATTATAGTTAACTTAATTTCCCCCAACTCAATTAACAAAAAATCAAGAAATCCCCAGTTTTTTTCCGGAACACTAACCCTAGATCTTCAAAGTTTTTTAAAAAATATCACAAAATTAAGATCGGATCTACGAATAAAAGAACAAGAGCTTCTTACAAACACACGTCAAGATTAACAGATCTACAGAACAAACAACCCCTTGAAAGATCGAAACCAAGAAATCGAGATAATTTACAAATCGGAAGAGAAAAAAAAAAAGAAACAAAATTAAAAACGAAAAACCGGTCAATATACAAGAGGGAATCACAGATCTGAGATAAAAACAAGAGATGGAAACATTAAGGAAACCCTAACCCTAAAAAGGGAATCAGTGGCGGAAAGTGACGAAAGAGGGGTCGATCGAGAGAGGAAAGAGAGGGAAATTGAGATCCGAGATGGATCTAAAGAATTGAAGAAGAAAATCAGGGACGGAATCGAAGGAGAAGAGACGGAGAAGAAAAGACGTTCGATGATATTGACGAAAAAGGGCAGCAACTTTTGGTAAGTAAAAAAGGTCACGTGTTTAGGAGTAAATTACAGGGGATGCCCCTGCTAGCTATTACGAGAATATATTTATAGGAGAGGTAACGTATAAACAACATGTGCTATATATGGGAGGGAACTACTTACTTCCTCGCTCTTCATTTTCACCGACACGTGGCATGCTTATGGAGGGAAACTCAAAACTGCCCACGGTATAACCAGGGTTCAAATTTTTAGAAATACAAAATTTATTAAAATATATTAGAAAATAAAAATTAAATATTTAAAAATATACTATAACAAAGCAATAGAATCAATAAAAATAATAATAATATTATTATTATAGATTATATTTAGAATTATGATGGAATGTATTATAAATTATTTGAACTTCCGTTTATATTGTGAAGTTAAATATTTTTTTAATATTTGGAATTCGTTGAATTATGGTTCAAAAGACACATACGGTTAAACACGTAGGTAAAATTTTCATTAGGCGCAAAAGGTTTATCAAGCCCAAAACTGGTTGGTCATCCTTCAACTGCAAGGAGGAGACCATCGCCCTCCTTTGATGGTACGGAGGAGGTCACTGATTTCCTCTTTACCTCCTCCAACACTTTTCCTTGGTGAAGGACGACGACAGCCAAACCATTATATTTTCTAAGCAGGGTCGTCTCCAGACATTTTAGGACCCAAGCGATTTTATGATATTAACAAAAATCGGGGCTCTATGATACTAACAAAAATTGTCTCTAGACATTCGGTTTTTTTTTTTTTTTTTTTTAAATTAAACTAGAACAAAATAGAGCAGGAAGCAATGCGAACCGAACCAAACCAAACCTAGGGAAGATTGGCCCCTTGATTCATTTAGCACTTTAGTTTTAGGTCAAGGTTGTTGTTTTTAATTAATTTACTATTTGGTTTTGTTTTAAATAGTGTAGTGATGTAGTCTCAGAATCACAATGACAAGTTTATTGGGCTTGAAGTTTTTTTTTTTTTTTTTTTTTTTTGTTTAATTGAATCAGTTAATTGGGCCGAAAAGAAAATTATATAAAGAAAAGCAGTAAAAGATTTGGAATTGGACCTTGTTTAAACATAAATATATTATGTTCTGAGACCCCAAAGAAGAAGAAGTAAATTGGGCCAATTGGGGGCCCCAGCAAAATGCTGAGTTTGTTGCCCCCATAGGCCGGCCCTGTTTCTAAGGGCATTACTGGGAGTGTGGTGTTAAATAGTTGTTCACTTTTCCCTTCATCAAATAAAAATTAGAAGTCAAGTTTTCTGACTTAAATTTTTCGATTCTTTTTTGCCTCATTTCAGATAAGTGATTTTTAAAAAATAAACACAATGTTTTAGGGGCTGTTTGTTTTTCCCCATTTATATCTTAATTTGATTCCATTTATATCTTAATTTGATTAAGGATTTAAATTAAGTTGTGACTTAAATTTTAAATTAAGTTAAAAAATATCTTATATAAAAAGTAAAAAAATAAAAATAAAAGATTGACTTTTCACTTATTTAATAAGTCATAATTAACACGTTATAAATTTCTTCCAAAATTAACCTACTACAATTAATCTATTACCAAAAATACCCCTAAACATGATTAGCTTAACTAAAGTTTTAACAAGAATTAAATTTAGGGGTGTAAATGTAGAAAATTCAAACTTTTCCGTGAGTATCTTTGTGTCAAACCTCAAGGGTGCAAGTGTAACCTACACAAATAGACTTTGACCGGTGCACAAAATGAGAACCAAGTTTGACAGTGCCTGGCCAGTGGTGCATTCATTCAGATTTCAGACATAAGTTTTTCATCATAAACGTTGCTATTCAAAATAGGGAAGAGATATGAGTAGGTATCATCTTCAAGCAGTTTTTTCATGTACATAAGGCAGATGTATCATTTACAAGTGTGTATGGTATGTGTTTTATTTCGCAAGTGAAGAGGGCTCTCATAAATATCCCCAAGCTGCAAGAAGAGCTATTCAGAATTTACAGCTATCATCAAGGATTCATAAATCAACACCCTCATCGAGGCCTTTAGAACTGATCATCACATTAGAATCAATCTGCTTGTCGAACTTCTTCTTCCTCCTTGCCTCAAACTCTTCGAATCCTTCCATCTACAATAGGCACGCATGGTATAAATGAACTATATATAATTTTCCTAAAAATTTGAAAAGCAGTTGTGACTTACCTGTTGAAATTGATCCATTGATATAGGATTGTTGTGCAGGGATATATTCTGTAGAGCTTTGCAGTCCTTCAACAGACTAGCAGGTATCTACAAACCAAAAGATAAAAAGAGTATTAATGCTCTTCTTTTATGGTCATTTTATAATTCATGCTGTAATTATAAACATGTATAATCAATAATCAGTACTGGTATACTTGCAATCAGCCAGCAATGGATCAATTACCTGGCTCACATTGTTATTGTTTAAGGAAAGCGACTTTAAATGAATCAGATTACAAACTGATGATGGAAGATCTTCAATAAGATTATCTGCAATTTAAATAAAAACATTCAGCTAAAATTATATTTCATTATGCCACCACAAGATTGGCACCAAAATAAACACACAAGTTACCACACTTAGCACTTGAATTAGAACTTGATTAGCATTAGTCTTTTACTCTTTCCCATAAACTGTTTTCGATAATAATTTCACCAAATGCACATTGTAATATTATTAAATATATATACATATTTTCATTATACTGTTTTTAATTATTGCTATCAAAAGGGTTTTCAAATCCTAAAAATATGAAAATTAATTTCCCGTTCTCAAATGAAAATTGATAAATCAAAAAACGAAAACTGAAAAACATTAACGAACATCCCCCAAAAATTCCCGAAAAATTGTTAGAATCCAATCCAAGAGTAGGGATTCTTAAGAAAATTGGGACTTCTTTGGAGACATAGAAAATTGCAAGATTCCATACTTTCTAAATTTGAATAATAAACTTATACAAGAGGGAGGGGAACATGGAATTTTTTTTATCTGTGTTGCCTCCTAATTCTAAGAAAGAATTTACTTTTTATGTTGTTTTGGTGATAGAGGTTTACTTATTAGTAATTTGTAAAATCGGTAAAAAAAAAAAATAAAAAAAAGATAAAACAACTATCTGTGTGATTCTTTCTACAATTAAATCTCATATCACACAAAAAAAAATTAAAAAAAAATAAATTTGTTATGGGATTCCGAAAAACTTACTAACTAGTTCACTCTGCTTGATTTAATTCACCCACCTCAAGCCTTACTAAAATTGTCATGGTAGTGGATATCTAAGGTTGTTATCATGCTGATATAATTAGTGATAACTAAGTAGGTATACATAGGTTTATTCTAGTGAACGATGCAGAAAAAAGATATAGTAGCATAGTTTAAGAAAAAATCAAAAGGCAACAAAAAACGACTATGCCTGACAAACTACATTTGAAAATGTCAAATGGCTAACCAAAATCTATGCATATAAATCACTTTTTTCAAACAGTGAAAGGATGTTGTGCTCATGCAAATACAAAGTCCAACCCTGCACAAATTTCTAATATAGAAAGCACAATAGTTGATGCTTTAACAAAATGTATCAGATACCAGGTAGAGAAGTAGCAAGAACAAAAACAATAAGAAAAGTGATTCAAATGTACCATCTGCTTGTAATTCTTCCAATGAAAAGCAACTCCCAACTGACTCTGGAACAAACTTTAACTTATTATTTGACACATTTAGAAGAACCAACTGCAGTATAATGCAACCCAAGTTAGATCCTGGCACTTAATGATGTAAGCTAAATGAAGCACGTTTAAAACCAAGAGTACAAATAGATAAGTACGGAGGACTAGGTGATTATTTTTTATAGTTAGTCCCATGAATCTTATCAAAAGCAACATTGTGATCCCTGACTCAACTATCAATTTTTGCTAGCATCAACTCCAACCCACACTTAAAAATTAGAAATAATTCCCCTACAGCATTCCATTATCAACATATAAATGACACTATTAAGATAAACTAATTCAATTCCATATCGTAAGTGTTAAGAGACTTTATGCAATAAAAATTAAAAAGACTTTCAAAAACATTCACAACAGGCATCATTAAACTTTTGTTTACAATTTCTGATACCCTCTGGCCCTCTTCAGGTGGGAAAAAAATACTTTAATGTTCTCTAGCTTCCTAGTCAGATATTTGCTAAATATTCTAAAATAGATAATTCATCCTTTGCTTTATGAAGATCATGGCGAAAGATATTGTGACTGAGGTGAGCTATTTCATTAAAGGCATAGATGGTACCGAGGTTTTATACTTTTGGGATCTTGCTGGTCTTTAAGCAATTCTAAAGACAGTGAAAAATTTCCACAACGCAATTTCAAATTATAGATGACCTACACTACTAGAGTCTGATGCATGCCAAATTCAAGTAAATTAACTTTGGCATACATGCAAATATATGACGATTTTATAACAGTCGACAAAACATATAATTTTTCAGTAAATGTAGTAGCTTACATTGCGCAAGCTCCCAATAGTCTCAGGCAAGCAAGCCAGCATATTTCCCGAGATGGATAACCGCTCAAGCCTCACCAGCTGGCCCACTAGACAGAAAATGCATATATCATTAAACAAGCAAAGCAGTCTCATGCAGGAAACAATGAACAATGAAGTTTGGAGATGTATGCATATGCAATGCAGTACACCTAAACTAAATTTAATTAGAGAAAAATATTACATTCATCAGGCAAGGAAGTGATTTGGTTCCCATCAAGTGTCATAACTTTTAAAGACTGAAGTTTCCCCAAATTTACCGGTAGTCGTGCAATAAGATTATCAGCTAGCACCTGAAAAAGAAAAGATATACTTTAGCAATTACTCGAGTTTTTTCAATCAAGATACAATTAGAAGACTTCCACATGAACTCTTTTGGATCATATGTTTCCAAAATGGGACAACAATAGATATACTGTACTGTAGAATCAAATTCTTACCAGGCGCTGCATGTTGGTTAATTTGCTGATTTCTAAAGGAATGTCAACTGCAAAGAAAAAGATAAAAGAGATCAAGTTCACTTAAAAACAAATGCTGAGAATACCAAAGCTTCATTACATTTACATGAAGAGAAATTTTTACGATACTATTTCTACACCACCACCACCATCACTAATAATAATAAGCATTACCTAATTTGTTGTGTGTTAAGTCAAGAGTGCGCACAGCTTTTTCCAGATCAAGAACTTCATCTGGAAATGTCTATTCAAGGAAACATATAAAGTAAGAATAGAATACACTAACAAATGAAAAGAATATAAGCCATCATGCACAACCATGGCCATATAAACTGCTATACTTCTTAAATTGATATCACTGTATTGTTCCTAATATCTACTATTCAGACCATTTTCCATGCAGGCAAATGGCAATTACAAATTGGTGATATTAAACGCCTGCTATTCCATGCATACATGAGTTACAAACAATGTGTTTATTTTTAATTTTTTTTATTCTTCTGCACATGTCAGATTTTAACCTAAAACCATATTCCAGCACACCCTTTACATATTGAATCAAAGCCGACAGATACCAATGGGAACAACACTGTAATAGACAACAACAATATTGCCGTTATAGGCAGTCTTCAGATTGCACTATTCTTTCTCCAAACTTTATTGTTAAATGAGAACCCAGGAAACATAATGCTTATCTAGATTCTCTTTCCAGAACTTAAATATGTCCAGAGCTAACTAATTTGTTTTCCTCTCAAACAAATCAAAAGCAACAGCCTACTCGAGTGAAATATATCTGTGAAGAGGGAATGTCTCAGACTCTCAGTTCCACATTGCAAATCAACTTTTATCGAATCAACAAAGAATATGAATGACCTGGGAATTTGAAACATATTAGTAGCAGTATCTACACTGTACACTCCACTTATATCCAGTTGGTCCAATTCCATGGCATAATTCTTGCTCATTCTTAATGTTCCAAGTTAATAATTCTACGTGCCGGCTGAATAATAACCGAATATTCATTGATTTAACAAACACATTAACTTGCAAATAGATTAATTTTTAATGCAAAAACCATAGTTTGAACTCTTCATGAGGACATTTATAATCTGGAAACCGAATACATATATTCAAACATACATGATACATATATTAACATCAAGTAAAAACATTGAAAACGAAAATTACACGAAAACAAATTAGTGAATAAAGTAAAGGTGCTTGCCTTCAATTTGGCGTCGCGTAAAGCGACAATGCCCGTTGACCGCCAACGAGAAATCTGGTTGGCTTTCCAAGTCGCCGTGTGTTTGCTCTCGCAGCAGCCCATGGTTTGGGGTTCAGATGAATATGATAGTTGTAATTATCAGACGACCAACAACGGACAAGACAAAACATAAACAAGCGATTCAACCGATTCGAGGTTTTGTGAATTAAAAACCAATTTTATAATAAATAAATAAATTGGTTCTGTGTGTTGGGGTTGCAATCTTTTGGTGGGGTCTTCTTCCCCGTATCGCTGGATGGACGACCCAGCCAAAAACCGCGTCGTCTTTATCTTTTATAATTTTTTTTTTTTTTTTTTTTTAAAGTATCTTTTATAAATAAAATAAATATCATATAAATTTGAGTGTTTATAAATATCAAAACTCAAAAGCATCTTTTTGAAATTACCCATTTATTCCCATACGAGATTTCGTTTCAAAATAGACATTTTTAATGAAAAGTGTGAGTGGCATTTTGGTAATTAAGGGGATGACATTAATTTATTTTAGATTTTTTTTTTTAGAAATCAATTTTTCTTTAGTTTTTTGAATCAAATAATTATATTTAGTGTGTGTATATACATATAGCATATCTCAAATACACACACACATATATATATAATCCCGTTCATATCGGTGTGCACTGATATAACTACATCAGTATTAATGCATATAGACCACTAATTATAGAGAAGCTTTAACAATTGTATACACTTTAAGTCAAAGTATATAAATCTAATGGTCCACATCCAACATACTAATAAAGTTATATCAGAGCGCACTAACTTATAAGAAGACGATAGTGTATAACTATAGTCTATATCATCCATGATGTAAATGCATGTTTCCATAATTTGTTGCTCTGTGAGCTTTTCGATTTTGTAGAAATCTCTCGTTATATTATAATATTCATATATATATATATATATATATATATATAGGGACAATCTATAGAACACCAGTGTTTCTATACACCTTTAAAAAAAAATCCAGCTCATCAAATCTTAACCCTTGATTTGTCCAACTTTCACATCTAATGGTTATGTTTTAAAGTTGTTGTGATTTCCTATGCATCCTAATATTACCTTCTTAGCTGGTCACAAAACATAATGACCGTTTGTTCTTCACAAAACCCAATAGTTACCGTTTTTAATTTTCCTCCTTCCCAACGCAATTTTCTTCTCCTTTCCAAATCCAACTCTTTTTATTTAAACGTACAAAAACACTTCTTCTCCTTTGCAAATCCAACTCTTCTTCTTCCCAACGCTATCTTCTTCTTTAACTTTTCTGGTTTACCAGCTCAAAAATTGTTGTGAACTTTTATTTGTTACCAGCTCAAACACTTCAATCGAACATTTGTCTTTCTGATTGGTGTTTCGTTATGGTGTTCAGACTCAAATGCGTTCGTATTAAAATCTCGTCTACAACCTATTCTTTTATGCTTCATCAAGTTTGATCTCACTGGTAAACATTCACTTCAATCGATCATGCGTCTTGCTCATTGGTGTTTCGGTCTGGTGGTCTGACTCGTCTAATTGCGTTCGTATTGAAATCTCGTCTCCAACCTACTCTTTTTTGCTTCATCAAGTTTGATCTCACAGGTATGTCTCATCCATGGCTTTTTTCGGTTAGCTTCGAACTCAATATGAATTAGCTTATTGTTTGAATTGTTCTTTTTGTCAGTAAGCTTTGAATTCAATATGAAATTACTTATTGTTTGAATCTTTCTTTTTATCTCATCTCTACAATACATCCATACGGTTGTTTTGATTAGTTTCGAAATCAATATGAAGTTTAATTAGTGTTCGAATTCGTAGAATGAATAATGTTTTCCTGTATGTAATTGTTTCTGTATGTTATCTTTATAGTGATATTTCTATAATTGCTATAATTTCTATGCTGAAAGATGCATGTTCAAAATGTCGGTGTTTCCTCGCATCAATATTATTTTCTATTTGCTATTACTTTCATTATCCTTCGATCAACACATTTTTTTGCGATTAAAATTTTACTTATACTTCGATCATCCTGTTTTGACTTTGTATAGTAATGGATGGGAGTGGATCGCAAAGTAAGCCTGACAACAAGGAAGGATTGTTTTTCATACCAAATAATATGTGTTCTACTGGGGTGAATTCTGTGCAATTTTTGTCATGGGAAGGCAGTGGCAATCAAGATGTTGATATCAATCAGATCAAAAATATGAAATTTGATTCTGTGGATGATGCAAGGTCGTTTTATCTTGGTTATGCTAGGGGTAATGGGTTTGGTATAAGAGCGACAAACTTGGACCATGACCGTGAAGGTAGAGTATTAAGGAGAAAGTGGGTTTGTGATAAGTAGGGATCAAGAAGGGAGGAGTATTTGACCAATAAAGATAGGAAACGCAAGCCAAGGCTGCAGACAAGACAAAATTGCAAAGCTTGTTTCTCAATTGGCCTAGACAGTGATACGTTAAAGTACAGCGTAAGGGTATTCATGGATGATCATTCACACAAACTAGCAACTTTTCGTGAGGTTTCATCCCATCGATCTCACAGAAACTTAGATGAAGGTGACTATGCCCAAATTGACGCCATGGGCAAAAACTGCATAAGAGGTTGTCAAACATTTGAGTACATGGTTGACCAGAAGGGAGGATACTCCAAAATTGGATTCACTCAGAAGGACATGTATAACAAGATTGCTAAGTTGAGACGATCAAAAGCTTTTGAAAGCGATTCACAAGCGGCAATTTCGTATCTCGAGTCAAAGGCATTTACTGAAGCAAACTTTTACTGCAGGTTCAACACAGATGATGATGATAGGCTTGCTAATATATTTTGGAGGGACTCCCATTCTCTATTAGAGTACAAGTGCTTCGGAGATGTTCTTGTTTTTGATACCACTTACAAGACAAATGCCTATGGCAAGCCTTTGGTTTTATTTGTCGGTGTCAACAACCATAGTGCAACTTGTGTATTTGGTGCTGCACTTTTGTTAGATGAGACTTTTACTTCATACAAATGGGCCCTTACTAAACTCATGGATTCAATGGGCAGCAAGCATCCCCTTTCTATAATGACGGACGGAGACGAAGCAATGCGACAGGCAATCGATGAGGTCTTTCCAAACTGTCAGCACAGGGTATGCGGATGGCATGTAGCAAGAAACGCATGTGCTCACATTAATGGCCCTAAAAAGTCATCAGCCTTTAGATCCTTCATCTTTGACCACATAGACGAGGACAAATTCGATGAATGTTGGAATGAAATGATAAAACAACACGGTCTGGAAGATAACGTTTGGGTTAATATGATGTACGAAAAGAGGCATAGATGGGCAGAAACATATTCCAAGGGCCATTTTTTTGCCGGAATGCGCAGCACTCAAAGATCAGAGTCAATGAATAATTACATGAAAGAATATGTTTGCAGCCGTGAGAAATTGTTCGACTTATTCCCTCAAATCGACAGGGCACTCATGAGGTTAAGAAACAATTTCTTTACTGACGAATATGCTTCAAACACTAAGAGTCTAGTTATCTTAAGCCACATGAAGGCGTTGGAGAAGCATGCATCTTCCATCTACACTTATCGTATCTATTGTGACATTACTAAAGAGATCAACGATTCAATAAAGTATTCACACTTTGCACCATGGAATGAGGAGAATGAAGTCGAATACGTTCTCACCGAATATGATTCTCCATATAAAAAGACTGTGAGTGTTTTTTACTATAGGGACAGAATTGATTTTCAGCAAGTCGTTGAGGATGGTGATTGGGATTCGTCAAAGCACAATCTGCCAGTACTTTCGTGTGAGTGCAAGTTGTTACAAAATAAAGGAATTCCCTGCTGTCATATGTTTTATGTTATGAAAGTGGAGAACATTACAAAGATTCCAGAGTCCTTGATATTTAAGAGGTGGACGAAGTCAGCTGCAGATGACGTTCATATCCATCTCCAGCCCGACGATGATTGTTCGAAGAGTGTTGATATTGCCCGGTTCGCTTCATTGAGTGTAGAGTGCAATTATATCTGTCACCGTGGGAGCCAAACCGAAGAAGGTTTCAATTTGATTAAAAGGGAACTCAATATTCTGAGAAATACTCTGCAAGGGTTGGATGATGAGTTCCGAAATAATTGCAACAAAAATGGTGATGATTCTATTACAAAGAGCCAAATTTTAAAATATCCAAATGTTGTGAAGACCAAAGGCAGACCCACTGGTCCGACTGCACCTACTACACCAGCAGGCAAGCCGCATAAGCGTAAAAGACCAAATCAGTGCCGTATATGCCACATTTCTGGGCATGACTGGCGTAATTGTCCAAAAAGAGAATCAGACAGTTAGTCACTTTCATTAGTGTTTTGGGTTGATGATGCATTTGGATTTTTTTCGTTTGTCTTGTTTGTTATATGTATTTGGTTGTCACTGGATTGTTATTTAATTCTCATGAATGTTAGTTACTTTTGTTATTGTTTGTTGTGTTGATAATTCTGTTTGAGTTGTTTGTTGTATGATTTTAATTGACATGTACTTTCTTTGATTTATGGATTTTGAGCTGGACCACAAGGACACATAATTTTGTATATGCAAATTATGTGTCCATGTGGTCTAGATGACTTCCATTGAAATTTAACTGGGCCACTGGGCCACAGCGAGCCATGTGGTTTGCATATTTTGTACTAGGCCACAATGAGCCAATATGTTTAAAGAGGTTGTTCGTAAATGTAAAAGTTTTAGATTATGTTTAGAGAATGACGATCGAATTAAATAATTATGTGTCTAAAGCCGAACAACTGCTTCAAAGACGGCCTAGAAGTTTTTAATGATTATAAAAGTTGCCATATGCATAGTTAACCAAAATTATCCTCCAACTGTTTTGTGGTGTTCTCTGCTCGTTTTCCTCTGCTTTTCTTTGTTTTATCATGTTTTGTTTATCTCCTTTCCCAGCTGTGTCTGGTTTTTGCCGGCTTGTGGCGCCTTGTTTGGGCTTTTTAAAAAAAAAAAAATTATCCTCCAACTCAAAACCTGGACTTACCTTACCTCTGATTGCAATTAATAAGGTACAACATAAATAACCTAATATGAAGAACACAGTAATATGAATCTATAGAAACAATGCGATCACGTTAAATAAAATGAAATTACAGGAACCATAGTAATTTTACGTTATAGGGTATATAATATTTGATATTTTCGATTACTCCACACTACACATTGTATGGGCATTTACAAAGCAACCAAAGAATGGCAATCAAAGATAGAAATATAAAAGCCCTAGTTTTCTGAATTGTTGCCCTTTTCTTAGCCAAATCAAACTCCAACACCCGAACACGATTTGTTAAGCCCATATTTTCGCTTTCGTAGAACCGATGAAGTCGTTCCGACCTATGAAATTCCCTTTGTAACCTCTGCAATTCTTCATTCAATGAGATATTAGCTGGGATAATTGTAACCGGTACTTCAAGACCCAACCATTTGAAGTAATTGCATCCACCAAATTCTTTCTGTAGTTTAAAACCAGAAAGAAATGTAAGCTCTATTAGTTCATAAATCAATCTATATAAGTATAAATTAAAACAGTCACTTATAGTTCACTAACCTTTCCTTTGGAACACCCTTCGAATAGTCTCTTATAGTTCCAAGGTGTTATGGCTAGATATTCTCTCAATGGTAGCCCACATTTGCATTTTCCCTTCCCATACCCACGTACGTTTGAAGAAGAGGAAGATGACATTAACAAAACCTTTTATTGTGCAAGTGAGAGAATATGAATAAAACCTTCCCCAACTAAACAAACAAATTGCAACTACTACTATTTTTCAATAAAAAAAAAGCTATCATAATAGCCAGATTTATCTAATTTTCAAAAATAACAATCTAAAAGTCAGATCAAGTACATGCAAACACTAATTACACAAGTATAATATCGTGGAATAAGATTATATATAAAATTTAAACAAGTTCAAACTTAGCTGCAGCTATAAATTAAGACAATTTTTTTAAATACAACAGTCGGGTTGACTTTAAACAAACTAAAAATCATGAAAACGTGGCTACACCATCTAGGTATGAACGCGATAAACCAGCACACCATTATCAGACATAGTCGAGTATAAATTTTCATCTTTGCTTCTTCTAATTACATATGAAAACCAATAATCATCACAACAAATTGTAATATATTAAATCGAAATTATTAAATTTCAAAAATATTAATCCGAAGTTATGAAATAACAGAAAAAAAATGTAACCAACCTGGCGGGTTGTAGATTGTTTGAAGATTGTTTGAAGATCGATGGATGTACACAGCAGACGTGAGAGAGAGAAAGAGAGAGAGAGATAGACAGAGAGAGAGAGAGAAAAAGAGAGAGAGATAGACAGTGAGAGTGAGAGAGAGAGAGAGAGAGAGAGAGTTTTAGGGTTTCTAAATGTTTTATTTATGTTGTTTAGAGTTTTAGGTTTTTTTATTGCACCATAAAACATAAAACATTATCTCAAATGATGCATTTATTGCACATGTTTATTCCTCTTTCATTTCTTTAATATCCCGAATCCATTTAAGAATAAAAATAAAATAAAATAATGTTTTATCTTCCCTATCATATGACTATCCAATTATTGTCCTCATATGCAAATAAAATGTTGAATGCACAATCATAGTGTAATGTTTCTATCAAAGGATATTAATGTTATACCTATATCATATGATTCCCCTCCCACATGCACACAATACTACAAATGATGAGTTAACATATATTAGTTACCGAATTATTCGTACATGTGTACAACAGGTCAAATCATTTTCCCATATAGTCATTCATATTAATTGAAATTTATTAGTTATAACGGTAGTACAAATCGTTGTCCGACTATCCAATTGTTGTCCCCATATGCAAATAAAGTGTTGAATGCACATTCATAGTGTAATGTTTATATCAAAGGATATCAATGTTATACCTATATCATATGATTCCCCTCCCACATGCACACAATACTACAAATGACGAGTTAACATATATTAGTTACCGAATTATTCGTACATGTGTACAACAGGTCAAATCATTTTCCCATATAGTCATTCATATTAATTGAAATTTATTAGTTATAACGGTAGTACAAATCGTTGTCCGACTATCCAATTGTTGTCCCCATATGCAAATAAAGTGTTGAATGCACATTCATAGTGTAATGTTTATATCAAAGGATATCAATGTTATACCTATATCATATGATTCCCCTCCCACATGCACACAATACTACAAATGACGAGTTAACATATATTAGTTACCGAATTATTCGTACATGTGTACAACAGGTCAAATCATTTTCCCATATAGTCATTCATATTAATTGAAATTTATTAGTTATAACGGTAGTACAAATCGTTGTCCAACTATCCAATTGTTGTCCCCATATGCAGATAAAGTGTTGAATTCACATTCATAGTGTAATGTTTATATCAAAGGATATCAATGTTATACCTATATCATATGATTCCCCTCCCACATGCACACAATACTACAAATGACGAGTTAACATATATTAGTTACCGAATTATTCGTACATGTGTACAACAGGTCAAATCATTTTCCCATATAGTCATTCATATTAATTGAAATTTATTAGTTATAACGGTAGTACAAATCGTTATCCGACTATCCAATTGTTGTCCCCATATGCAAATAAAGTGTTGAATGCACATTCATAGTGTAATGTTTATATCAAAGGATATCAATGTTATACCTATATCATATGATTCCCCTCCCACATGCACACAATACTACAAATGACGAGTTAACATATATTAGTTACTGAATTATTCGTACATGTGTACAACAGGTCAAATCATTTTCCCATATAGTCATTCATATTAATTGAAATTTATTAGTTATAACGGTAGTACAAATCGTTGTCCGACTATCCAATTGTTGTCCCCATATGCAAATAAAGTGTTGAATGCACATTCATAGTGTAATGTTTATATCAAAGGATATCAATGTTATACCTATATCATATGATTCCCCTCCCACATGCACACAATACTACAAATGACGAGTTAACATATATTAGTTACCGAATTATTCGTACATGTGTACAACAGGTCCAATCATTTTCCCATATAGTCATTCATATTAATTGAAATTTATTAGTTATAACGGTAGTACAAATCGTTGTCCGACTATCCAATTGTTGTCCCCATACGCAGATAAAGTGTTGAATTCACATTCATAGTGTAATGTTTATATCAAAGGATATCAATGTTATACCTATATCATATGATTCCCCTCCCACATGTACACAATACTACAAATGACGAGTTAACATATATTAGTTACCGAATTATTCGTACATGTGTACAACAGGTCAAATCATTTTCCCATATAGTCATTCATATTAATTGAAATTTATTAGTTATAACGGTAGTACAAATCGTTATCCGACTATCCAATTGTTGTCCCCATATGCAAATAAAGTGTTGAATGCACATTCATAGTGTAATGTTTATATCAAAGGATATCAATGTTATACCTATATCATATGATTCCCCTCCCACATGCACACAATACTACAAATGACGAGTTAACATATATTAGTTACCGAATTATTCGTACATGTGTACAACAGGTCAAATCATTTTCCCATATAGTCATTCATATTAATTGAAATTTATTAGTTATAACGGTAGTACAAATCGTTGTCCGACTATCCAATTGTTGTCCCCATATGCAAATAAAGTGTTGAATGCACATTCATAGTGTAATGTTTATATCAAAGGATATCAATGTTATACCTATATCATATGATTCCCCTCCCACATGCACACAATACTACAAATGACGAGTTAACATATATTAGTTACCGAATTATTCGTACATGTGTACAACAGGTCAAATCATTTTCCCATATAGTCATTCATATTAATTGAAATTTATTAGTTATAACGGTAGTACAAATCGTTGTCCGACTATCCAATTGTTGTCCCCATATGCAGATAAAGTGTTGAATTCACATTCATAGTGTAATGTTTATATCAAAGGATATCAATGTTATACCTATATCATATGATTCCCCTCCCACATGCACACAATACTACAAATGACGAGTTAACATATATTAGTTACCGAATTATTCGTACATGTGTACAATAGGTCAAATCATTTTCCCATATAGTCATTCATATTAATTGAAATTTATTAGTTATAACGGTAGTACAAATCGTTATCCGACTATCCAATTGTTGTCCCCATATGCAAATAAAGTGTTGAATGCACATTCATAGTGTAATGTTTATATCAAAGGATATCAATGTTATACCTATATCATATGATTCCCCTCCCACATGCACACAATACTACAAATGACGAGTTAATTTATATTAGTTACAAAAGGTCAATTCATTTTCCCATATAGTCATTTATGTACATTATCAGTAATGTGTATAATTGTTCAATTCATGCATGGTCCCATGTTAAACTCACAGTATAATATTTTATATTTGCAATCAGATTTGAATAAGATTGTATACGGTAACACATTACTGAACTATACTCTTAAGTTGTATGAAATTATGTCACACCGGTTTGGATTCCAAAGGGTCTGATTGGCATCAAATGCCAACAATTATGACTTATACGGATTCCAGGTGTTTGGCACCGAATTGAATGCCAAAAATTGTGACTATTCTTTATGTTTACTCTATATATATATTCACCAAATAACATTTTGTCTCCTTATCTACTCTTTCTCTCTACTCTTTCTCTCTGTGTATATATATTCACCAAATAACCAAGTGGTTCGAGAAGGCACTCAACTGCCCAACCTGCCGTGAGCAACTGAAACTTTCCTATGAGTAAGCTATGTTCGTATTTTTCCATTGCAATATTTTGGGTTGATTGGACCAGGCCATTTGATTAGTATTTTTTTTTCAAAAAAATTATTTTCTATGCAATCACACCATTCAAGTGTGTAAGATCTGTCGATCATAGCTTTTTTGGTTTGTTTGTAATCTGATTGATATCAGATATAGTGCGCTTGGTCATTGTATGAACTCTTTGAGGAATTCCCTTTAGTTTAAAAAAACCTGGAATGATGTGTTCTATTATTTCATAATTGAATACATTCATTATTTAGACCTCGAAGGACATTTGCTTGAATTTTCGGTAATTTATATGTTGAACCCTTGAATGTACACAAACGAAGTTAAATTGCTTAAAGCATACCTAGAGGGGGGGGGGGGTGAATAGGTTTTTACACCTTTTTTCAAACCCTTGAACAAACATCCGTTTGTCCCTCAAGGTAGCCTTACACACAACACTATAATCCAAGATAGACATACATAGACAATATGATGACACAATCATAATTGAAATGTCTAAGTATATCAACAAGTCATGTGAGGTAAAATATCAAATAATCATAACAACAAAATAAACTTGTATTTCATAAGATGTTCAATGTGTTACAAGAGTGAGCAAAATGTCACTAAACAAATATTACAATATACAAAAGAATCAAAGATACAAATTGATCTATAGAATGAATACACTAATCACACTATACAAAGACTTGATTCAAAATACATCACAAGTCAATATTATGAATCAAGACAATAAAATATACAATTAAAATATAAGAGAAGAGATAGAAAGAATTAACACAAGGGATTTTTTAACGTGGTAAAACCTCCAAGGAGGAAACATCCACGGGTTGAATTACAACCATTGGGTACTATATTATTGGAAAGTAAACATAGAACATTCACAAAGTGACCAATCTTTAGCTCACCCAACCTAGTGAAGTCTAAGCCTACCCAACCCTATTGGAAAGTATGAAATCCCTCAATGATGCGGAACCACCATATATTGGACAACACACTCAACCAACATCGATGGTAGATTAGAAATTCCTCAAGAGTGCATACACATCCCGTGTACCCCGCTCTATCGGAGTCTATGTCTAACCATACGCCTAGGCCTACCAATATGTTAGCCAACTCCCTATCCAAGGCACTCTTGCCTCTAGGGAGCCTCCCATGCATGACTATCCGAGTCCTCCCGACTCTAGCCATGACTTCTTGCTTACCTATCCGAGTCATCCCGACTCTAGGCAAGACTTCTTGCTTGGCTATCCGAGTCATCCCGACTCTAACCAAGACTTCATGCCTTTTACAAGGACTTCCTAGTGTGATCATGTGAATGCAAATGATGCAAACATTCATTTCAACATAGAACATGTGATCAATACATTCTATGGCACAAATAGACCTAAACATGTGAAAACACAATTAATCAAGTCTAGATGCAAAAATCCATGAATAGAAACCTAAGCATGTGAAACACCTAACACATATACTCAAAGTCTCATTCACACATATAACACTTGAATCACAAAATGTTCATTAAGTCCTAATTCAAGATGCTATCAATATACAATCAAAGTCTAGATATATGAGATTAAAATCAATCAATATACTAGACAAAAATATAGAGCAAGGTTTTGAGATTTACATCAATCAAAACCTATATTCTCTAAATCACAAACAAATACACAAATCCTTGATTTCTTCAATCAAAGGACCAAATCAAATCTCAAAGTCATTTTAACACAAAATTAATTCAATTAAGTATCAAACAACCTAAGATGCCATTCTAATCACAATACAACTCACAAACAAATGTAAAACCTAGAATCATAAAATCTAGTCAACATAAGTCCACAAATTGAGTTTCAATTGGAATGATAATCAAGCTACCTTTTCAAATAGCTTTCATAAAACAATAACATATATATAGAAGAAGAAACCCCAAGCAAATGGAAGGTGAAATAACAAGAAATCCCAAAGTTGAGACTCAAACCTCAAATTCTGCAGCTGGTACGAATTTCAGTGTCCAACCACTTGAAATCACGATCAATCAGCCACCAAATCACTTGGAGATGTTAGAGGACTCAAATACGAACACTCTCCAACTTGAATCACTCAAATCCGACTCCGGATGAGGAAGATATGGTGTTTTGAAGTTTGGAAAAATTGGAGAGAAGTGTATACGGGAATTCTGAAATTTTTGCTTGGAAATTCAAAATGAGAGAGAGAGGGAAGAAATAGGAGGAGAGAGAGAGGTCTTTTGACCAATCATTGTGGTGCCACGTCACCCCCAGGCCGTGGGGGGCGCGTGGCCCACACGGGAGCAGAAGGGGCTCCAGGCCGTGGGGCCCACGGCCTCAACCACGGCCAGCCCATGTGGCCCACGGCCTGGGCTGTCCTCTCCCGCGCACTCTCGGTTCGTCGGCCCGTATCTCGAGCGTCCGAACTCCGAATTCGAATCCGTTTTCGGATTACGAACCGTGACTCTCTCACACACAAAAACGACTATACAACTTTGAAAAACGGTTGAGAAATCATCTCGGAAATCATCGATGAAGTCAACACAACGTAAGAGAACGTAAAGTGGCATAGTCAACACGTTTGGACTCGAAACCTTATGAATGAGTAACCGAAACGACCGGAACTCAATAAGGCATTGAATAAGAACATGTTCAAGTCCTAAACACAAAATACGGAAACATATAAACACAAATACACACACATATGCTAGTTTCCGGACATAGTCCTAGAAAATGCAAAACACAAAGTTTATTAACTAAAAGTGAATGCATGAGCATATTTTGCCAAGTGTGTGAAAGTGAAATGTAAATGAAATAAAATCATGAAGGGACACACAAAAATGATATGTGTGGGTGTGTGCCTAGCCTTGTAAGAGATAAGAGGTCATGTATACCTTTGTAGACCGATAATGTCCGAAACTCTTAAAAGCCGGCAACTTGAACGAATAATGGTTGAGACGTCCTTCGTCTTCGAAATCCTTCATTTTCTAACCACTAAACATTACAAGTAAAACACGTTTTGATATGGAATTAATGCCAACACTAATTATCAACCTAACAATCTCCCCCTTTGGCAAATTCCATGTCAAAACCCCTAAACAAACACTAAAACAATTACAAAGAAAATTTGGTCACAATGAGTACAATGAGTTACACATATAGACACAAATTATAAATCAAGTCTTGAACTTCATCTTGGTCTTCTCTTGATATCACCTAAAAAAAAACTTGAAAGCACAAGAATATCCAAGAGACACCAAGTATGGCAATATCCAAGTATCCAATCATAGGCAAGAAAATAATAGCATATAAGTTCAAATGGATCAAGTATGCTCCCCCTTAATACATACTATCCATCAATATATTCTAAGCCAAGATTCAACAAAAAATATTACATGCCATATAGTTCAAGCTAGATACCAAATATACAAAAACAACTAACATAAGGCTAAGTAAGCTAGATATCTCCCATGTGTTTCTCATATTTCTCCCCCTTTTTGACATGATATGAAGCCAAAGGGAAAGAGTAAGAAATTATACCTCATGAAGCTTTCTAGCCACTTGTGCCACCAAGGAAAGAAGAACGGTGTGCGGATCTCACATATTGCCTTGTTGGAGTTGATTTTCCTTCCAACTCTTTGATCCTCTCATCTTGAGCAACAAGCTTTGCACTAAGGTCTTCAATCTTCCTTTGTGACGCCTCAATCAACCTATGAGATTCTTCAACCTCTTTCCTCAATTTTAAAGCCCAACTAGGAAGAGCGGGTGAGTAAGGGACATGGTTAGAATCAAGAGAATCACCAAAAAGCCTAAGTACATCATTAGACTTTCCCTTGTCCTTGTATGACATGGTTGCCAAACGTTTCTCACACAACTTCTCTAAGGGAGGAAGCATAACATCACCATCAAGATTCCTCACACCTTTAGCTAAGCACAATTGAGTTATAAACCCCGGAAAAGCCAATTTCTTGTCCAAACGACTAGTACAAGCCGCACTTTGAATTTGCTCCACAAGCAATTCACCAAGGTTTATAGGTTGGTTAGTAACCAAGGCATACACAATCTTAATCTTGTCTCTATTGAGCTCCGAAGCATTAGTAGAAACAATAAGATTGGAGCATACAAATAAATGCCAAAATGCACTAATTTTTGTTAGCTCACCTTGCCTAATAAAAGCACGTTTCCCCCACACAAAATCATCATCATCACAAAGAGTCTTACCCATTAAATCAAGGTTTTCCAAGACATCAACATCAAGGAAATCCGATTCAATGTCATCGGACAAGTTAAGAAATTCATTAACTTTCCTAGGGCAAACTCTAAAGACAACTTTCCTTATGCTAAGAGTAGCACTAGTCACAGTAGAACCGGATTTGTAAGCATTATAAAATTCTCTAACAATGGTCTCATTAGATACTCCTAACATGTTGACCCATGAAATCCAATTCCTACTCTTAAGCACATCATAAACATATGATCCAATACAAGAGTCCAAGTCAATACCTCTTTCTTGAATTATCTTTTTGCACCCAAAAATTCCCAATTCATCAACTTTGTTACCTTTGGAAATTTTGGACGAAATTGTAGGTTTCGACTTGGCAATGGGAGATGAAGAAGTATTTCCACCAACCTTCTTTGCTTTACCCATTATCTTGCAACACAAAACAAACTAAAAACAAAGTGAGAGGAAACAAAGAAACAAATAAGAAACCAATAAACATATACAAAGGCAAAACACTATATTTAATAAATCACCATGCAAGTAAGAATTTATCATAGCATCTTCATGATTTATCAAAAATAAGAATAATGCCAACAATTAACAACCTTGAAGAACATGTGAACATGTCATAAAAGAGAACAAGAATTTAGCATATTATGCTCCCCCTTGACAAGTGCCTCATCTAAAATCAAGATAGACAAATGTTCACAAAAATCACCACACAATCACATCACAAGCAATCTTTATTAGATTTGCAAATAAGCTTCACATATCTAAGAGAGTTACATCAAGATTTTCAATCACTCTCATATGTCATCAAAAATTGCTAAAGTATCACAAATACTAATTAAGCAAAAGTGAGTGTGTGAAGATTTGCTTCAAGTATATGAAAAGAAGTAGTTTGATAATCAAGCATGCACACAATTTCAACATCTATTCATCTTAGGCCTTTCCATAAAAAGGTCAAACCGGTTATCATCCGAAATTTTGCTTATAAAGAGAATAGATTTCAACATGTGAGCGTGTGTGTGCATGTGGCTCGTCAACCCATTTCTATTTGTCAACCCGAGCTCATTTGATTATTCAACTATACTCCAAAAGCCTTTTATTTTTTTTATTTATTTTATTTTTTTTTATTAAGGCTTGAATCAAAGAATTTTTTTTTTTTATGATTCAATTCAACACTTCTTTGATTTTTCTAACATAAACATATACACCTCATGGCGGCTTTCACTCATCACAATGACGTAGCCCTTTCCAACATTGGGTGGCTTCACAACCAAGGTGTGTAGCCCTTTCCATGAGGGTGCTCGTTGAGTTCTATGTTGCCGAAGCAAATGGATACCAACCATTGGTCATTTTTAAATGTACTAGTCCTTAGGACTTCAAGGTGTATCCAAAGCGAACATCAATCAAGCTCAACATACTTAACAAAACATACAAGAGAAGCAAAGTGCATTTTTGAAACCAATTTCAAGGCTTAAAAGCACATGATCTAAAAGCAAGTAAAGAGACTTACTTAAGATCTCTACTTCTCAAGAGAGTAGCTATCAAAGAATATGAAGCTCACATTATTCAAATATTAGCCACTCAACAATCATACAAATAACAACACGCTTCATGAAATAAGATCAATGTGAACACTTATCACCAAAAGATCTTAAACTAGCAAATGTCAAAGAGTACCATATAAACACTATATTAGTTCTCAATTATGACATGCTTCATGAAAGTGATACAAACAATGAGTTGATAGATGAAAAATCAAGTAAGCAAGCAATATGATATAGAGATACCTTCGCAAGCTATTTTCACCAAATACAAAGCCTTCACCCTTTTTATGAGTCCTCTTGGCTTGTGAGTCCTCATGACTACAAGTTATAGGTGTGTCGATCCAAGAGACTAAAGGCAATGTAATCCAACTCAAACAAACAAAAAAATGACTTTCTCTAAAAGCCATAACAATAATGTTATCATATAGATTCCAAAAAAAAACTTCTCAAAAGTTAACCAACAAATTTTGACTATCAAAACAAACAAAGTGAGATAGCTAAGTTCATGTCAAGTTGTAAAGATACAAAGCAAAAAGCTAAGCCTCTTATCAACGACACTAATCTTAAAGCTAACTCACATGTGCAACTTACACTAATGGTAAGAGCACTCACCCTTGACAAATTTTGTCTTGGGTGGACAAACATGAACATCATCAAGATTCTCTTTGACCACAATGTTGAACCTAGAGTAAAGTTCTTCCACAACTTGATTCACAATAATATCATTAATACTCTTCTTCTCAACATTGTTAGCAACACATGCATGGTCAAACTTTGTAGGATATGCATTCTTCACCTTCCGGATATTCTTAGCATGCTTTGACAAATTATCATGCTTTCCATATTCAAAAGCTTTAGCATGCATAGAATTAGGTCCAATCGCTCTATTCCTAGATGCATTTTCTAAGTTGCAATATTCAATGAATTTATAGCACTTGGGCTTGATATGGCCTAAGGTATTGCAAAAATGACATATGGGAACAAAAGGAGAGATTTTACCTTCCGGTGGTGGTGGAGGACAAATGGGAGTTTCAAGGGGTACCTTGTTCTTCAACTTGTTCTTGGTATTGGAACATCTCTTCTTAGGAGCTTTCTTATCAACAACGACCTTGCTTGTAGGAAGTGATGCTACTATGAGCTTCTCCTCAACTACCAAGTTGCTTGAGCCTCCTAGAGTCAAACTAGAGATGATCCTATCCCTTTCAAGAACAAACCCTTCAACTTCTCTAAGCTTCTTGGCAAGAGCATTCTTTTCACCTAAGAGCCTCCGAGTTGTTGAGACAAACTCATCCACTTGTAGCTTGATCAAATCATCTTAAGCACTCTTAATGATTTGGATCAACCTCCTCATCCAACGAATCTTGACATACATCCTCTAGGATAGAGTGAGAGGTCATGAATGCAACAAAGTTGCTTACCAACTCTTCTTCACTAGAAGACTCATCACTTGAGCTCTCCTCATCACTAGAGACATCATCACTCCATGTGGATTTCTTCATTATGTTGCTTGAGTAAGTGATCAAATCTAAATTGATCAACCTTTGGAACACAAGAACATCTTCTTCTTTGCTTTTGTAACTAACACTCTTTCAAGCTTATCAACAAATTTGTTAGTAGACAAATGCAATGAAAAATAAGAAGAACCTTTTCCACAACAAATAAAGGAGGACAACTATGACACAAAAACCTAAGCAATTTACACGTAAGTATAAACCGGATCTCGTCGAGTGCCGTCCGACGACCCGCTCTGATACCAATTGAATGTACACAAACGAAGTTAAATTGCTTAAAGCATACCTAGAGGGGGGGGGGGGGTGAATAGGTTTTTACACCTTTTTTCAAACCCTTGAACAAACATCCGTTTGTCCCTCAAGGTAGCCTTACACACAACACTATAATCCAAGATAGACATACATAGACAATATGATGACACAATCATAATTGAAATGTCTAAGTATATCAACAAGTCATGTGAGGTAAAATATCAAATAATCATAACAACAAAATAAACTTGTATTTCATAAGATGTTCAATGTGTTACAAGAGTGAGCAAAATGTCACTAAACAAATATTACAATATACAAAAGAATCAAAGATACAAATTGATCTATAGAATGAATACACTAATCACACTATACAAAGACTTGATTCAAAATACATCACAAGTCAATATTATGAATCAAGACAATAAAATATACAATTAAAATATAAGAGAAGAGATAGAAAGAATTAACACAAGGGATTTTTTAACGTGGTAAAACCTCCAAGGAGGAAACATCCACGGGTTGAATTACAACCATTGGGTACTATATTATTGGAAAGTAAACATAGAACATTCACAAAGTGACCAATCTTTAGCTCACCCAACCTAGTGAAGTCTAAGCCTACCCAACCCTATTGGAAAGTATGAAATCCCTCAATGATGCGGAACCACCATATATTGGACAACACACTCAACCAACATCGATGGTAGATTAGAAATTCCTCAAGAGTGCATACACATCCCGTGTACCCCGCTCTATCGGAGTCTATGTCTAACCATACGCCTAGGCCTACCAATATGTTAGCCAACTCCCTATCCAAGGCACTCTTGCCTCTAGGGAGCCTCCCATGCATGACTATCCGAGTCCTCCCGACTCTAGCCATGACTTCTTGCTTACCTATCCGAGTCATCCCGACTCTAGGCAAGACTTCTTGCTTGGCTATCCGAGTCATCCCGACTCTAACCAAGACTTCATGCCTTTTACAAGGACTTCCTAGTGTGATCATGTGAATGCAAATGATGCAAACATTCATTTCAACATAGAACATGTGATCAATACATTCTATGGCACAAATAGACCTAAACATGTGAAAACACAATTAATCAAGTCTAGATGCAAAAATCCATGAATAGAAACCTAAGCATGTGAAACACCTAACACATATACTCAAAGTCTCATTCACACATATAACACTTGAATCACAAAATGTTCATTAAGTCCTAATTCAAGATGCTATCAATATACAATCAAAGTCTAGATATATGAGATTAAAATCAATCAATATACTAGACAAAAATATAGAGCAAGGTTTTGAGATTTACATCAATCAAAACCTATATTCTCTAAATCACAAACAAATACACAAATCCTTGATTTCTTCAATCAAAGGACCAAATCAAATCTCAAAGTCATTTTAACACAAAATTAATTCAATTAAGTATCAAACAACCTAAGATGCCATTCTAATCACAATACAACTCACAAACAAATGTAAAACCTAGAATCATAAAATCTAGTCAACATAAGTCCACAAATTGAGTTTCAATTGGAATGATAATCAAGCTACCTTTTCAAATAGCTTTCATAAAACAATAACATATATATAGAAGAAGAAACCCCAAGCAAATGGAAGGTGAAATAACAAGAAATCCCAAAGTTGAGACTCAAACCTCAATTCTGCAGCTGGTACGAATTTCAGTGTCCAACCACTTGAAATCACGATCAATCAGCCACCAAATCACTTGGAGATGTTAGAGGACTCAAATACGAACACTCTCCAACTTGAATCACTCAAATCCGACTCCGGATGAGGAAGATATGGTGTTTTGAAGTTTGGAAAAATTGGAGAGAAGTGTATACGGGAATTCTGAAATTTTTTGCTTGGAAATTCAAAATGAGAGAGAGGGAAGAAATAGGAGGAGAGAGAGAGGTCTTTTGACCAATCATGTGGTGCCACGTCACCCCCAGGCCGTGGGGGGCGCGTGGCCCACACGGGAGCAGAAGGGGCTCCAGGCCGTGGGGCCCACGGCCTCAACCACGGCCAGCCCATGTGGCCCACGGCCTGGGCTGTCCTCTCCCGCGCACTCTCGGTTCGTCGGCCCGTATCTCGAGCGTCCGAACTCCGAATTCGAATCCGTTTTCGGATTACGAACCGTGACTCTCTCACACACAAAAACGACTATACAACTTTGAAAAACGGTTGAGAAATCATCTCGGAAATCATCGATGAAGTCAACACAACGTAAGAGAACGTAAAGTGGCATAGTCAACACGTTTGGACTCGAAACCTTATGAATGAGTAACCGAAACGACCGGAACTCAATAAGGCATTGAATAAGAACATGTTCAAGTCCTAAACACAAAATACGGAAACATATAAACACAAATACACACACATATGCTAGTTTCCGGACATAGTCCTAGAAAATGCAAAACACAAAGTTTATTAACTAAAAGTGAATGCATGAGCATATTTTGCCAAGTGTGTGAAAGTGAAATGTAAATGAAATAAAATCATGAAGGGACACACAAAAATGATATGTGTGGGTGTGTGCCTAGCCTTGTAAGAGATAAGAGGTCATGTATACCTTTGTAGACCGATAATGTCCGAAACTCTTAAAAGCCGGCAACTTGAACGAATAATGGTTGAGACGTCCTTCGTCTTCGAAATCCTTCATTTTCTAACCACTAAACATTACAAGTAAAACACGTTTTGATATGGAATTAATGCCAACACTAATTATCAACCTAACAACCCTTGATTTAATCTATGAACAATACCTGTTTAAAAATACATCCGTATAAAGATTATATCAGGGATCACCAACAGACGTAAATAATTATAAGAAAGAGTGATTCCATTTCCAATTTTTGTTGTCAAAAATAAAAATTAAAAATAGCATAATCATCCAACCAAAATCCCAATCGTGTATTAAAAGCATCAATAATGTGTCCTTGGATAAAGAGATGCAGCTAATTCAATATCTGCTTTAAGTAATTTCCCAATGCATGATCAATATCTGTATTACTTTCTCGAAAATGCAATATAGGTTATTATTGATTTCCAGTTTATGGTCAATTAGTGTTTCGTTAATTACCAATTGCACACTTCCCACACGCATTATTAATTGAAAAATATTCAGGTCAGTCTTACTCCACTGCATGTGAAACCTATATTGGACCTGGGCATCTTATTGTGAATTTGTTGTTTGTTTTTAAATATACTTTGTCTTCAAATATTTTAGTTCTTTCGATCACAGTTTAGTTTAGGTAATCAACTATTAGATGCTATGTTCACGGAAAAATGATGCAGTTTTTGTTGGTGTGATCACACCAGAAAGTGTAATAGCCTGCTTGACTGGACCCCAAACTAAATAGTGACTTCTCGTTGTATTATACGTGATAGAAGATTTACTTATAAAAAATCTTCTACCTAAAACGAAAGCAACTCCTTAAACAAATATTGAATGCACCGAATGTATTTGTTGACTTTTATATATTAAAAAAAAAAAAAACATATAATAGTAATAGTGAATCTCAATTTTAATCTTAGTTTATTAAAATTTTTAAAAAATAGCAAATACCTATGACAATAGATCAGGATCAGTGAAGAGTGCAATTTTGCTCACCCACATTAACTAAAGGTAAGCATTACCCCCCACCTCAGGTGTTGGGTTAACTTTGGGCTTTGGGTTAAGTTTGGGACACGTGGCAACACCTGAGGTGGGGAGTAATGCTTACCTCTAGTTAAAGGGGTGAGCAAAGTTGCACTCTATCAAGATATAATTAATAAAAAAATAAAAAAAAGAGGGATTAGACACAACATTTAATGTGTATCCACTCATCAAATGACAACTCAACTACCACAAGTGTTGGGATTTGTAGCATTAATCTTTATAAAAAATAAAAAATAATAAAAAAAAGGATTTACTGCACAAACCTAAACCTAATTTTTTTTTTAAAAAAAGTACCAATTGCGTGTAAATGTCGTGTTTGTTATACGAAGCGTTAGGGTTTAAGCCTTAAGGTATTAGAAAGTTGGTTTCACAAAAGTTATTAGGAAATCCCCAAATATAAACCCTAAAAACTCATCAAAAGAATTTGAAGTTGGTTGATGTGAGCTGCCCAAAGACTAGAATTCGTCTCTTCAGCAACATTGAAGCCTTCCCACACATCTATAATCCTGACTCCACGCTACTACAGTCAACGCACATTCTCTTCTCAACCTTGTTTTGTAATGTTTTTTTGTTTTTGTTGTGTTTGTTGAAGGAATTCGATATGCTTTATCTTGATTCTTGTTTCAAGAATAATTTTGCATGCCGAGTTAGTAACATGTATCTTGTTTCTCGTTTGTTGAATAATACTGGATGCCAAGTTTAGTAAAAGGTATTTTGTTTATTGTTGTTAAATTTGCCGATTTCAGTAACAAGTATCTTGATTCGTGTTTATTGAATAATTTTGCATGTAACAGTTATATTGATTGTTGTTTGTTGAATAATTTTGCATGCCGAGTTTGTTAATTGTAGTTTGTCCATTGTCAATTAAGGTTTTAAATGGTATACCAATGAACCCTAAGTCACTCTTCTATAATCTTCTTTGCAATGTGTTTGTTCAGTGATATCTGCTTCTAATTTTTCCACCGGTTTACCTCCGGTGATACCTTCTGACTAATTTCTCTATATTAGTGATTTCTAGAGGTTTCATATATATTATAATGGAAAAGGGTGGAAAGAGAAAGCACCATAAGATGACAGAACAGGACAGTGGAAAGGGCAAGCAGCAGATTACCAGGAGATAGCAGGATTCCGTGTCGACCGTAGCGGAAGGTTCAGGTGGAATGTTCCCAGCGAAGTATGGAATCAAGTCATGGAAGCCGTGTGGGAATCGGGACATTAGGAAGAATCAACTCCACATTGATCATCACATACACGTAGTGATCAATGTAAGTATGGCTATCTTTATGTATGATTACTTGTTTTAATGTTTAGGAAAAAAAAAAATTTGTAACTATTGTCTTATAACTATTGTATGCATATACAGTATATAATTTTAATTGAAAACTTTGTCCGTTGTTAGTAATTGTTTAATTATTCCTTACCAATGTCTTTTGCTTGCAGCCTATAAGTGGGAGACTAAGGGGATGCGGAAACAGGATACTTTGTGATAAGTGGTATAAAGAATTGCCTGCTTCTGTGAAGTTAAAGGTTGCAGAAGCTGGTTTTGGAGAATTTGTGAAGGTTTTAGGAAATGAATACAGCTGCCGAAAGAGAACAATACTGAGGGCCCTAGTGGACCGATGGTGGGATACGACCCATACATTTCACTTTGATGAATTTGGGGAGATGACGATGACTCCATCGGATTTTAGCGCAATAACTGGCATACTTGTTTTTGGAATGCCAGTGGAGTATGACGTGTATGCTTACAAGAAGGTGGATGAGCTGGTGAGGTGGTTTGGAGAGCCTATGGCCAATTTAGCCAAGATGAAAAGGGTTCCTTTTGTGGATATCTATGCAGCTTATAAAGGTTTTGGTGGGAACAATATGACTGTGGAAGACATTGAAAGACTGACTCGGGTTTTCATCTTGGCATTGCTATCAGGCACATTACTGTGTGACAAAGCTGGAGTTGTCAACCTTTATTACCTGCCAAGTCTTAAAGCCATATCATCCATAGGTCACTACAATTGTGGCGGAGCCGCCTTGTCTACTCTGTACAAAAATATGGATGCTATTGTGAGAAAGAATCAAAGCTCCGGTGGATTTTGGAGGGCCTGGGAGGTATTGTGATTTGGACATGTATTTTAAAATGTACATTTACTGATTAAGTTTGTGGTATTTTAACAATTTTCGTGTGATTGATCTGTTGCTTGCTAACCAGATTTGGGCTTGTGAATACATAAAACCTATTGCAAGATTGGTGACATGCTTGACAGATAAGAAGCCGTTTCCTCAGGCAAAAGGATGGGGCTCTTTGAAGAAGAAATTTGATTACGATGATTTAAAGGATATGTTGAGAAAACTTAGACGGAAGGAGGTAAACATGCACCCATGGGGAATGGACCAGGACGAGTTGCCGACATATGTACGGCAATCTTCACAGTACACAAAGAGTAGGGTTCTTTTGGATGGGCCTTGCGGCCCAGCATGGTACCTAGGAGAGCGTGTATCTGTTCAGAGCTTGGGATTGATATCACCACATGTTCCGAAGGTGCCACCACCATCCATGCTTGGGGACTACCCAATAACAAAAGAAGTGGCCAAATCAGGTTTTGTGGCCGTGGATGCGCTTGAGTACCTTGAGCCTGATAGTGGTCCAAATAGTTACAAAGATTTCGTAAAGCGGCATATAAGGTTTAAAAAGTACCTTGATGATACGGTGAGTTTATCCGAAAATTATCAATAACCAATAGTACACCTGAAATACCACTAGCACACCTGAAATACCACTAGCATGCTGTAATTGTTCTTAATTTGTTATGTTATGTTTATCTATGGGCAGGAGGATACAGTAGACCAGAAATCTGTCGGACAATTGGAGTTGCCACCTTGGCAACTCCCCTTGATGGGGCGCACAAATTTCGGATTCACTTGCAAATATTTACAAATTCCTAAGAACAATCACCACTTACCAGTGCCTGATCGAATAAAATATGTGAGTTGTTTATTACATTTATGTATAATGATTTGTGTTTTTTGGTTAACATAAGTGAGCCTATAGCTTAATTATTGGTGAGATAGGTGCCCATTGCCCAAGTGAAAGAGCTGCTCACTATGATTTCTGGATTGACACAACTTGTGATGGAGGGCCAGGTTAATAAGCTCCATACCACTGATGCTGCGGTATGGTTACTGTTATTAAAAATGTGTTTAGTTACCATTGTTTGAAATTAAGTTTACAGAAATACAATCCACTTTTTAAAATTATGATTATCTATATTGGTTTGTTTTTAGAATCCGGTTGTGGGTACTTCGAACGAACAAGAATTTAAAATGTCTGGTCCGTCATCAAAATCGGTACCGGATGTTAACATTAGTTCTGGTAGTAGATCTCATGATAGTGAGGATGGGGATGATGGTAGTGAAGATGGAATAACACACACAGATGGTACGACAGACAAGAGGACACCAGGTGAGTGTATACAAGCTGTTTTGTGTTTAAAAAATATTGTAAACAAAATTAACAAGTCAACTTATTTCATGAATGCTTCTAAATTACTGTATATACTTAACCGTGCTTCCCTATATGTTGCATGTTAAACTTATTGAATTACGTTTCATTTTTTATGAATAATGTACATAGATAATGTAGCAGAAGCAGATGATGTAACGGAGGGTGTGCAGGATGAGGAGGAATCAGGAGATGACAGTGTGAAAACGGATGGGGGCGACAATGTGATGTGTTTGAATAGTGGAGATGAAAAAGTGAGTGAGGATACAGAAGATCAAAAAAGTGTGAGTGAGGAAACAGGAGATCAAAAAAGTGTGAGTGAGGGAACAGGAGATGAAGAACAACCTTGTGATACTTAAGTGAATCAGCTAAAGCAATCGAAATCCAAGAAGGGGAAGGAAGCAATTGGCGCCAGTGATGCATCCGAAGGGAACAACAGTCGATCTCCTAAACAGAAGAAGAAGAAAGACAACCTTCACAGTGTTACACTGAAGGATATCCCGGAGCAAGTTGTACATAACAAAAAGAGAAAACCAACTGCAGATGATGATCAACCTAACAAGAAGGCTAAAGAAGCAACAAAACTCTCAAACAGTGGAAAGGAAAAAGTGTCAATTGCTGAACCAAACAAAAAGGTGTAGAAAGCTCCCAATACCAAGAAGACAGAGGTTGTTCTTCCAATTGTTCAACCCAAGGACAAGGTGAAGTTAGCAGAGAAAAAAGATAAGAAAAAGACATCAAAGAAAGCATCGACAAGGAAGTCATCTAGAATAGCAGCAAGGTGATTTGAATACGTTGGTGTAATTTTATGTTTAACCTAAGCAAAACTGAATTCCTGTTTGTGATCTAATATGGACTTGTTGAACATATAAATGTATATTTAGGTCATATGACTGCAACAAAATATCATGTCAAGTAGAACTGGTAGGATGAAATGACTAAGACGTTTTTTGTTTGCTGATCACACCTTGAAGGTGTTGTTGTATTTGTGATCACAGGGTAATGATGTCAAATAGAACTGGTGGGATGAAATGACTAAGACGTTTTTTGAATGCTGATCACACCTTGAAGGTGTTGTTTATTTGTGATCACACAGTTATGACGTCAATTAATCTTTGAACTCAGTACGTTTGTAATGGTGATAACAATATTACGTATGGAATATGAAAACTACTTAATATTATAGTTAGTAAATCTTGAAGTGATCATATTGTTATTATGAAGTATGTACATCGTTATCCTAATGTGTCCTTCCTTGCCAATTTTCACCTTACCAATGTTATCAAAGGAGTTACAGTCAAATATTTCGTTTTACAACTTTACACTTCTTTCACTCTAACAAAACTCAAGTAATCATTTAAAAATTTTATTAAAGCAATATGAAAGATGACATCTTTTTTAAAAATAAGAAGATCGAAATTATTCATTAAACTATTGTTTTTTAAAATTATTTTTTTTAATTTTATTACCATAATTTGTTCACACACATGGGTTAGTTGAATGAAATGAAACATCATATTGTTCAATGAAACATCATATTGAAACAAATTAATTTGCATTCCGTTAATAAGGAGAACACTACTACACTTAAAGTAAAGGAAACATATTTTTATAACATCCGATGCAATTACAAAAACAAAAGGCAGCACGCACACTTCGCCAGGACAAATAAACCTAAACAAACAAACATAACGCTACTTTAGACGTTATCAAGGTCTGCCAGACGTGTCCTTAAACGGGTGGATTGGTCTACCAAAGAGTAAATTTGATCTGCAAGACCATCAACTTCCATTTCCAGTTGCATGACGCGCTTCTCTCGATCGTTGACTCTAGCATTCTCCACAATCCACTCACGATGCAGATTCCTACAACGACGACGCTCATGCTCGAGCGCTTTCTCAACGATGGCTACCTTCCCTTTCAAAAACTCCAAAGTCTCTCTATCTCCGGCATCCATCCTTCACATTTGTTAGAACAGTTTTCTTGAAATGAATTGAAAACGCAGACTTATAGAACTTTGATGTCTATCATTACGAAGGAGTACAATAGTTGTAGTAATTGTTTTAATATTGTTTAAATAATCAATTGGCATTCAGATGAAGTAATAATGATACACGATTTCCCAGTAATCGTTTCAGCTGAACCAAATAAATGTTTATCAACCATATCCATTCATATATCGATACACACCTCTTCGTAATTAACGTTGACATTTTGTTTTTATCGAAACTGTGATTTAATATTGCTTTAATAAAATTTTCAAATGATTACTTGAGTTTTAATATTGTTTTAATATTGTTTAAATAATCAATTGGCATTCAGATGAAGTAATAATGATACACGATTTCCCAGTAATTGTTTCAGCTGAACCACCGCCATTTAAAGAAAAACGTATACAAATGGACCAATTGGTTGAGTACACACAAATTGAGACACCATTTTTTTAAAGATGATTTGAATCTTGGTGAGATTGTAGGTAGGTTGTCTAGCATTGATTAAAGTACATGAATGTAAGTGGTAAGTTGAAACGATTAATTACAAGATTGGAATATCATTTATTTATGAGTTCAAGCAACCACCGTCATTATATGGTGTCCAGTTAATTAACTTTTCTACTTTTTAATTACAAATCATGCAAGTAATATATAAAGGGTGTTCGAATCAGATAGAGCATGTACTTGAGTTTCTCTCTTTATTTATGAAAAATGGATTCCAACACCAATGGTTTCATCAATCATGCCATTTTTGATTTGTGGAAGGAAAAACACACTATTCTTGAACGTGCGCTGGAGAACGAGCGCATACGTTGCAGGAACCTGGTAGAGGATTGGAGATAGGAGAATAAGAAGGTCGAAGATGCTGATATCTGCATCATGAAACTGGAGATGGAGGTCGAAGCAAAAACCACTGAAGTTAACAGCGTGATGGAGGAATGCAATCGTTTGATTCTCCTTATTGAACAACGTAGTTGTAATCCATGATGTTTCTGTTTTGTCTTTGTTATTCTGTTTCTTGTGTTTTTTTTTTTTTTTTTTTTTTGTTTATCCTGAACTGTTTGTAATCACAACTTATGAAGCGTGGTATTTTGTAATTACATCAGAAATGATGTGGTTGTTCATATAATGAACTGTTTTCTATTCTGTGGATAATTGCGCTCATTGAAACTTATTATTGTATGAAACTGTATGGATGGACGAGTTATGTAGTAGTTATAAGGATTAAAAAATACTCACTGAACATGTAACAATTTTAAAGAAAAAACAAGGTCCACAATCGATTAACACTTTAAAAAACAAATAATCAAAATGTGTGCTATCAAGCAAACAATCATGGTCCGCCGCGAGGTCGAGAAATGTATCACTATGAAGACCTTTTTAATAATTTGCAATCTCACTTTTCGTTATCCCCTTTCCCCGGTCCACCGCGACGTCGATAATTTTTACCAATATTAAGACCTTTTGAATAATTTGCAATCTCACTCTGTGTTGTCCCCTTTCCCTTCTTATATTTTTTCAGCAAGCCGCGTTGCTTGTCTGATTGAATTTGCGGGGTTTTTGGAGAGACTGCAATGAATCTTGGCTTTCCTCGTACTGGCGTTTCTAAAAGTTCTTTCAGCATTTGATTTCTGTGATGGTTCGCCAGATCTAAAGCAATTTTCATCCTGTGATACTCAGAGTTGTACTGCAATCGATGGAAGTATCATAAGAGTTAGAATATTTTATTTAGTTACCACAGGAAAAACAAATAATAATCTAGTGTTTTTTAATAGGGAAGGAATACGTAATCCACGTACATTACTCTGATCGAACCATGTAATGGAACCATGCACACAATTGTTGATCAGGAATACACCACAATCAAAACTATTAGGCTGTTTTGGACATTCAACATATGCTTCGACGAGAAAGGATTTGAACTCAAAATTTAAAGCGAGGATTTCAGAAAAGTAACGGTCTAGAAATGCAAGCTGCATATAAAAAAAATTAAAAATAAGAAACTCATTCTTGAGTAAAATTCAATACTTCAGGATACGCACAACTCTTTTTGCTGACAGCATTCTTTGTTCATTATGCTCATTCGTGGGAAAGCTATCCTAGACTTCTGCCTTTTTCATCGAAACATTTATCACCAACAAGAACCAATGCACACTCCCCTCGTTCATGGGAATATAGATCTGCACATGGACTAATATAGTTCAGTGATTTCACCAAGTTACACGTGATAGACTCATATTGATTTTTTTTTTTTTTTTTTTTTTATATTGTTGTGTATTGAAATTAATAATATTTCTGTATTTAAATAATGTAACATTGTTGCATTCACGCTCAGACCCATAGTAAAATGTGAGATAGCTCAGGCGTCCAACCAACCTCAATTCTGCCAACTGACTTCTGGGTGACGCAATTGCACAAAACTGCAATCATGAATGGGCAGGGTATGAACGTCTACATATATATTGTCCACAAGTTTTGTTAAAGGAAGAATTAAAAATAATAATGTTGGGTTCAAGCAGCTAACCGAAAAGTATGTCGACAGATACCACACCCGTTTTGAAGAATCACGGGATAGATTGTACATGGCCATATCAATGAGCTGCACAATTGATGATTAATTATTTAAATTAAGTGAGTACACATTGGATGTAAACAAAAAATAATTAAATTAAAAACGAAAGGAATGTATGTATGCTCACGCTATCATTCAACCAGCCATGAGGTAAAAGATTGGCCATATCATCGCGAGTTAGATGCAGATCGTCATTAGTAATGACAGAGAGACTGAAAGGAAAAACGGTTAACAATCACGAGAAACATAAATCGTGATTTCTATAATAAAATGTGTTATCGCTGAACAATTTTCTGAACGTTAAGTTATATGTAAAACCGCACATATACATCGCAAAGCATAAAATATTATTACAGAGGAAAGTGATCAACATCAATGCAATAACAGTTTTACCTTCCATTTTTTGTTGTTGGGCGACTAAACAATACGTTCAATAAATGAAGTTCTTCTTTTGAAAATGACGAGAGAGGGTTGTTTGGGGGAAAGTCTAGTGTTCTCGTGGAAAATCTGGTATTTGGTCTCGAAGGTGTGTCAACCTCAGTTTTACAGGTTGATCCTTCTTCCCTTGCGGTGGATTTTGCCTGCCGACTGTTTAGTCCAGTTAAAATCTTACTTTGTGAGAAAGACTCCGTACTGGAGCCGATTATTTCAACGGTTTTGCAATCTCCCTAAGTGATACATGTTGACAAGTAATATCAACAAATAGTAAACATGGGGCCGGGGTAAATTAAAACATGCAGAGTTAAACTTTAAAAAAGTTAGTAAGTAACCATACCATATCATTGCAATGGACATGCTCAGCTCTCAATTCTTTGTTTGGAAGCAATTTCAAAATTTCAAGCTTGAAACTCTCCAGTAAGGGTTCGACCATTCTTCTCACCATGTCAGGTACTTCGACTTTTTTAAAATAATCGAGTGAAACTCCGATGGAACTGAGATTTTCTGTCATTGTTTCTATCCTTTGTTCCAAACCCCGGTGCATGACAGACCAGTATGGCTCGTCGACCTCTACAGTGCTGCTGTAGTAACCACCTATAACGTTATCATTGTCCACCAACCTATTCATTGCTTCAGCCTTGTTTTTGGTCCAAGCAACCAAGGGAACATTAAGTCTGTTCACGTACACTTTATTCTGCGAAAGACATCCCCAATAAAAGATCTGTAGAAAAGGAAGGCACCCTTGGAAAAATGTTGTACCTCGGTTTCTGATATTTGTCACACCATCCATTAAATATTGAAACGAAAATGTTGCCCATTTCTTGTGTCTGATTAATTTTGGATTCTTCAGTTGGGTCAGCAATGATTCGTCAACATTAGGTGATGCAGGTGGGCATAAAAGTATTGAAATAGTAAACAAAGCAAATGAAATCTTGAAATCATCATCTGCAGCCCTCATACTCTGTAGTTTTTTTTGCAAGGAAGAGAGTGTAATCTTGTCCTTAACAATACTACTCTGTAGAAGTGCTTTCATTCTAATACAAGTTTCGTCAAACTCTTCAGAGTCACAGTTGACTTCATCAATGCCGTCTGCCAAGCCCATCACCTTAGAGAAATCTGACACCCTTATTGGGATCCACTTACCGTGGAGCACTACAGACTGTGTGCCAGGTTGGATCATTGTAAGCAACATATTGCATAGAGAACCAAATAACTGAAGACAACTCATGTTCATTAACACCCCGAATCCCATATCCTCCACGCATTCTCTTTGTTCTTCGGTCAAATTGTCCACTACTTCGCGAAACTTTACAGGGCTGCACAAAGTTTGCCAATAACCTAGGATTTCTTCACTTGAAGACATTGTTTATAGGCTTCAAAAGTATATATGAAGAATTTAGATATTTTAAAAAAATCTGAAGGATTTTATGCTTCTGGTTTAGAATGGAGTAATTGGGACAGAGAGATCGTATACATGCATGGAAGGTGTTATTAGTATATAATAATCATCAATCATTAATCATTACGTAGGGTGGCTGGTTATTTGATATCTCTTACGTTTTTCCATGCTAATTTTGTAGGCTTGTTGACAATAATTGATAGTCCATTTTTGCTCAACCTCCTACAAGGGGGGTAAGCATTACCCCCATCCCAAACATAATTACCTCCCTGGACACATGTCATGCATTTGAGAGGGGGGTAATGGTTACCTCCCTTGAAACGGGGTGAGCAAAAATGTTCTCTAATTGATATTTAGATGTTAATTTTGTAGGCCGATTGGTAACATTGAGGTAACCATTTACTGCAACTAGTGTGAAGCTATGATCATTATATTAAACAAATCAACGGCTGAGATCAATCTGAAAGGAGCTTATAAAAAAAGTATATTACATAAACGAAATGTTGTTTACACTTTCCAACGAATAATTATAACGGGATTTTTTATTTAGGTATGTACATACGAACTATGTAGAGCATAAAATATGTGCAGAGTTTAGGGCTTCCCAAAAATATAATGATGTAGCATCTGCTTTAGATTTTGATTTATTTATTTTATAAAAAGAGTGGCCAATTGGGATACAGGCTTATCCAAACCTCTTACGCTCTTCAATAAAAATTTAGTTTGCTGGTTGATATTTAATTTCTCAATAACATAGATTGTACTCATTGATACTCAACTGATTAGGTGGGAAATCTCTTAACTTCAAACTATTCATTTTCAACTTTTTAAAATGTTTTCTTTCTATTGGTTGTTTTAGTTGAAATGGGTTGGTCCGAATTTAAAACAAAGCCATGTGTAACGCGCATGCACAAACTGAAATTTATTATTACAACAATTTCCAATGTAAAGCCAAATTATAACTTCAAACTATTCATTTTCAAGTTTTTAAAATATTTTCTTTCTATTGGTTGTTTTAGTTGACATGGGTTGGTCCGAATTTAAAACAAAGTCATGTGTAACGCATGAAATTTATTATTACAACAATTTCCAATGCAAAGCCGAATTATAATTTCATTTTTTACCCTTATCAAAACACATTAGCATCTCTCTGTCTTGGATTCACGATTTAAAACCCTAAATACAACTCTTTTCATCACGCCGCTGTTGTTCCTTTCACTAAACATTGTCCATCACGCAACTATTCTTCTGTTAACGAGAGGCTTATGTGATAAGATTGACAGACCTATGAGGTTTGTGAAAATCGCACGGTCTGATCTTTGTAAATGTTTATATTTTTGTTTCTTGTAGGTTTTTTCAAGCTTTTGTACTGAAAGTTTGAAGATGTTTTGATTGGTTTCGTAATCTCTGCACGTGTTTGTTAAAGGGTTTTTGGGGTAATTAGTGTTTGAAAAATGTTTTTGCACACATTGAACATAAAAAATATGTATGTCTTATTCTTTATAGAATCCACATTCGAAAAGCATTTATTAGTGTTGCTTCTTCTTTGATCTGTTATGTGTTGGATGGATGATTTATAGTGATAGTACCTGTTTGTTCAATGGCCAATGTTTCATATGATTGCAATGGTTCAATACGAATATGATTACCTTCGGCACGCAAGTTTTGAAAATGAAACCAGATTTGATTAAACATGTTTTGACGGATAATTTTTGCTCTTCTAAGAGAATTTATCTGTTGCTTATTCTTTGATCTGCAATGTGTTTCATTAATGGCCAATGTTAGATTTGATTGCAACGGTTCAATATGAACATGATTACATTATGGATGAAAGTTTTGAAATGTACAAATATATTTTCTTGAACATGTTTCAATGGATAATTTTTGCTCCCCAGATTTATGTTTTATTGTCATTTATTCTTGTATGATGATAATTGTTGTTTGGTCACGAGTTTATTCAATGTATCAAGAATCGCCGGTTAATGTGTGGGTGGTATCCCACCAACAGTCTGTTACGCACACTATTGAGCTGCATTGCACGTCGTTGGTGGGATAGGTTATATGCATCAGTTAGAATCCATATTATCTATGTAATGTGGTCACGATTTTATTTAATGCATGACAACATATTCTAAAGATACCAACTACAATACAATTTACATAAATTATGTGTTTGAAAATATAAAATAATAATTACATCTTTATATATTTACATACCTTGTATGATTGACTATTTATTTGGATAATCTTGTGTGATTGACTATTTTATTGGATAATCATTCAGTAAACAGTATAAGCGTAAACAGTAATTATAGGCTTTGGGTCTTTGGGTTCTTGGGCTTGTCTCCTGACCAGCTAGAGCCCTTTGAGGCTTGGGCTAGTCATTAGAATACAATTTACATATATTCTGTGTTTGAATATATAAATTTACAATTACCATGACTAAAATATAATTGCACTAAAAAAGTCGATATAAACAGTTTCAATCAGAATCCATATTACATATGTGATGTGATTGACTATGTATATATATAATCACTTTAGTAGACAGTATAATCGTAGATTGTTATTATGTGCTTTGGGTCTTGGGGTTCTTGGGCAAAATACCGACAAGAATACAATTTACATATATTATGTGTTTGAACATATATAATAATAATTACATTTTTATATGTATACAAACTTTCAATCAGAATCCATATTATATAACCTACGTGATTGAATATTTATTTTGATAATCATTAATTAAATAGTATAATCGTAAACAGTAATGGTGGGCTTTGGGTCTTAGGGTTCTTGGGCTTGTCTCTTGACCAGCTAGAGCCCTTTGAGGCTTTGGCTAGTCATTATAACACAATTTACATATATTCTATGTTTGAATATATTTATATACAATTATCATTTCCAAAATATAATTTCATTAACCAAGTCGATATAAACAGTTTCAATCAGAATCCATATTACATATGTTTTGTGTTTGACAATTTATATATATAATCACTTAGTAAACAGTATAATCATAAAATGCAACGATGTGCTTTGGGTCTTGGGGTTCTTGGGCTTTTCTGGACGAGCTAGAGCCCTTTGATACTTGGGCTAGTCATTAGAATTCATTTATAGATTCTGTGTTTGTAAATATATTATTACATTTACAATTTAAATGTTATAATGACATTAAAAAAAAGTCGATATAAACAGTTTCAATAGAATCCATATTACATATGCTATGTGATTGACAATTTAATTCTATAATCACTTAGAAAACAGTATAATCGTAAATAGTAATGATGGGATTTGGGTCTTTGGGTTCTTGGGCTTGTCTCTTAACGAGCTAGAGCCCTTTGATGTTTGGGCTAGTCATTACAATACATTTTATATATATTATGTGTTTGAAAATATATAATTATAATTACAATATATGAAGTATAATTACATGTAAAATCATCGATAACAATTATTTCAATCGAATCCATGTTCCAAATATTTTGTGATTGACTGTATCTTAATATAATCACTAAATACACAATATAATCGTAAGAAGGAACCATGGGCTTTGGGTCTTAGGTTTCTTGGCCTTGTCTCTTAACAAGCTACAGCCCTTTGAGGCTTGAGCTAATATGACTTTAATAAGGTTTTTTTTTAACTTAAAACGGTATTGGTGATCGTAATTATTTTAATACAATCACAAAATTATTATGTAAATATCACTCGTTGCAGAGGGTGGAACCGTTTTATTGAAACACTGTGTAATGTGAATACCACATCGAAAAATAAAAAGGGATTAAAATGGTTTATAAGTAGTAAAGTAATGCCTAGACATTGAACAATAGGCCTCCCAACTAGGCCTAGCATATAAACCTATTGAAGTAACGATGGGCTTGGGTCTTGGGGTTCTTAGGCTTGCATCTTGACGAGCTAGAGCCCTTTGAGTCCTGGGCTAGTATAACTTTAATAAGGTTTTTTTAACTTAAAACGGTATTTGTGATCGTAAGTATTTTGATACAATCACAACATTATTATGTAAATATCACTCGTTGTAGAGGGTGGAACCGTTTTATTGAAACACTGTGTAATGCGAATACCACATCGAAAAATAAAAAGGGATTAAAATGGTTTATAAGTAGTAAAGTAATGCCTAGACATTGAACAATAGGCCTCCCAACTGGGCCTAGCATATAAACCTATTGAAGTAATGATGGGCTTGGATCTTGGGGTTCTTGGGCTTGCCTTTTGACTAGCTAGAGCTCTTTGAGGCCTGGGCTAGTCTAACTTTAATAAGGTTTTTTTAACTTAAAATGGTATTTGTGATCGTAAATATTTTAATACAATCACAATATTATTATGTAAATATCACTCCTTGCAGAGGGTGGAACCGTTTTGTTGAAACACTGTGTATTGTGAATCCCACATCAAAAAATAAAAAGGGATTAAAATGGTTTATAAGTAGTAAAGTAATGCCTAGACATTGAACAATAGGCCTCCCAACTGGGCCTAGCATATAAACCTATTGAAGGAACGATGGGCTTGGGTCTTGGGGTTCTTAGACTTGTCTATTGACGAGCTAGAGCCCTTTGAGACCTGGGCTTGTCTGACTTTAATAAGGTTTTTTAATTCTTTTTTTTTTTTTTTTTTTAAGAGAGATGTATGTGGAATCTATAAAAAAAGCACAACAAGAAATGAAGTTTCTGGATTATACTACTGTTGTTGTTGTTATGAATGATGTAAGTACAATGGGCATGTATGCCTGGTGTGGGACTATTGTCAATTATTTCATTGCAAAAAATAAAACTTCTCTTACTAAACAAAAAAATTAAATATATCAAACTCGAACACTCGGACAAGGGGGTTGTAAACCTGTACCCAAAGCCCTATCCATCCTCTTACTTGTTGGACATTAGATTCACCAGCCCCATTATATTTTTAACTATTCACCTATTTCGACTGTTATCACACATTTTTAATGATGATTACCTTTATTTAATGTAATCACACATTTTAAATGCTGTTTACTCATATCGAGTGTTATCACACAGTCCAAATGCCAAACGAATGACGGGAACAGATTTAATTTTTTAAATAAATGATTGTTGTTTAAATTTGAAACGCATTTATTGTTATTTGTTAGCTGCATTGATTGTTTTTTAAATTTGAAAAGAAATGATTGTTTTACCTAGGGAACAGTTAATAAAGCAAAAATTTAAATTGCCTTGGATTAAATAGTAACCTGCTCAACAAGTTTATAGGTAAACAACAGGTAGCGGTGTTTAGTACACCGTTGTTCTATAGACAACCCCATATATATATATAGCATATCGATGATGCTCAAGAACAAATCATGTACACACAATTTTTGACACAAATTTTGACGTGATTTTGTAGCCTTTGGATCAATAATATATTAATGGTTTAGATTAATACGCGGGTCTCTTCTTTATTTTTTAGATTTTCTATGATTCTTGCCTTTAAAAAAAAAAAAAAAAAAATTGTACTATCTTACACATAACATTTAACTGCTCTTCTCTTTTCTTTCATTTTTTTATTCTCTTCTTCGTCTATTTATCTTGTTTTTTTTTTATTTTTTATTTTTTATTTTTTTTAATATTACAACAACTACCAGGACCGGCGAGATTGGGCTCTACAAGCATAGCCTAAATCACAGCTCCCACGAACGGGGAGATAACACTCACACATTGGTGAGACAACACCACACTTGGAAGTAAAGCCAAGGTGTACAAAGAATATATATATACAGAAATGGCATGCCATGGGTGGTGGATTTCTCACAAGGAGAGTCCAGCCACTGTGGTAAGAGCCCATTGGCGTCTATTTATCTTGTTTTTATCTTCACTGGGAAGTTCTCTTTTTTTTTTTTTTTTTTTTTTTTCCTTCCTTAATCTTACGTTTTGCGATTTTTGATTTTTTTTTTTTTTTTGTCACTTCCTTCTTGATATTTTCTTCTCTAAATTCATTAAATATAATCAAAATGATATCAATAATCTTTATTCTACATTACTACATCATGTCTATTGTTAAATATCGGATTAGTAGTTGAACACAAATCTTTTTTTCTTTTTCTTTTTTTTGCTTAATCAAATTTTTATTTTCATTTAACTTCTTTAAGTAAATATATATTTAGGAAGGAAACATAAAAAATAAAAATGGAGAAAGAGAAAAGTAAATGATTAGGAAAAGAAAGAAAGAATGTAGGATGAGATGGAAAATGAAGATGGAGTGAGAAATAAATTAATTAAGTAAAATGAGAGAGAAGGCCAAGGAGAGAAACAACTTAAAAAGGAAAAATCTCTAGAAAATCTTGAAAACAAACAAGAAACATATTGATTAATCTAAACCATTAATTTATAATTGATCCAAAGGCTACAAAATTGTGTCAAAATTTGTGTCCCCCGATCCTTTATATATAAAAAATTGTGTCCCTCGATCCTTTATATATACATATATATATATATATATATAGTTTTTATATTGTCAGTTTGTCTTGATATAAAATATATCATGACGAACAATGTGGACCATTAGATTGATATACTTTGACTCAAAGTGTATGCACTTGTCAAAACTTCTCCATAATCTGTGGTCCACATTCTTCGTCTTGATATATTTTATATCAGGACGAACTGACAGTAGAAAAACTGTATATATATATATATATACGTTTGAGATATGCTATATGTATATACACACACTAAATACAATTATTCGTTTAAAAAAAAAAAATGCAAAATTGATTTCCAAAAAAAATCTAAAATAAATCAATGTCATTCCCTTATTTACCAAAATGGCACTCATTTAATGGTAAGTTAATGGAATTTGATAGAATGACCATTAGTGTCACACTTTTCGTCAAAAAATGCCATTTTGAAACAAAATCCCCATCTAATGGTCATTTTAATAGTGTGAGAACAAATTGGTGGTCACTGGGGATCCATAAATTTTTTTAAGGGATATTATTACTTTCCCCCTAACTTTTGAGGTATTGATCATTTTGCACCCTCATGTTTCAGTATTGGCCATTTTACACCCTGTAATTTGAATTACTTGTCATTCCACTCCCTGCCATTGTTATTCCATTAATAAAATGAAATATTATGTTATGTAGGTAAGGGTATAATCGTAACTCAATAGGTATAGTTAATAATAATTAAAAGATATTAAAAATTAATATTAAAAAATTAAAAAAAAAACCTAATCTTCTTTCTCTCTCCCCGATTCTCTTCTCTCTTTCTTTCTCCCGCCACTCAGTCTCCTCCCTAATTCTCTTATTTCTCTTCCTCTCTTTCACCACTCTCTTTTTCTCTTTCTCTCTCCCCAACACTCTCTTCTCTTTATCTGGGTTTGGGTGTGCATTCGATGGTTTGGTTTCTAGGTTCAGTGGTGGGTTTGGGTGTTTTGTTTATGGGTTTAGATTGAGGGTGGTTGCTATAGTCGATTTCAATTTAGGTTTTTCGATTGGAGATGGTGGTGGTGGTTGTGGTTGATTTCGATTTAGCGTTTTTCAATTTAGGGGTTGGTGGCTTGATTTTGGAGGTGGTGATTTTTGTGTGGCCAGTGGAGATTTTCATGGATTGTTTGGGGTGTTTTTTCTCGAGGCTGCAGTGGCTTGAAAATTTTGCTTTAAGAGCGAGCATGCTGGTCTGGTTGAGCAGCCTCCATTTCCATGGAGATCCATCGCTGAGATTCAGTGATGGTTTTGGTCTAGTGGAGATCCCACCAAATCAATAATTTTTTTTTTAAAAAAAATTCTGTTTTTATTTAATTACTTTTAAATATATATTTTTAATATTTATTAAAAGGGTAAAATAATATTTTGACTGAAAATGTTAACAGATCTTAACATAAGGGATAAAAGTGCCAATACTGAAACAAGAGGGTGCAAAATGACCAATACCTCAAAAGTGAGGGGAGGAAATAATAATATCCCTATTTTTGTTAAAAATATGTAAATCCATGATTCATTTAAGAATGAGATATGAGATAAAATTAAAAGCGTCCTTCTAGTTTGATGTATTATCCGTTTTGGTTCCTCTAGTTTCAGTTTTGTATCGTTTGGTCCTTCTTTTAACATTTTTGGCAAAAATACTATTTTACCATTCTACTAAATATTTAAATTTTTTAATTATAAAATTTTTTTTAAAAAAAAGTGATGAATCTCCACCGTCCTTCATCTCAAATGGATGATGGAGATCCATCTCACTTTTTAAATATATAAAAAAAAAAATCTTTAAAAAAAAGAAAAAGTAGAGATCCAAGATCCAACGTCCATTTGAGATGATGGACAGTGAAGATCCAATCTAAATCTCCACCACATCCAAAGAACAAAAATAAAATTAAAAAAATGGATTTGGTGGAGATCAAGATCAAATCCAAAGAACAAAAAATAATCCAAAAAATCAACAACAAAATCAAAGAACAAACCTAGAAAAATCAATCCATTAACACAATCAACAACAAAACCAAACCCATTCAACAGCAAAATCAAAACCATTCCATAATAAAATCAAACAAAACAAATTCAACAATAATAAAACCTTACCCTCAGTCCAATCACTGCCACTTCACCAAAGCCAATCGATGCTCGAACTCATCGGCACGGACAAGTGCGGCGACGACAACGGCCACCCATGCCTACTTTGTTAATCTCTCTCTTCTTTGTCAATCTCTCTCTCTCTCTCTCTCTACATATATATATATCTCTTCGTTATTGATCTCTCCCACCAACGCCAATTGGGTTTGGGTTTGACAATGGGTGTTTGGTTTGGTTTGAGGGGTGGTTGATAGTAGGGGTGGTGGTGTTTGTTGGTAGCTAGGGTTTTGGTTGAATGTGGATGATGATGATGATGATGACGATGAAATGGGCGACTAGGGTTTTGGTTGAATGTGATGAAATGTGGATGATAATGATGATGATGAAATGGGTAGCTAGGGTTTGTGAAATTTTTTTTTTTTTTTTTTGCTTTATTTTTTAACAAAGATATTTTTGATTATTTTAATATTAGTATTTTATTAAAACATTTTAAATTCATATTTTTACCATTATACCCTCACTTGTTTGATGGAACCCTAATAGAATTTGATGGTAGGGACCAAAACGATGATTAATAGTAAAGGTTTGGACCAAATGAGACAACTGAAACTAGAGGGACCCAAACGGATAATACATCAAACTAGATGGACATTTTTAAATTTTATCCCTTTAAGAACAAATTATTGGATACCTACCTAAGACATGCTAATTTAAACGCGGAAATAATTTCATCAAAAATTGACGTTGACATCTCCTACGATTAGTGTTTGACCAAGGTTTATGGTTTACTTTAACACTTTATAGGGTGTAATATTGTCATTATATACCCTTTAGGCCTTTACCCTTACTATAAACATTATAAAAATAAATTTAAAAAAATTGGATCTCCAATTGTTCATCGCATAGTTGGATGGTGAAAATTCATTCCTTAAAAAAAATTATTAAAAAATTAGATATCAAACGTTCATCTTTAAGATTTTTTTTATTATGTTTTTTAAAAACCTTTTTTTGAAAGCTACCTAAAACGTGAGTGGTGGAGCTTTATTTTGAAGTCTCCAATCACCAAGGCAGTGGACCATTGGTGATTTACTATTTCTTTTTATGAAAACACTAATACTTCTTTTTAATTTTCAGTGTAACTTCCATGTCCACCTTCTTCTCATCATGTGGTAGCAATGTCTTCTTCAAGTCATGTACCTAGTACCTTCCAAGTTCTACTGCCACATTGTAATCACCAATTCCTATCCTTCATCTTCATACCTAAGTCTATGTTGCCATGTGGACTCTTAAATATGTTTTGGTCATTGTAATATGCCAACATAATCAAGGAAACAACAAATTAACGTATGACTAACATAAAGATCAAATTGATCTATTTTTCGAAAATCTAAGGACCCCTCAAGCCAAGAAAAACAAAGATGAGTAAAAAAGTAAGGTGGTGTTTGGATGTGTTTTTAAAAACTATTTTTTGTTTTCAAAAACAAAAAATAACTTTAATGTTGTTTAGTTACACGTTTTACAAAACTATTTTTAAAAATAAAAAACAATTTTTTGAAAGTTATAACTAAAAAGTTGAAAATAACTTCTTTTTTTTTTTTTTTTTTTTTTTCATTCATCATTTTCAAAACATCATTTTAAAACAAATCACAACTTTTTCATCCAAACAACTACTTTACCCATTTTAAAAAGAACGCCAAACACTTTTACATCGTTTTCCATTTTTTAAAAACTACTTTCAAAAAATGCTACCAAACACATTACATTTTTAAAACATATTTTCATTTTTAAAAATCATTTTCAAAAACCTTCATTTTAAAAACGATACCCAACATGCTCATGTTTCTAGAAATATTAGGACTTAAACTTGAGATTTTGCATGAAGACACTTGGATGAAGAAGTTTGATTAATCTACAAGAACACCCTTATACTTTAACAGTGGTTGATTATTTGGTTATACGGCCCATATCGAACAAAAGCATCAAGTGCCTCGGCCTAGTTTGCCGGTATAGCGGTGGGCTACCGCCATTGTTTCAAAAATCGAACCGAGGTGGCATCAGCCACCTCGTGGACAAAAGCCGCACTGGTGCGGCTGCCTCTGTCCCTTTGTGTGAAAAAACCACCTCATTAACATGAGGCGTCAACCTCAGGACCGAGTCAAGGCAACTCGGTTTGAGGCTATGAGAGGTAGGTTTTTAAACTTGTTTCTTTAAAAAAAAAAAAAAAACTTATAATTAAAAATAAATAAATAAAATCTAAGTAATATAGTGAAAGTCGGCCCTCTTTTGTCTTCACAGAAAGAGCGACTTTCACTTTTACGATTAAGAAACCTTAAAAACAAAAAATACGATTTCATCTTCTCCAAATCTCTCAGTTCTTCTCCTACATCTTCTCCAAATCTCTAAATTCTTCTCCTACATCTACTCCATTCTTGAAGTTTATCTTCTGGTTAAGTTGTTTTCTTCTTTTCTTTTTTTGAAACTTTCTAGTACGTTGCTGGTTTTTTTTTTTTTTTTTTTTTTTTCTTTTTGTGGTATATATTGTTGTGATTTGTATGTATAAAATGTGGCTTGTATGCTGCTAGCTATCTGTGATTTGTATGTATAGAATGTACTGCTATTATATATATATATATATATATATATATATTTTTAAGAATTATATGTTGTGTTTTGTATATACAAAGCAAGATATACATACGAGATATGATATACATATGGGACATGATATCTGCTGTTTTCTTTTCAAAAAATGATTATTTTTTTAAATAATAATAATTTACATAATGCCAATGTTTAATATATACTGCAGTAACATAATTTATGTTTTTAAAGTTATATTTGTAGCTAGTGATCATATTGTAATTGTATCGACTTTTGAATATTCGAACTTTTGGATTGTTGTGGTAAACTTGGGCGGGAGATGTCGGATAGAAAAGATCTGACTTGGAAGTATGGGGTAGATGTTCAAATGGATGGAAAAAAGTCATATAAGTACCTCCAATATAGTTTGTGCAAAAAATTATTGACAGGGGGAGTGTTTAGGATTAATGAACACATTGCGGGTGTTCATGGTAATGCTACCCCATGTACAAGTGTTACACCTAAAGTGAGAGATGAAATCAAAAGTTATTTGGAGAAAAAAAATGATAAAGCGAAGAAGATGACACAATTGATGCGTGAAGAAAGGATCGACAATTGTGTTACCCTTAATAGTCAAACCAAAATAGGTTCAAGCTTAGATAACATTACTTAAAGAGGAATCAAAGGACTGATGGATAGATTCGTCATGAATATTGAAGAGGTTAGGGCGGAGGATGAGTGGGGAAACAAGCAACAAGGAAGTGAGAAGGGGGCATGTGACAAAACATGTACTGACATAGGCAGATTCTTCTTTGAGTATGGAATCTCCTTTAATGTTACTAAAAGTCCATCATTCATCAATATGTGCCGATCAATTGGCAATTACGGGCATGGTCTAAAACCACCTACACCATATGAATTGAGCACAACAATATTGAAGATAGAAGAAGAAAATACATAAGCTATTGTTGTTGATGTAAAGAAAACATGGACTCAAACAGGGGTGTTGTCACGACCAAAAATCTGAGTACGTGAAAAAAATATTAAAATCAAATCAAAAGCAGGCAATTTTTTGGAAAAAAATCATTCTGCTTCAACTCTAAACCTCGAGGATATAAAAATTGTACAAAAATTTTGACAAAGATTCCTCTATCTCTTATGTGTTCCCAAAATTCTTTCTACCTACATTTTTAATTTCTAAACTACATAAATAATTTCCATCACAAGAAGAGACTCAGTCTCTACACAAAATATTGATACATTTCGTATACATCATAACTACAGTACAATATACAAATAGTTCCGAATTTAAAAGAAATTATATAAAAGAAATTCCAATCTCACGATAATCATTTCTAACTTTAAAATTAAACTAATACAATTTCACGATAATGTAAGGATGCAAAACAATGTTACAAGAGTCCAAGATTGTATAACTTACAAACTCTCAGTTATACATATACATTTCTCAAAGATTCCTTCATAAAATAAAATAAAAGAGAATCATTTTACATGTCCAACTATTGGTATAAAACAATGCTTGATTCAGGGTTTCCAATTGCTAACACCTCGCTTGAGCAAATCCGTTAATTATTTCCTGAGGGGAGAAGTGAAAGGGGTTCGAAATTTAAATGTCACTATTTGGAGGGGTTTTTGTAAGAATAGCACCACTTTAATAATGTAAGTTTAAAAGGCACCAATCTTGGTGACCAGACAAAAATACCCCCATTTTTGTCTGTTTGTGTGTTTTGAAACGTGAGAGAAAAAACTTGAGGGAGAGAGAGAACAGAAGAAAAGAGAAGTTATCGGCGCAAGAAATCCGGCCAAAAAAGTGACGGCGAATCACCGGCGGTGGTGCTACAGTACCCCTCTCGACTCCAAGCGTCCAGTGGTGAGTTGAACTTTCTCTCTCACGCGTTTTGTTGTTAATTTGATTTGCGTTTGATGTTTGGTGTTTGGTTAGACATATAGATTAGGTTTGATTTATTGTTCATTAGGTTTGTTTGATTAGGTTAGGTTAGGGTTTAAAGTTCTGTAAAAATTTTGTTGAAGACCAATGAATAGAACATTCTCCGAGCCTTTTAAACCTTCATCCGAGCCTTTTCCGAGCCTTTTAAACCTTCGTTCGAGCCTTTTCCGATCCTTTTCAACCTTCATCCGAGCCTTTTAAGTAATGTGACTAGGTTTTCTGCAATTTTTCATTTCCGAGCCTTTTAAACCTTTCTCCGAGCCTTCTCCGAGCCTTTTAAACCTTCATCCGAGCCTTTTAAGTAATGTGATTATGTTTTGTGCAATTTTTCATTTCCGAGCCTTTTAAACCTTTCTCCGAGCCTTTTCCGAGCCTTTTAAACTTTCATCCGAGCCTTTTAAGTAATGTGATTATGTTTTTTGCAATTTTTCATTTCCGAGCCTTTTAAACCTTTCTCCGAGCCTTTTCCTAGCCTTTTAAACTTTCATCCGAGCCTTTTAAGTAATGTGATTATGTTTTTTGCAATTTTTCATTTCCGAGCCTTTTAAAACTTTCTCCGAGCCTTTTCGCCTTTTAAAGAATATGATGTAGGTTTTTGAAATTTGAATCTCGAGCCTTTTAAACCTTCATCCGAGCCTTTTCCGAGCCTTTTAAACCTTCATTCGAGCCTTTTAATTCTATGATGTAGGTTTTTGTAATTTGAATCTCCGAGCCTTTTAGAGCCTCATCCGAGCCTTTTTATAAAGTCTCCGAGCCTTTTTATAAAGTCTCGGAGCCTTTGCATTAAGTCTCCGATACTTTTGAACCTCACTCCGAGCCTTTTCTTAAAGTCTCCGTGACTTTTATTTTTGCAGTGTCCGAGCCTTTTCATGAAGTTATATATATTAATTTGTTTTAATTTTTTTTTTTTGTGTGAATATGCAGATGTGGAATCCACTGAAAGATCTTCTAAAAACTCCAGCGGAAGAAAGGTACCCGGGGAAAATAACTCGGCATGACCATTTCGGTCACCTTAGAGATATCGAAAATGCACTTAACAGTGTACCTGAAGATCTTACGGTCGAAGAACGACGTCGGTACACTGAGTCGTGTTTTGGACATTTCCTTCGGATGCAGCGCAACATGAAGTTTTCAGCTGGCATTGTCCATCGATTGCTTATTCATGAGTTGCATCACGACGGGCCGGAAGATGAGATGAGATTTCTTTTAGGAAAGCATTCGGTTCGGTTCTTGAAGGTTGAGTTCTGTCTGATCACTGGATTGAAGTTTGGACAACTTCCCGACACGTCGACCTATGATGTGGTACAGAATGGCATACACCAGCGGCACTTTGAGGGTCGAGATGAGGTCGAGTTTGGAGAGTTGAGAGCCGTTGTACGAACTGGTAGTTTTGCTGAGCAGTACGATGCGGTTAAGCTATGCTTATTGTATATGCTTAACTGGATACTAATGGGTTTGGACGAGAGAGAGAAAGTCCCATTATGGCAGTTTCGCCTAATCGAGAACTTGGACGCTTTTGATGCATTCCCGTGGGGTGCGCATGTGTATAGGCGATCTATTTCTAGGTTCAAGCATGCATTGGATGGTCGTCGGGAACGGTTCGAAAAAAGACAGCGAGAAAAGGGCGTTGAAGTGCACAAGGTGGAGACGTACAACATATATGGTTGTACTTATGCACTATTGGTAAGAATTTAGAATTTGATTCCATACTTTAATTGTATTTTTTATTTTCATATGATTGATGTGTTTGATTATTATTGTACTTATCTATTACGCAGATATTTGCTTTTGAGGTTATCCCCGATCTTGCCATCGAAGATTGTGGGACCCGTAGGGAAATCGAGCTATCCCCCCGTATTCTAAAATGGGAGTTGAGTCAGTGACCGAGGGGGGATAAGTTGGATTCCATTTTCATTGAACGGGTAATTATCTGTTATGTTAACGTTAATAGTTAATAGTATGTATGCGATTACAAATGGTCTAACATTGATTTCAGATGTTTGCGAGGGTGAAATTGGTGCCGAAACCGGTAGAGCTGGCTGAACGGTACTATGAGGGCATTGAGGAGGGAGGTAGTCTGTATGATGCGGATGCCGATGTCGAACACCGTACGACTGCTAAACCTAATGATACTGAGGGTCCGTATTCGAGACCCAGTGATACTGAGTATCCGCATTCGGGACCCAGTGATACAGATGGTTCTGACGTGGAGGGTCGCAGTAGGAGTCCCGTGAGGCATATGCGGGTTCGATTTGTGTTGCCCACAGAGCCTCAACCTGAAGGTCACTCACGACGAGGCGTCAGAGGGCATCCAGAGGTATGTAAAAGTAGTTGCACCGCAGTATTGAATTTGAAAGCAGTTGGAAACTTTTAGTACTCACAACGTGTTTATTGTTTTTCATTTCAGGACCGTAGGTATACTGAACTGCTGGATACGTTTCGAGAGTTACGGGACGAAGTGCAAAGGACTGAAAAAAAGCGAGATCAACAGCATCAGGAGTTGCTGGATTTGATTCGGGGTCTTCAGGGTTCAACGACACAGACACCTACTGAAGGCAGACGGTCCGATGACCCACCATTTGATGACCCGTCGATTGATGACCAAGACCGACACTTCAGTGACAAAGACTGGACTAGTAGTCATCAGGACGGAGCAGACTTACAGAGTGGACGTTAGCTGTACCCCAGTACGCAGACAGTGTCTGATCAGCAGGGGCTAGGTGTGACACCAAGAGAGGAGGTTACTGGTGGTACTGATGACATTGAGACAGCACATATGGAGATAGAGCAGGTACCTCATAAGGTATTACCAGACCCTGTTCTTCATCCCCAGGACTTGGGACAGAGTGCCTCCATACTGCGCACCCCTCTGGTTGATCCTAGTGCAGTGCATCCCTCCATTCATTCCTCGGGGATAGAGTTCCTCCGTCCTGCTGCACCCATCGGGTCTATCCCAGCAGGGCTTGTAGGCGATCCACGAGGACAGAGTCCCTCCATACAGAGCACCCCTGCAGGGGATCCACGAGGACAGAGTCCCTCCATACAGAGCACCCCTGCAGGCGATCCACGAGGACAGAGTTCCTCCATACAGAGCACCCATGCTGGCAGCAAACGGGGACGGAGTCCTTCCATACAGAGCAGACGTTCGGTGGATCCCCATGGTTTGGATCGGAGTCCCCCATCCCTTCAGCGTCAGGATCGGGTTCGCAGACCAGGTTGGCAGGAGTGGAGCCCATACACTGACCCTTGTCGGTCGAAGAGGGCAAGGACTATGCCACAGCCACCACATGTATGGGCGCCCCACGAACTGATAGATCCTGATCACCTAGCGGCGTACCAAGCGTACAAGAGGAACTCGACCGGGGAATTGTAAGTATAATCGTAGATATTACAATCTCTGTATTTTTTTTGAAATAGCTTAGTAAAACTAACTTGACTTGGTTATCTAACTTCTTCAACAATAATGCAGGCGTGATGTGGATCTACACTTGCCAGTCGATGTCCTTTGGTTCCACCGGTTTCAAAGCAACTTTATGGAGTTGGAGGATACGGTATGTTCATAACTGTAATATATGTATATGTTGTTACAAAAATTGTACAATCCTAACAAATGAAAATGTTCAAACTTTCAGCACATTGACGCGTACTTGAAGATTCTGCGGAAGCGTCAGCGAGCATTTCCCACTGTCTACGGTCTGAGGATCAACATACTGGATTCACAGTTTTATGTAAGTGTTTAAATTGTACGGTATTTGCTTGTGCATTGATGTGTTTCATACATCTATAACCTAACGTTTTTGTACAGTCATGGTTATGTAACCGCTGGGACAGGAAGATGGGAAGTGGGTCTGATAGACCCCGTACAGGTTGGTCTTCACAGAAGCAGAAGTGGTCCGAAGAAGACCTTATGGTGGTACGTGGGCTGGTCTCGCTAGGAAACTTACCATGGCACAATGTTGACTCCATGAGTGTTTATTTTACATGTTTTCCATTAAAGTTTTGAAAAATAAATGTCACACTGATCGCACATTGTTGAAACACCTGTAGATTCTGATTCCGTGCAACCTTGGACGTACGCATTGGGCCCTGGCCAGCATCGACCTCACAGCAGGGAATATCTACCTTTTTGACCCGTACAGACAGGAGGTGCCATTCAGCCACAGGAAAATGCAGCTCGCGTGTTTACGGTATTTTTTACCCTCGATGCTGCATGCGGTGAACTTTCACAATCGCAGACGGAGGGGCGATAAGACGTACTTAAAGACTACTAGGGCATTCACTTTTTATTATGTGTCTGCAGACCGTGTGCCACAACAAGACACAGGGTATGATTGTTTCAAGATCTGATTTTATCCAAATCCGTTTTCATATAATTCCATTCTAACGGTTGTTCATGTGGTGAATTGTAGGGGTAACTGTGGTGCTCATACTTTAAAATTGACAGAGTATCTGGCGGCGAACAGGGATACTTTTGACTGGTCAGAAAATGATATGACCACCATTCGAGAGAAGATGGCTGTGGAGGTTTTTTGCAACTCGAAGGACTGGTCTTCGAGATAGTGATTTAGTTTATGTACATAACATTTCAGTAATGAATTTTTTTTTCTTTTTAAGTGTTTGCAATTAACAAAGGATCCAGTATGACATTACACAACACAAACAACTAAATTCAAATCAATTTCAGAAAAAAAAAAAGTATTCAACATAAAACCATAACACAACTGCATCGACCATGGTTCCCCACAGTCTGAACGATGTTGGAACACATTAGCAATTGCAAGCTTTTCTCCAACATAAAATCAATCATATTACTTATACATAAAAGCATAAGAACCAAGGGTCTCATAAAACAATTGTATCCAGCATGGTTCGACCAGTCTCAACGATGTTGGAACACATTAGCAATCGCAAGCTTTTCTCCAACATAAAATCAATCATATTACTTATACATAAAAGTATAAGAACCAAGGGTCTCATAAAACAATTGTATCGATCATGTTTCCCAAAATCTGAACGATGTTGGAAGACATCATGTTGGAGACATGTTTCTCAATCACAAGCTTTTCTGGTGGCAATTCGTCTTCCTCTGGTACTGCCTTGTTATGTTTGATCGTCTTCCTCTTGTACGGCTCCATTCATTCCACTGGCGTGTCCTTCTGAGGGCATGTTTGTTTGTTGTGTCCTATTGTGTGACAGATGCTACACTTGCGACGGTAATCATTGGGGACAATTGTCCTGGGACCTTCATTAACCATAGGCGGATTCGAACACCGCCTGCTATTATGTCTTGGTTGTCCACATCTTCTACACGACTGTGTGGTTGTCCTCTCTGAAGACGATACGTGTCGACCCTCCATGGGGTGACCTGATTGTCTCTTCGTCTTTGGATTTAAAACCACCCACGCTGCGATATCGGATGGAACCACCCATGAAGAAGGATGGCCAACAGGCATAATAGGAACCGAGTATGCATCAATAAGTGTCTCCCTCTTGTAGTAGTCTGCACACAGAGATGTGAAATCCAAGTTCCGCTCCCTGCAACAATGAAAATAGTGAGACTCACGTTTGGTTATAGAAAAGCGTTAAATGTAACTTGTCATGTACCTTGCCGCTGCGAGTGTGTGTGAACAAGGTAAAAAGTCCATTTGGAATTTGTTGCACGTGCAAGTCTTCCGGGCTAAGTTAACCGTCCACTATTTTCCCTTGTGTTTGACGGAGAATATGTTCCAGTCAACTGCATTTACGGTCATATAACTGCATTTCTTGACCCATTTCTGGATCACCCCATGTGCTGCGTCGGTCAATCGATGACGCATGGACTGTGCAGCTGTATGACGATCGTGAAACCACTTCTGTAGCATATTCCTAATGAACTCTGCTGGTGTCATTAGTGGCAGTTGCCGTGCGAATTTTAAGCATGAGTTTATGCACTCTGCAACATTTGTGGTCATCAACCTGTACCTTCTTTGGGGACAGTGAATGCGGGACCACTTGTGTGGACCGGCATCAATGGCATAATCATATGCACCCTTGTGCAGCTTACGTAACTCCTCCATATGGCGATCGTATTGGATTTCACTGTACGACCTAGCAGCACTATCCATTATGTCGGCAACATCCTTTCTGTGGAATCGCTTCTTCATATTTTCACCAAAATGCCAGCAACATATGGTATGGGTTGCATAAGGGAACACTTTAGAAATCCCTGCTTCAATGCTTGCATGGCGATCGGAAATGAAAACCAGATCATCTATATGACCAAGGGCCCCCCTTAAGCATTCCAAAAACCATTCCCATGAATCGTTGTTTTCTGAGTCACCATACCCAAAAGCAATTGGATACACCTGTTCATTTCCATCTTGTGTAGTTGCAACAAACATTGTACCCCCGAATCTTCCCTTCAAATGTGTACCATCAACTGCAATCACAGGACGCATACACCTCCGAAAACCTCTAATTGAGGACCATAACGACATGAAAAAGTAAAGGAATTTACCATCGTCTGCGCACTGTAAGTCCGTGATTGTGCCAGGATTTTGCTGTTCGAGAATGTATGCAAAAGATGGCAGCAGTTGGAAAGTTTCTTCATGCGTTCCATAGCTCAATGACAATGCATATTGCAGGGCATCATGTGCTTTACTGTACATGATTTGGATGCCATATATTGTTTTCATATCGGCAATTATGTCCTTGGGACGCATGAGACGTCCATCATGTTGCTGAAGTCTAGGGGCAACGACTTCTCCGATTGTGACTGCACTAGCTTGTCGGTGCCGACGGTGAATCTCCTCCAACGGACAACTGTGTTCGTTGACAAAACTTCTGACTTGAAAGTAAGTCCCTTCATCTCTCCTCACCGCTCTTAATTTCCACGTACATTCGTCAATGATGCAGACCAGATGTAAAGTTGTTTTATTCGACCTTTTCACCTTCCATTCAAAGTTCTGCCGCATTGAAAAATGGCTAACTAGCCTTTTCAAATCCTTTTTACTCGGAAAACATTGACCTTTATAAATCATGGTTCTAGGTTCTTGCGTTGCGAAGGTGCTGCTTGTACTAGTACCAAACGAGTATGCATCTGCTCCGGGAATAACCCACGTTGTCACATTATCAGAATCAGATGCTGTTACGTTATACCGGACCTCGGAAGTCCCAGCCATATCTGGTGCAGTGCAACTAACTCCTTGTACACGTCTACCATGTGTTTGAATTTGTTCAGGCTCTTCATCCACATTTTGCATATCATCAACCTGTTCATTATTTGCATCATTATCCACGTCATGGTTCGGGTGATTGTTCTGCTCATTGTAATGCTCATTGTACTACTCAATTCGACACCCAAACACATCAACAATTTGAGGTTCAACTACATCTGTATGATTGACCGTTGCCGGTGGGACACCGCACATGTTTTCCCCACCTTCGGTGGCACTCCTTTTGGTGAACCCATGGTTGCTACCGCTAAAGAATCCAAACTGTTGGGTATTTTCAGGACGAGGAATATCATTCCCTATCATATCTCCAACCGTCCTCTCAGTTACACTGACACATACTTGAGGGATCACTCGATCTTCCCCCAGCATAAACTGGACATCGTCATCATTCCTTATAAATATGCGACATGTACTGCCAGGAACGATTGATACTGATGACAAATCAACAGTGAATTTGTTTTCATCGTATTTCACAATGGTATGCACGATCGCCAACAATTCTTCGTAAGTCATATTCTTTGACATATACATTCCCCAGTTATCGGATCCAATAAACCTCTGACTTCCATCGGGAAACTGCTCCCATCGACCGTTGTAAGATATTACAATCCTAACCCGATTCATGATGCTGTCAAATTATTCATCACTAACAATTAATAAAAACACAGGACTAAAAAATATTTTCACATCTTACATTTACAAAGGCTCGGGTGAGGATATTGAAAAGGCTCGGAGAAGACTTCAAAAGTCTCGAACATTTCTCTAAAAGGCTCGGTCAAGGCAAAAAAAGGCTCGGACAAGGCTCGGTCAAGGCAAGAAAAGGCTCGGAAATTTGTAGACAAGGCTCCATACTTATTCATTTCAAAAAAAGGAAAAGGCTCGATGAAGGCAAGAAAAGGCTCGGAAAAGGCTCGGAAAAGGCAAGAAAAGGCTCGGAAATTTGTAGACAAGGCTCCATACTTATTCATTTCAAAAAAAGGAAAAGGCTCGATGAAGGCAAGAAAAGGCTCGGAAAAGGCTCGGTCAAGGCAAGAAAAGGCTTGGAAATTTGTAGACAAGGCTCCATACTTATTCATTTCAAAAAAAGGAAAAGGCTCGATGAAGGCAAGAAAAGGCTCGGAAAATGCTCGGTCAAGGCAAGAAAAGGCTCGGAAATTTGTACAAAAGGCTCCATACTTATTCATTTCAAAAAAAGGAAAAGGCTCGATGAAGGCAAGAAAAGGCTCGGAAAAGGCTCGGCCAAGGCATTAAAAGGCTCGGAAATTTGTACAAAAGGCTCCATACTTATTCATTTCAAAAAAAGGAAAAGGCTCGATGAAGGCAAGAAAAGGCTCGGTCAAGGCAACAAAAGTCTCGGAGATCCAACAAAAGATATTACAGTTTTCTATATAAACAAATGAAAATGTGAACAAATTAACAGAAGTATTTGCCAGAAATATTACCTTCTTGTACTGAAGCACGTCCAAACGTTTTATAAGTTGAAGAAGAAAGTCGATCCAACCTTGAATTTTTATTTCGATAAACAAAGAGAGTCGCTATGGAGAGAGAAAGTGGAGAGAGAAAGTCTCGTTTTTTTGGAAGTGTGGAGAGAGAAAAGTATAAACAGAATAACATAAATGAAGAACTAAGGGCAATTTTGGTAGTTCACCATAATTGGTGCCTTTTAAACTTAACTTATTAAAGTATTGACAAAGTCACCAAATGAGTTCAAAAGAGTGACATTTCCCACCATTTCCACGAAGTGAAAGGGGTGAGCTTTACAAATCCTAGCAGGAAGTATCTAAATTCTAAACATAATTTATTTTAACAATATGTTCTTTGTTTTCCATTAATACATTTTAATCATTCAAATATTCTCAAATGATACAAAATAAATTTCCATACGCAATTCATATAAGGGGGGGTGTATTGGTTCAAGATTTTATTAGACAATTTGGAGAAGTAAAAGTCTAATGGTATTGGACTGAGACTTATTAACAAGTTAGATAAATCCGGTGGTATTTGATCAAGACTTTTAAGATTTTTTTTTAAAAGTCCATATTGTCTTGTGGTATTGGATCTAGACTTTCAAGAGGCAGGAAATTGTCTTGTGATATTGGATCTAGACTTTCAAGATTTTTAGGATTTCATGACAAAATGGATTTTCCAGACTTTTTAGTGATATGTATAAATAGCTTGAACCTAAAATTGTCTTGCCCTCTCCCTTAATACTTTCCAGACTTTTCATTTGATTTCAGATATTTGGTGGGTGTATTGGTATATAATAAATGTGGTATCCAAACATGAAAAAGACAGCATAAAACTACACTTGAAAGTTGACTAACAAATGACTGATAAAATGCCTCTGTGGGTTAAAAATTGTTTTATGCTAGATTTCCATGATCCCACCACCACCACCGGTATCTAAAATCTTTAGGACTAGTAGTAAAAATTGATCAAATGTTTTATCTACATCTATAAAAGATGGATTTGGCAAAAAGTAAAGATAAAGAGGAAGTTGATTATATATATATATATATATATATATATATACATGATAAAAAGAGCTGGTCCATTATTGATAATATCACCCTTTGTGTAGATTGAGTTCAAAGACAAAAGAAGATGATCACAATTTCTATTGATTTATTGCCTGAGCGAGTTAAAAAGATATCATAAAACCATGCTTCTATAAAATTTAGATACATGTTTTTTTTTGTTTGTTTTTGAAATTCGATAACGGAAGGGTATGCCGAAACATGTCGAGAGCAAGCACTAGTTGACTGTTTAGCATTTTTTTTTTTTAAATATGTATAATTAAATCTTATAGATCAATTTTTTTTTTTTTTTTTGTTATTTACATTTATTAAAAAAAATTCTTGTCATGCCCTGAGTCCCCGACCCTCCAAATTAAACCAATGCATGCATAGTCTATATCAACTCATCTCACCAGACTTGAATCATCTATCACTAACATGAAAGAGGGACGTACACCGTACACACCACTAGAGAAAAAAAATATTAAAGAGCAGTGAATATTGGAGTTTGATAACATATGAATTAATGAAGTCCAACAAGCCAAACGGAAATACTTCAATGTTCAAGCTATTTTTTTTCCCTGTTTCATGTCATTTCTAGTGAGGTAATGGGGGATGGGTTGTTGGTGAAACAATTTATAGGTGTGTACAATATTAATCTAGGACGGGGGGGGGGGGGGGGGGGGGGGGGGGGGGGGGGGGGGGGGGTGAATAGATTTTATCCGATTTTACCCGATTTTCGTTAATAGACAATTTTCCAAAAATGCCCTTATCTAGTCAATATAAAATATCAAGTGTAATAAGTGCGGAATTATAAATGACACAAGATATTTATGTGGAAACCCTCACGAGAAAAACCACGGATTAGTAAATGCACCACACTCGAACCTTGAATCCACTAATGATAAGATGAATACAACCTAATCCCAGTATAACTCACCACCACTACCTAATCTTGGTATAAGTGAACCTAGTCCAATTTCTTGTGATTTACGCAACCTAATCCTGGAAGTTACACAAGTCTTACTTTTCAATGAAGAGATAAAATGCCTATATGAATATATGAAATATCCAAAATACAATTAGAGCTAGGGAACCCTATATGCTTATCTAGGATGACAATATTGCAATTAAAATAATCCTAGATATCAATAGCTAAATGACATTTAAAAAAGCTTAGTTAAACATAGATTATGAAAACCTAGATAGCTATCACAATACAACACTCAATCAATACATCACAAATAATCCCTAACTTGTATTTAGCATATGATCTAAAAACATACAAGTAATTAAAGAGATGTCTTAATATGAAAAACGCTAAAATTAGATGAAGTTAATGAAGAACATACCAAGGAAGATGTGATGAAGCAAAACCATGCATGGATGCATCCTATATGGTCATGGATGATCCTAGATGAACTTTGATGAACAAATTTTGAGTGTTTAAAGGTGAGTTCTTGTGAACGTTTTCTTTCTTGAAAAATGTTCTAAGTAAGAAAACTGATTTGAACTCTCTTAAAGTGACCTAGAGACATAAGTGATACTTATATAGGTGGTCTCATCAAAGCATGGTCGTTTTGGTCAATTTTTAAAAATATTTTGGGTGAATTACTACTGCCCATACCACTGCCTATGCAAGTGCCTACGCAGTGGTACGCATAGCGTGAAAGCTCTGCTTTCAACCGCTATGTATATCGCCCTAGAGGCATGTGCCTCAGCTGCGGTACGCACGGCGCAAAAGGCGTCAGGTTTTCAACCTGGCTTGGACTGCTGCTTAGACCGCCGTCCATGCACATGCACCAGGGGCGGTACAGGCAGCGCTTAAAGAGAAATTTTATCTTTTCAAATTCAATTCACACTTAGTCTAAAATGAGCAATTTTGTGCAAGTGTGAAAATTCAAATGAATGCATCCTAATGCCTAAAGTGTCATGGCATTGTTATGAACAAGGTGCAATCAATTACCGCATGCAAGAAGAGAGATTAATGAACAAGAATGCATCTATAAAACGTACACAACATACAAGATATAAATATATGTATGAGTTGTGTGTGTGTGCAACTATATCTCTTTATTTGCAGGTAAGCACTTGAAATTAGAGTGCTTATTACTTTTGAGGTCTTGAGATGGCCTTGAACTTGATCACAATTCCTAAGCTACCCTTACATAAACCCCACATGTGGTTTGTCATCGAAATACACCAATCAAACTTGAGGCACTTATAGTTGGTTATTATATTTATTTCACATGGTGACATTTTTTGCACCATATGATCCAGCTGAAAGTTATGTGGTGGTTTGTGGTATTTTAAAATTTTATTACTTCTCTTCATAGCTTATACATGTTTCTCATTCAATTTTTGTTGTTCAGTGACTGTCCTCAACAAGATTATAGAACACTAGAACTTGGGGAGGAAATTGAATATTACAATCGACTCTTGAAAGTCCATATTTTTAAAATTTCAAAAATTCTTGAAATAAAGTCTAGATAATCCTAATATTTTATAAATAAAGTCCAAAGACTCTTTCAAAATCCTAAAAGTCTAACCCATATAACCCTAATAATCCCAAAAGTATAATCCTAACAATCCTAATAGTCTTGCAAATCCATAAAATCTTTGCACCCTAAAATTGTCTATTAAAATCCAAATCCAATACACCCCCTTAAACGATATCTTTCAACTTAGTCAAAACACAAGATCACATGACATTTTAATAAACAGTGGATAATTCAATCTCATTTTCCGACATGCTTAAATTACACAATAAGCACATAATGTCATAATGTATGATAATCGTCACCATTCACATAATCTTGCAAATGTTAGAATATTTTTCTAAAGCACACACATGGCAGTATAACATAATTTGTTTGTTATAGTTCTTAAACTGTTTAATTCGTAAACAAGTACCATAATACAAGGGTACTATCAATCATAAACAAGTACCACAATACAAGGGTACTATCCTCATCCAGTTCAGCAAAAGGAGTGTTGCAACTCCCTCAAACAGAGGGATGAAGTTGGTCTAATATGACCATCAATACCACAATAATGACATGTAAGGATGAAGTTAGGAATCATACCATGTCAGTGTGCATGCATATGAGCCTTTCCATGTCTTTGTGGTTGCATCAGTTCATTTCTTCTTCGTTGTTGAACCAGTCTAGCTTGCTTCCTCAGTTGAGCTTGCATGATTGGTCTTTTTCCTTGATGAGCCAATTGTTGAGGAATGTTGTCTTGGGCAGCTCTTGTAGGTTGAGCTTGAGGTTGTCTTATTGGCACCACCTTCACTTGTGCACTATTTGAGCATTGTCCTAGATCAATCTTCTTCCTAGGAGTTTGCACCGGTGAAGCTTCTTTATTGCTCAAGCTTTTGACAAACACGGTCTTGTTGGGAGTGGAGGTCTCATTGCCATCTTCAAACCTAAGACCTCTCTTGTCATAAGGACTTTTTCCAACACCTAGCATATGGTCAAGCTTCTTGGTACTAGAAGCCATCCTAGTCAATAACCCTTTAGCTCCTTCAAGCTCCCTCTTCAAACCTTCTTCATTCCTCTTAGATAAGGCTAATTCCTCTCTTAGCTTATCTTCATTCTTTATGGATCTCACCACTTCTTCACTTAATTGGTCAACTTGGGTTGATAGCTCAAGATTTTCTTCTTTCAACCTTCGAATCTCTCTCTTGTTCTTCATCCTTAAGCTTTCAAACTTAGTGATGTAGTCATGAAGATCCATTTTCTCCATATTTCCATTTATGGAGTTAGATGAGGAGTCATCTTCACTAGAGTCATTTTCTCCTTGGCTCTCTTCTTCTTCTTCACTAGTAACGTTGCTCTTGTGGGAAGAGGCAAAGACAATGAAGTTAGCCATGAGTTCTTCATCATTCGAAGAGTCATCTCTCTCATCGAAGTCATCACTTCCATTCCAAGTGGTGGCCATCACTCTCTTTTTCTTGTTCTTTAAATTTCCACAATCGGGAGCGATGTGTCCTATGCCACCACACTCAAAGCATTTGATCCCTTTCCTTTCACTCCTCTCTTGCTTAGGCTCAAACCTCTTAAAGGGAGTCTTTTTTCTTCAAGTCTTGGCTCTTAGATCCAAAACCCTTCTTCTCGAACTTGTAGAATTTCTTGAACCTTCTCATCAACAAGGCCATGTCTTCGTCCGAGTCATCATTCTCCTCATTCTCAACTTTGGTGGCTTTCAAAGCAATTCCCTTTTTCTTTTTAGAAGTTGTGGAGATAGGACCCTTCTTAGACTCATAAGCTAGAAGTCTCCCAATCACCTCACCCGGCTTCGTATCCTTGTACCCATTATTTTCTTCTAAAGCCGTAACCTTGGACTCAAATCTTTCGGGGAGAGATCTCATAATCTTTTGCTTGATTCTCCTATTCGAATAAAGGTCACCAAGTTGATGACTTTGGTTGACTATGTCCATCAACTTGATCTCAAAATCATTGAAGCACTCATTCTCCTCCATCCTAAGCATCTCGAATTGAGTTTGGAGGACTTGAAGCTTAGAGTCCTTAACCACTTCGGTTCCCTCATGTGCAACCTCTAGGATATCCCATGCCTCTTTAGCTATCCTAGTGTTTTGAATCAATTTATATTGATTCTTATCCATTGCACATAGGATGGCATGTATTGCCATCCTATTCCACTTAGATGCTTCAAACTCTTGTGCATTCCATTACGCCTTAGGTTTGAGAACATCCTCTTTTCCACCAGTAGGAGTCATCATAGGTGATGTGTAGCCGTCTTCATTCGCCATCCATGCCCTATTATGGATTTGGCAAATATACGACTCCATCTTGCCTTTCCAAGAGGCATAATTCACCACCATTTCCACCATTTCCACCGTTTCCATTTATAGTGTTTATGAAAGAATGAAATGAATGCAAATGTATGAATGATCAAAAATCACACAAAATGCAAAACACACCAAAATGAGCAAATGATCACTTGAGTATATCTAGGAACCTGCTCTGATACCAATTGAAACTAATAATGCATGGTGTAAGGTTTATGATTTGTATTGGCTTAATTCCATTGCAAAACACTCTATGATTGTATTAGTTGTTGCTTAGGACATTATTTAAAGAAAGGAAGCTTAAAGAGTGAAGAGCAACGTCTAGTGCAAAAGTCGCCTTCAAGAGGTGAAAAACGTCAAAGGTAAATCTTGACTTCCATCCTCTTGCAAGGCGTTAGCGCACACACACACATTTCATACATGTGTGTCCCTACATCGTGGTTCAAACATTTGGTATAACACATTCACACACTTCATAGCATGCTCATGCATTGATCTTGTATTGACAAACATTGTGAAATTGCATGCTTTGTGACCATCTCTTTGATATGGCATGCTTGTGTGAATATGTGTTTATTTGTTTCCGTATTTTGTGTTTAGGACTTGAACATGTTCTTATTTAATGCCTTATTGAGTTCCGGTCGTTTCGGTTACTCATTCATAAGGTTTTGAGTCCAAACAAGTTGACTATGCTACTTTTCGTTCTCATTTGTTGTGTTGACTTCATCATCGGATTCCGAGATGATTTCTCAACCATTTTTCAAAGTTGAGTAGTTGTAGTCATGCGTGAGGGAGTCATGGTTCGTAATCCAAAAACGGATTCAAAATCGGAGGTCGGATGCTCAAGATATGGGCTGAAGATCCGAAGGAGCGCGTGAGAGGAGTTGGAATCACGTGTGGCCACATGGCCAGCCCGTGTGGGAGGCCGTGGGCCCCACGGGCAAGGGAGCCCTCTGCTCCCATGGGCCCCACGCGCCCCCCATAGGGTGGTGATGTGGCGGCTCCTGATTCGCTCGTAAAATCTCTCCTTTCCCTCCTTTTAAGCTCACCTCCTTCCCTCCACACTTTGAGAATTTTGAAGAACACTTGAACATTTTTCGCATCAGAATTCTACAATTTTTGTTTACTTGTTTTGATCATATCTCTCTCATACGAACTCGAAATCAATCGATTCAAAAACCAAAATTGTTGGTCTTGAAGAGAGCTACAAACCCCAAGCATTTCCAGAGGCAGCTGACTTCACCATTATTCTCAGCTGAAGCATTTTCAGTACGTGGTCAGTGTTTGATTTTCAACTTCTTCTTTTTCGATTTCATCTTTGATCATCTATTGATTCTTACTATTTGATTGATGAAATTTGTTGAGAAGTATGTTAGATCACTTGCTAGGGTTGTTTGATCATTTGTTAATTGAGATTTAGCTTTGTGATTTGTTTTGAACATATATGTGCTAAACTTGATTTATCATGAAATTGATTCTAGAAAATGTATGTGTGATGTGCTTCATGTTATTTTCTATGTTTTATTTCATGATCTAAGAACTAGGTTTTTAGTGTGATATATTGAATATACATACCTTTATTCTTATTGATTTGCATGTCTTGATTTCTAGATAATCTTGTGTTTGTGTATTGAAAGTATATTCTAGATTGTCATTGAACATGTACATTTTGCTTGATTGATCATCTAGCTTAATTTGATTGTGTTTGCATCATTTGCATCATTTTAGATCATAGCCTTGCATTAGGTTGAAGTCTTTAGCAAAGTGAGTGAAGCTTTATGGATAGAGCAAGGAAGTCTTGACTAGGACATGTGGTCCGGATAGTTAAGCAAAAGTCTTAGCTAGGAGTGTGGTACTCCGGATGGTTGAGCTAGGAGAGCTTAACTAGGATCTTTGTGATCCGGATAGCTAAGCACGAAATCTTCCTAGAGACGTGAGCGTCTTGGATAGGAAGTTGCTTTCTAGAGGTGTAGGACACATCTCAGATAGGAAGTAGGCTTGGTGATTCACTAGCCCGAGGGTAGATTAGGAGTTGATAGCTTGAGCGGATATCATGAGTGATAGCTTGAGTGTGTAAGTCCTTTTTCACATAGTGGATTGCTTCGCCGGTGGTTGTGGTATCAACCCGTGGATGTTTCCTCTTTGAGGTTTTACCACGTTAAAACACTTGTGTTCATTTTTGCTTTTACTTTTCTTTATCTTCCATTTCTTTCATTGATTGCATATCTTGTAAATTGATTAACTCTTGTATAAGTGAAATCAATTAATTTGTCAAATTTAATCAAGTGTGCATTTTCATTGATATATTCCGCATTAATTTTTTAATTGGGAGAATTTGGAGCCTATACCTATTCACCCCCCCTCTAGGTATATTTCACTACTACTTAAGGGAAATTTCACACAGTGTGAATAAAATGATCTAGAGGGGGGAGTGAATAGATTTTAAACTATTATTACCAATTTTCACGATTAGTCAATGTTACGAAAATACCCTAATCTAGTTAAAGCAATAAATCAAGTGTAAAGTGAGGAATTTAAATAACACTTGATTTTTACGTGGAAACCTTCAACAAGGAAAAACCACGGGCTGTTATGTGTGCCACACACGAACCTCAAATCCACTAATTGCAATAATGTTTACAACCTCGATTGACCTCAACCTCTAACGGTCAATAACCCGTTACCACTACCTGCAGGCCTGTAAAAGTGTGTAAGGATTCCCTTTATTTGATTGGCTTATTTCGTGGGCAAACCACATGTTGGGGTTTGGTTGTAAGGGTAGTCTAGGTGATTAGTTGAAGATCAAAGACCCTTTCCAAGACCTCAAGAGGACAAGCACCAAAGGTATATATCTTGTGCTTACTTTGCCTTGAAGAGATATAGTTGCACACACACACAACATGCATAACTCTTGTTCTTGAATGTTGTGTTTATATTTTGTTTGCATTGTGCTTTATTGATTATTCAATATCTCTTCTTGCATTAAATTGATTGCATCTTGTTCTATGAAATGCCATGACATGTTTAGGCATTAGGATGCAAAGTCATGAATTTTATTCATGCATGTTTGAATTGAGTGCATCTTGTTCAATGATAATGCCATGACATGTTAGACATTAGGATGCATTCAATACCCACACTTGCACTTCATGATTAGTCTTAAGTGTGGTGTAATTCGTTTCCGTTTGTGTGATCGGAAACGTCCGCGCTTGCACGATGGTGTGCATGTCTTAGCGCGATGGTTGACCACTTGAGAAGGTCTCATTCTTCTCTTGGATAAGTGGTAGTTTTGGTTTGGTTGATTGGAGTAAGGTGTCTAGTTTTAAAAGATTGGATTTCAATGTTTTAAGTGTTTTCAAAACTGACCTTTGCATGGTCTTGTGACCATAACTTTTTACACAAAGCTTCAAAATGAGTTTTGAAAATTTCTGTACAAACTAGACACCCATACCTTTCCAACGGTATATTATTCATAATATTTCATGACCGTTTGGATTGGTTTTAAAATCTCCAAAGTTACAACCAAAACAGGGCAACTCTGTTGTTGTCCGTTTCTGACCTTTGGTCACTCAATTGACCATAAATTTTTCTACAGACATCAAAATGCCATTCTGTAAAACGAGTAGAAAGTAGACATCCATACCTTTCCAACGATATATCATATGAAAGGTTTCGATGTCGTTTGGTCATATTTCGAAGCACTCGAATATTGAGTTGCTGCACTGACGCGAGTACCGCGAAAATGCCCATCATTTTTCCACTTCTTCCAAAACGACATAGTTTCATTTGGGCATTATAAATACATATCTTTCTCATCATTTTGAGGGCAGAGCCACAAAATCAAACCCTAGAGAGAGAGGCTCCTTATTCTTGAGAAAGAAAGAGAGACTTGAGAGAAAAAGCTTAAAGATTACATTTTTATCTCTCTAAACCCATTCCCACATGCACAAATCATCATCTAGGCATCATCTAGGTTCATCTAGCATGTGCTAATGCATGGGTCTTCTTCAACACACATGGTATGATTTGTTGAACACTTTTATCTTACATAATTAGTGTTTCAACTTATCAATTTTATCTCATTTATTACTTGTATGTGTTTAGATTAATTTCTACATACATGATTGAGATTATGTGTTGATTGGGTTATTTATGTTAGCTAGGTTTTCATGCCTATTTTATATCTAGCTAATTAATCTCATTATATGATTGAGATTATTTTTGATAGTTTAATTGATTAGGTCATTATTGCCTAAAAGCTATGCCATAAACATTCTTGTGTGATTTATTTATAACTAGGTTGATAGATTGTTTTTTAATCAACTGGTTAATCTTTTGAATGTTTGTGGGTTTTTTGTGATAGCTTTGTATCTAGGATTGGTTATCCTTTACTTAGCTAAAGTTGTATGCCATGACATATAGCTATTTTCATATCTAGGATTGATTTAAATTGAATATATCATCATCCTAGATAAGCATCTAAGGTTCCCTAGCCTTGTTTGTTAATTGAATATTCATACATATTCACATAGGGTTGTGCATCTCTTTTGAGAGATTGAAGTCTTGTGTGATTGACCGGGATTAGGTCGGGCACCGGGAACAGGTGGTCACATAAGCAATTGGACTAGAGCCACTTTTAAAGGCCCGCGTGGTAGAAGTGGGGGGTTATTGACCGGAGTGTTAGACGAGGTCTACATAGGTTGTAAACTCCATTTCAATTAGTGGATTTCGAGGTCCGAGTGTGGCGCACTAAACAGCCCGTGGTTTTTCCCAGTGGTTGGGTTTTCCACGTAAACATCAAGTGTCATTTATTATTTCCGCATCTTATTACACTTGTATGTATTGTTGACTTGCTAGGGGTATTTTCGTAAAATTGACATGCACGCGAAAATTGGGTAAAAATTAGATAAAATCTATTCACCCCCCCTCTAGCTTTATATTAAACACGCCCCAAGAACTTTCAAAGTGGACATAGTCCAATTTGCTTGCGGCCTAAACAACCTTAGCTACAAGACTTAGTTCTCACTAAAGAGATTAAACAACCTAAGTGAATATGCAAAGATATCCAAATATGAAAGTAATGCTAGGTTACACTAAATGCTTATCTAGGATTTAAAAGATGTCAATTAAATCAAGTGCTATATGACATGGCATAAAGCATAGCTAACATAGATTAAGCAATCCTAAGTTTAGCTATCAAAAAGCCACACTCATTCAAAATAACACAACCATCTCTATCTTGTATACAAGAATATCATCTAAGAACATACAAGTAATAAAAGAGATGTCTTGCTAAGTAAAACACTAAGATTAAATGAAATTAGTGAAAAATTACCAAAGCATGTGTGTTGAGTAAGACCCAGGCAAGCAAGCATCCTAGATATGCTATAAGATGCTAGATGAATTTTGATGCATATGAAAATGGCTTTGAGTGTTTAAAGGTGAGTTCTTGATTGATTTTCTCTCAAGTATCTCTTTTTTTCTCTTTAGGGTTCTTGGAGTCAAGGAACTAAGTTTATAGAATGAAATAATGATGTATTTATAGACATCAAGAACAGGGCATGTGAGAAGACAAGTTTGCCCCTGAAACGCGGCATTGGCGGTTTCGAAACTGTCGATCCAACCGCCGAATTGAATCCCGAGAGAACAGGGGATCATCGGTGGTTTCAATCGGCAGTTTCATAACCGCTGATCACAACCATAGAAATAGACCTGAGAGATTAAATCGATCAGGTCTAAACGGCGGTCGTGGCCGTCGATCATAACCGCAGATCAGCTCCAAAACCTTCTAGACTTAAACGGCGGTTTCATTCGGCGGCCATGACCGCCGATCAAACTGCCGTTTCACCACTTTTGGTAAAACCAAAGGAGAAGCTAGGAGCATTCTCCTAAGGCAATCCTTGCGCTAACCAAGCGCACCATCGTGCATGCACAAACGTTTCCGAACAATGTTCGAGAAATAAATTACTAGACACACTAACACACAACAAAATACAACAACAAAGTGCAAGTGTGAAAGGTGACATGTGAAGAGAATGCACACAAGAGAAAAGCATACATATGCAATCATGACAAGTGAGTGTGTGCAACTAAATCTCTTCAAAGAAAACTAAGCACTAGAGATATACCTTTGTAATGCTTATAACCTTAAGGTCTTGATAGGGCCTTTGAGCTTGATCATCATTCATCTAAGCTACCCTTACAATTTAAACCCCAATTGTGGTTTGTCATTAAAATAAGCCAATCAAACATTGAGGAACTTACACATTTTTTGGACTAGGAGATATTCATAGGAAGTACTATTTGAATGACCTATAATGATCTCCTTAAAATGATGATTCTTTAAATGACATGCTCAAAATGAAAAAGCATGAAATTCTTATGACTTGTTTAAAAATTGAAAGCATGATTTGATAATTGCAAACTCTTAAATGCAAAATTATGTGTGAAAAGCTTATGAGACTCAAATGAATAAATGATCTTGTATCCATTCTAAGGATTTAAAAATACAAAGTCTCTTTTTCTTTATTTGTTGAACATGGCTACTATCATACAGGTTTCATACCCGGAAAAATCAAATAGGGTGCAAAAAGTCGTTCATGCCTTGTTTAGCTTATAAAGTTGGATATAGTTGCTCATTAAAATTGAATGATTGATAACTCTATATCTTTGCTTTTCTCATGACAAATGGTGAAATTGGTTTGAATTCTTTAGGAAACCTTTGTCATTTGCTTTGCTAAATACCATTGATTTTTGGATTTGAATGCAACATATCTTACATACAAATCATCTTAATTACACAGTTTTCTTAAAATAAATCTCCTTGTTTCTCTCCAATTAATTGAGTTGCATAAAGTGGCTTATATGATTATGCAAATGACTTGTATGCTACTATTTCTCTTTGCTAAATTGATCCAGTTAGGGATACTCCTTTGCCTATATCATGAAAAAAAAGGAAGTAGTATGTAGAGAGAATTGTAGTAGTAAAAATTCACTTATTGGGGAGTTTACTAATTGAGGGGGAGTAACTCGTTGAGGGGGAGCATTGTATTACATATACATTGCATAATGTTGTACATAAATTATTTAAATTCAAATGCTTGTTTTAATTTCACTTGATCATCTCACATTGCACTTGTATTGGAAAGTGTAGAAACTTTGTTTTGAATGATTGGTTGTTCTACAAGAGAGTGAAGACTTGAAGTTTTATCTTTTTAATATCTCTTTGTATTGTAGAAAATCATTGTTGACCATTAGTTTCTATTTTGTTGTGAGGATCAATGTGATTGGTGGTTTTGTCATGAAATAGCCAAAGAAGGAGATTGTAAGTTCCTCAAAGTTTGATTGGCTTATTTCGGTGACAAACCACAATTGGGGTTTGTATTGTAAGGGTAGCTTAGGTGATTGATGATCAAGCTCAAAAGCCCTCTCAAGACCTCAAGATGATAAGCATTCCAAAGGTATATCTCTAGTGCTTAGTTTTCTTTGAAGAGTGTAAGGTTCCCATTTGTTGATTGGCTCATTTTGTGGACAAACCACATGTTGGGGTTCTTTGTAAGGGTAGCTTAAGTGTTGGTGTTATTGCTCAAAGCCCTTTAAAGACCTTGTCTTAATAAGCACCGAAGGTAAATTTCTATGTGCTTACTTGTCTTGAAAAGATAGTTGCACACACTCATAACTCATGCATATGTTTAATCCTTATATGTTGTGTGTCTTATTTTTGAGCTTTAATGTTCACTAACATCTCTTCTTGCATGTTATGTTGATTGCATCTTCCATATCCAATTGCCTTGTCATGCTTAGACTTAGGATTGCATTTTTGCAATGGGCGCTCTACAGAAGCCCTGTACAAACAGCGCCCATCGAGTGCTGTACAGACCTGATTGATTTAATTCGGTCGCTGTTGGGTTGCTGTACAGGCACTGTACAAAGCGCTGTACATACAGCGCCCATCTCAGACCCGAGTGATCAAAGTTGGGGCACTGTACAGAAGCGCTCTACGTACAGCGCCCAAGGCAAAATCAGGCCAACTTATTCAAAACGACCACACTTTGATTTGGCCCCCTATATATATGCCACTTTGACTTTAGGTCAATTAAGAGAGTTCATATTCAGATTTCATACTTAGGATATTTTTCAAAGACAAGAAAAATTCCAAGAACTCATTTTTAATTACTCAAACACCTTTTCATGATCATAAATCATCGTCTAGCATCATCTTTGATCATCTAGATATCTTTTTGCATGGATTCTTCATCATACTTTGCTTGGTAAGCTTTTCACTAATATCTTACATATTTTGTGTTTTTCTTAACAAGCAATCTCAATTTATTACTTGTATGTTATTTATATATATTTTGGATACAAGTTTGAGATTAGTGTGTTGAATGTTTGAGAAGTTGTATTGTGATAGCTAATTAGGTTTTGTGCTTACTCTTGATTAGCTAAACTATTTGACATGTCATTTAGTTTTAATATCTAGGATTGTTCTAATTGCATATTCATCATCTTAGATAAGCATATAGGGTTTCCCTTGCTCTATGTTGCATTTGGATATTCACATATTCATTTAGGGTGTTATTCTCTTCATTGAGAAAGTAAGTCTTGTGTGTAGCTTCCGGGATTAGGTTGCTTAGATCGTAAGCAAATTGGACTAGGTTCACTTATACCGGGATTAGGTAGGTGTGTGATTACTTCCGGGATTAGGTTGTAATCGTTTTACACATTTAGTGGATTCAAGGTTCGAGTGTGGCTTACTTACTAGCCCGTGGTTTTTCCCGTGAGGGTTTCCACGTAAAAATCAAGTGTTATTTAATTTCCGCATTTTATACTTGATTTTTTGCTTTATCTAGTTTGGGGTAATTTCGTAATATTGACTTCACACGAAAAATTGGGTAATAAGTTTAAAATCTATTCACCCCCTCTCTAGATAGTTTTATACACACCGTGCTATAATTTGTTTCAATTGGTATCAGAGCGGGTTCCTAGATATACATAGGTGATCCTTGCTTATTTTGGTGTGTTTTGCATTTTGTGTGATTTTTGATCATTCATACATTTGCATTTATTTCATTCATTCATAAACATTATGAGTGGAAACGGTGGAAATGGTGGTGGCAACGAGGGTGCTTCAAGCACAAGGCCTCCACTTCTTACCGGGTTGAACTATTCCCAATGGAAAGGGAAGATGGAATCCTACATATGTCAAATTCACGACCGTGCGTGGATGGCGGTGGAAGATGGATATAATCTACCCATGATGACTCCCGATGGTGGAGGAGAAGAAGTATTGAAGCCTAAGGAGCAATGGAGTCCGCAAGAGTTTGAGGCTTTAAAGTGGAATAGGAAGGCGATGCATGCCATCCTTTGTGCAATGGATGAAAATCAATATAAGCTAATTCAGAACACTCAAATCACGAAAGTGGCTTGGGATGTCTTACAAGTTGCACATGAAGGAACCGAGGTGGTGAAGGAATCCAAGCTTTAAGTCCTCCAAACTCAATTCGAGTTACTTAGGATGGGAGAGGATGAATGCTTCAATGATTTCGAAATCAAATTGTTGGATATCGTTAATCAAAGTCACCAACTCGGAGACCTGTATTCGAATAAGAGAGTCAAGTAAAAGATTATGAGATCTCTCCCCGATAGGTTTGAATCAAAAGTAACGGCTTTAGAAGAAAATAGTGGATATAAGGATATGAAGCTGAGTGAGGTGATTGGGAGACTTCTAGCTTATGAGTCTAGGAAGGGTCCTATCTCCACACATCCTAAAAAGCAAAAAGGAATTGCTTTGAAAACCTCCAAGGATGAAAATGAGGCAAAGAAGAATGACTCGGACGAAGACCTTGCATTATTTGTGAAGAGATTCAAGAGGGTCATGAAGTTCGGGAAAAAGGACTTTGGTTCCAAAGGTCAAAACTTCAAGAAAAAGGGTTCCTACAACAAGTTTGAGCCTAGGAAAGAGAAGACCGAGAGGAAAGGGGTCCGCTGTTTTGAGTGTGGTGGGATAGGTCACTTTGCCCCCGAATATGCAAATCACATTGAGAAGAAAAAGGGAAAAGTGATGGCCGCCACTTGGAGTGGAAGTAGTGAAAGTTCTCAAATAAATGCTCGGTGTGTTCTAAATATATCTAGGGGGGGGGGGGGGGGGTGAATAGATTTTAACTATTATTACCCAATTTTTGCAAGCAAGTCAATTTTACGAAAATGCCCCTACTAGTCGAAAATACAAGCAAGTGTAATATAGTGCGAAATTTAAATAACACTTGATGTATACGTGGAAACCCAACCACTGGGAAAAACCACGGGCTGTATAGTGCGCCACACTCGAACCTCGAAATCCACTAATTGAAATGGAGTTTACAACCTATGTAGACCTCGTCTAACACTCCGTTCAATAACCCCCCACTTCTACCACGCGGGCCTTTAAAAGTGGCTCTAGTCTAATTGCTTGAGGCCTAAGCAATCTTAGCCTCAAGACTTAATTCTCTATAAAGAGATTATGCAACCTATGTGAATATGTATAAATATTAAAATAACAAACAAGGCTAGGGAACCTTAGATGCTTATCTAGGATGATGATATAATCAATTAAATCAACCCTAGATATCAATAGCTAAATGACATGTCAAATAGTTTAGCTAATCAAGATTAATCAAAAACCTAATTAGCTATCACAATACAACACTCAGTCAATTAATCACAATCAATTATCTTTTCTTGTATTTAGCATATGATCTAAAGCATACAAGTAATATAAAAAAGATGGCTTGATAGTAAAAATACTAAAATAAGATGAAGTTAATCAAAATCTTACCAAACAAGTTGTGATGATGCAACCCCAATCATGGATGCATTCTATATAGTCATAGAAGATGCAATATGAAATTTGATGCAAAAAAGATTTGATTTGAGTGTTTAAAGGTGAATTCTTGATTTGATTTTTTCTCAAAAATCTTTCTTTGAAGTTTAGGGTTCTAAGGAGTCAAAGAACTTATTCAGATAATAAGAAAGTAAGATATTTATAGACATCAAGAATTGGGCATGTGAAAAGACAAGTTTGCCCCTGAAATTCACCGTTCGGCGGTTTCAAACGGTGGCCAGGCCGTCGTTCATAACCGCCGAATTGAACCCGAGAAGACTAAGGGAACAACGGCGGTTTCATAACCGCCGATCCAACCGCCGAATCAAACCTGAGAGAAAAATCAATCAGGTTAAAACGGCGGTTTCGTTCGGTGGCCAGGCCGTCGATCATAACCACCGATCACCAACAGAGGTGAAAACCAAGGAGAAGCCAATGGCATTCTCCGTAGGCGATCTTCGCGTGAAACCAAGCACTCATTAGTGCAAGCGCGGACGTTTTCAAATTATATCGGGAAACGAATTACTAAGCACATATACACACAACAAGATATATCAACCAAAGTGCTAGTGTGTAAAGTGACATGTGAAGAGAATGCACACAAGAATAAGAATGCAAAGTGTGTGTGTGCTTCTAAATCTCTTCAAGAAAATAAGCACTAGAAGTATACCTTTGGAGTGCTTGACAACCTTGAGGACTTGAAAGGGTCTTGAGCTTGATAATGAATCACTTAAGCTACCCTTACATATAATCCCCAACACGTGGTTTGTCCACGAAATAAGCCAATCAAGATATGGGAATCCTTACAAGTAGTGATGACTCCATTGAGGGAGATGAGTCTTCGGATGATGAAGAGCTAATGGCTAATCTCTTAGCTTTTGCCTCCTCCCATAAAAGCAAAAGTGCTAGTGAAATAGAGGAAATGAGTCAAGAGGAAAATGACTCAAGTGGAGAAGAAAGTGATTCCTCTTCTAACTCCATAAATGGATTTATGGAGAAAAAGGTGCTTGCTAAATACCATGCCGAGTTTAATGATTTAGCAATCAAGAGCACAAGAAAGATCAAGATGTTGAGAGAAGAGAATCTTGAGCTTTTATCTCATAATGACCACTTAAGTGAACAAGTGGAAAAATTCAAGAAAACGGAAGATAAGCTAAGAGAGGAGTTAGTCTTATCTAAGAGGAATGAATAAGGTTTGAAGAGGGAGCTTGATGAAGCTTTAGAATCATTAGCTAGGATGGATTCTAGCACCAAGAAGCTTGACCATATACTTGGTGTTAGAAAGAGTCCGTGTGACAAGAGGGGTCTTAGGTATGAAGATGTGTAAGGTTCATGATTTGTATTGGCTTGATTCCATTGCAAAATGCTCTATATTTGTATTAGTTGTTGCTTAGGATGTTCTTGAAAGAAAAGAAGCTTAAAAGTTGAAGAACAACGTCTAGTGCAAATGTCATCTTCAAGAGGTGAAAGCATCAAAGGTATATCTAGACTTCCATCCTCTTGCAAGGCGTAAGCGCACACACACACAATTCATACATGTGTGTCTCTACATCATAGTGCAAACATTTGGTATAACACATTCACACACTTCTTAGTATGCTCATGCATTGGTCTCTAATAGACAAACATTGTAGATTTGCATGTTTCATGACTATCTCTTTGATATGGCATACTTGTGTGAATTTGTGTTTATTTGTTTGTGTGTTTTGTATTTTGGACTTGAACATATTCTTATATGATTCCTTATTGATTCTCGGTCATTTCGGTTACTCATTCATAAGGTTTCGAGTCCAAACGATGTAGCTACGCTACTTTGCATTCTCATTCGTTGAGTTGACTTCATCGTCGTTTTTCGAGATGATTTCTCAACCATTTTTCAAATTTTTATAGTATTAGTCATGCATGAGGAAGTCATGGTTCATAATCCGAAAACATATTCGAAATCGGAGTTCGGATGCCCAAGATACGGCTGAAGAACATGAGGGAGCGTGCGAGAGGCAAGCATGGCCAAAGGCCATGCATTGGCCACCACGTGTGGAGGCCGTGGGACCCACGGCCAGAGCACCCTGTTAGGTTGATAATTAGTGTTGGCATTAATTCCATATCAAAACGTGTTTTACTTGTAATGTTTAGTGGTTAGTAAATGAAGGATTTCGAAGACGAAGGACGTCTCAACCATTATTCGTTCAAGTTGCCGGCTTTTAAGAGTTTCGGGCATTATCGGTCTACAAAGGTATTCTAAGTCCTCTTATCTCTTACAAGGCTAGGCACACACTCACACATATCATTCTTGTGTGTCCCTTCATGATTTTATTTCATTTACATTTCACTTTCACACACTTAGCAAAATATGCTCATGCATTCACATTTAGTTAATAAACTTTGTGTTTTGCATTTTCTAGGACTATGTCCGGAAACTAGCATATGTGTGTGTATTTGTGTTTGTATGTTTCTGTATTTTGTGTTTAGGACTTGAACATGTTCTTATTCAATGCCTTATTGAGTTCCGGTCGTTTCGGTTACTCATTCATAAGGTTTCGAGTCCAAACGTGTTGACTATGCCACTTTACGTTCTCTTACGTTGTGTTGACTTCATCGATGATTTCCAAGATGATTTCTCAACCGTTTTTCAAAGTTGTATAGTCGTTTTCGTGCGTGAGAGAGTTACGGTTTGTAATCCAAAAACGGATTCGAATTTGGAGTTCGGACGCCCGAGATACGGGCCGACAAACCGAGGGAGCGCGCGAGAGGACAGCCCAGGCCGTGGGCCACAAGGGCTGGCCGTGGGCCCCACGGCCTGGAGCACCCTCTGCTCCCGTGTGGCCCACGCGCCCCCCACGGCCAGGGGGTGACATGGGACCACGTGATTGGCCAAAAAACTTCTTCTCTCTCCTCCTATTTCTTCCCTCTCTCTCTCATTTTGAATTTCCAAGAAGAAAATTTCAGTTTTCCCGTCAGCCCTCTCCTCTGAAATTTCTGATTTTCGAAACACCATATCTTCCTCATCCGAAGTCGGATTTGAGTGATTCAAGTTGGAGAGTGTTCGTATTTGAGTCCTCTAACATCTCCAAGTGGTTTGGTAGCTGTTTGATCGTGATTTCCAGTGGTTGATCACTGAATTCCGAACCAGCTTCAAAATCCGAGGTAATGGTCTCATCTTAGGGATTTCTTGTTATTTGACCTTCCAAATGCTTGGGGTTTCTTCTTCTATATCTATGTTATTGTTTTATAAAAGCTATTTGAAAAGGTAGCTTGATTATCATTCTAATTGAAACTCAATTTGTGGACTTATGTTGACTAGATTTTATGATTCTAGGTTTTACATTTGTTTGTGAGTTGTATTGTGATTAGAATGGCATCTTAGGTTGTTTGATACTTAATTGAATTAATTTTGTGTTAAAATGACTTTGAGATTTGATTTGATCCTTTGATTAGTGAAATCTAGGATTTGTGTATTTTTATGTGTTTTAGAGAATATAGGTTTTGATTGATGTAAATCTCAAAAACCTTGCTCTATATTTTTGTCTAGTATATTGATTGATTTTAATCTCATATATCTAGCCTTTGATTGTATATTGATAGCATCTTGAATTTGTACTTAATGAACATTTTGTGATTCAAGTGTTATGTGTGTGAATGAGACTTTGAGTATATGTGTTAGGTGTTTCACATGCTTAGGTTTCTATTCATGTATTTTTGCATCTAGACTTGATTAATTGTGTTTTCACATGTTTAGGTCTATTTGTGCCATAGAATGTATTGATCACATGTTTTATGTTCTAATGAATGTTTGCATCATTTGCATTCACATGATCACACTAGGAAGTCCTTGTAAAAGGCATGAAGTCTTGGTTAGAGTCGGGATGACTCGGATAGCCAAGCAAGAAGTCTTGCCTAGAGTCGGGATGACTCGGATAAGTAAGCAAGGAGTCATGGCTAGAGTCGGGAGGACTCGGATAGTCATGCATGGGAGGCTCCCTAGAGGCAAGAGTGCCTTGGATAGGGAGTTGGCTATTGTGTTGGTATGCCTAGGCGTATGGTTAGACATAGAGTCCGATAGAGCGGGGTACACGGGAGGTGTATGCACTCTTGAGGAATTTCTAATCTACCATCGATGTTGGTTGAGTGTGTTGTCCAATATATGGTGGTTTCGCATCATTGAGGGATTTCATACTTTCCAATAGGGTTGGGTAGGCTTAGACTTCACTAGGTTGGGTGAGCTAAAGATTGGTCACTTTGTGAATGTTCTATGTTTACTTTCCAATAATATAGTACCCAATGGTTGTAGTTCAACCCGTGGATGTTTCCTCCTTGGAGGTTTACCCCGTTAAAAAAATCCCTTGTGTTAATTCTTTCTATCTCTTCTCTTATATTTTAATTGTATATTTTATTGTCTTGATTCATAATATTCACTTGTGATGTATTGTGAACCAAGTCTTTGTATAGTGTGATTAGAGTATTCATTCTATAGATCAATTTGTATCATTGATTCTTTTGTATATTGTAATATTTGTTTAGTGACATTTTGATCACTCTTGTAACACATTGAACATCTTATGTAATACAAGCTTATTTTGTTGTTATGTTTATTTGATATTTTACCTCACATGACTTGTTGATATACTTAGACATTTCTCTTATGATTGTGTCATCGTATTGTCTATGTATGTCTACCTTGGCTTATTGTGTTGTGTGTAAGGCTACCTTGAGGGACAAACGGATGTTTGTTCAAGGGTTTGAAAAAAGGTGTAAAAACCTATTCACCCCCCCCTCTAGGTATGCTTTAAGCAATTTAACTTCGTTTGTGTACATTCAAATTTCTAATCTACCATCAATGTTGGTTGAGTGTGTTGTCCAATATATGGTGGTTCCGCATCATTGAGGGATTTCATACTTTCCAATAGGGTTGGGTAGGCTTAGACTTCACTAGGTTGGGTGAGCTAAAGATTGGTCACTTTGTGAATGTTCTATGTTTACTTTCCAATAATATAGTACCCAATGGTTGTAGTTCAACCCGTGGATGTTTCCTCCTTGGAGGTTTTACCACGTTAAAAAAATCCCTTGTGTTAATTCTTTCTATCTCTTCTCTTATATTTTAATTGTATATTTTATTGTCTTGATTCATAATATTCACTTGTGATGTATTGTGAACCAAGTCTTTGTATAGTGTGATTAGTGTATTAATTATATAGATCAATTTGTATCTTTGATTCTTTTGTATATTGTAATATTTGTTTAGTGACATTTTGCTCACTCTTGTAACACATTGAACATCTTATGAAATACAAGCTTATTTTGTTGTTATGTTTATTTGATATTTTACCTCACATGACTTGTTGATATACTTAGACATTTCTCTTATGATTGTGTCATCGTATTGTCTATGTATGTCTACCTTGGCTTATTGTGTTGTGTGTAAGGCTACCTTGAGGGACAAACGGATGTTTGTTCAAGGGTTTGAAAAAAGGTGTAAAAACCTATTCACCCCCCCTCTAGGTATGCTTTAAGCAATTTAACTTCGTTTGTGTACATTCACACCCCTCTGGTCCCGTGTGGCCCACGCGCCCCACATGGGGTGCTGACGTGGCAGCCCCTAATTGGCTCACGTCTTCCTCTCTCTTCTCCATCTTTTTTCCCTCCATTTATATTCGAAATCCCGTGCAGAATTCTCTACAATTTTTGATTTCTTATTTTGATCATATCTCTCTCATTTCAACTCCGAATTGAGTGATTCAAAAATCAAAATTGTTGGTCTTGAAGAGAGATACAAACCTCAAGCATTTTCAGAGCCATTTGAGTTCGTCATTTTTCCCAGTGATCTGATTTCAGTACGAGACTCAACTTTTGTATGTGAAACTTCTTCTTCTCACTTCATCTTTTGATCATTTCTTTTACTCTTCCTAATTGATAGATGATATGTGTTTAGAATTTTGTTAGATCATATTCTAGGGGTGGTTGATCTATTGATTGTTAAGTTTTAGCTATTTGATTTCAATTGAACATATATTGCTAAACTTGACCTATCTTGAAATTGATTCTAGAAATGTTGTATATGATATGCCTCATGTTATTTTCTAGGTTTAATTTCATCATCTAAGAACTAAGATTTTTGTGTGATATATTGAATATTCATATCTTGTTCTTATTGATTCACATGCTTTGATTTCTAGATACATTTGTGATTGTCTGTTGAAAGCATATTCTAGATTATCACTAAGTATGTTCATAGAGCTTGATTGATCATCTTGCTTTATTTGATTGTGTTTGCATCATTTGCATCACCTAGATCATTGCCTTGTAATAGGTGGAAGTCTCGTGCAAAGTGAGTGAAGCTTTGTCTTGAGCAAGAAGTCTTGGCTAGGAAAGTGTTCCGGATAGCCAAGCAAGAAGTCTTGATTAGAGTCGGGAGGACTCGGATAGTCAAGCAAGAAATCTTCCTAGAGACGTGAGCGTATTGGATAGGAAGTTGCTTTCTAGAGGTGTAGGACACATCTCGAATAGGAAGTAGGCTTGGTAGTTCACTTGCCCGAGGGTAAATTAGGAGGTGATAGCTTGAGCGGATATCATGTGTTGATAGCTTGAGTGTGTAAGTCTTTTTCGTATAGTGAATTGCTTTGCCGGTGGTTGTGGTATCAACCCGTGGATGTTTCCTCTTTGAGGTTTTACCACGTAAAAATACTTATGTCAAGTTTCGTTTTTATGTTTCTTTATCTTTCATATGTTTGTATTGATTGCATTACTTGTATATTGATTTTCACATGTGTTGGTTAAATCAATTCAATTGTTAAGATTCATCAAATGTGCTTTTAATTGTTGTATTCCGCATATTTTTTGTATATTGGAAGAATTTGGGCCTATACCTATTCACCCCCCCTCTAGGTATGTATTACACTATATTGCTTAAGGGAATTTCAAGATGGAAAGAAGATCTCAACCTCTAACAAGACCGTGTTTGTCAAGAGTTTGAGGAACGAAGAAACTTCATTTGTGCAAATTCCTAGGAAGAAGTTAGAACTAGGACAATGTTCAAATGCACAAGTGAAGATGGGGCCAAAAAGGCAACCTCAAGCTCAACCCTCTAGGGTCCCTCAAGCCAACATTCCTCCACAATTGGCTCACAAAGGAAAGAGACCAATCATTCAACCTCAAGCTAGGAAGCAATCTAGACTGGTTCAACAACGAAGATGGATTGAACCTATTCATCCACAAAGACAAGGACAAGGACAAGGTATGATTCCTTATTTTACTCCTATATGTCACTTTTGTGGATTTAATGGTCATATTAGACCACATTGCTTTCGATATATTAAAATGTGCAAAACTAGAAGCATGATTGAGAAGAAAAAGAAAAGAGCCATGATGCATGTTCCTAGGAATGATGATATTGTTATGCATTATCCTAGAACATCTAGAGCTCATGTACCAAAGACCACTAAGAAAGCTAAGATTGTTTCTAGGTGGATTAGAAAGAATGAAAATGTTTGCCATGTTGCTCAAATAGCCTTGAAGGCAAATTCTTCTAATTTTTGTTCTTAGATAGTGGGTGCTATAGGCACATGACGGGAAACAAGAGTTTCTTCAAGACACTTGTTATGGAGGAAGGAGGATATGTCACTTTTGGTGATGGATCTAAAAAGAAAGTTGTAGGGAAAGGAACCATTTCCGTTCCCGAATTACCCTCCTTATCCGATGCTTTATTTGTTGATGGCTTAAAAGCCAATTTAATAAGCATTTCACATCTAAGTGATGAAGGATATTCCGTCTTGTTTAGTAAAAGTGATTGCTCGATCCTAAAGCCCGATGGACAAACCTTGTTGAAAGGTATGAGATCTAGCGACAATTGCTATTGTCTTGAAGCTAGAATAGTCTCAAACAATGTGTTCATGGATGAGCAAATAGAGTTGTGGCATGAAAGACTTGGCCACATAAACTTTAGGGATTTAAGAACCCTTGGAAAGTTCAATTGTGTGTGTGGCCTCCCTAAGCTTGGGAAGAAAGCCAATGGTATTTGTGGACCTTGCCAATAAGGAAAACAAACCAAAAGCATGCACAAAAAGGGCAAGTATCTCTCCACCAAGGAGCCCCTAGAGCTTCTCCACATGGATCTCATGGGTCCTATGCAAACTGAGAGTTTAGGTGGAAAGAGATACATTTTTGTTTGTTTTGATGATTTCTCTAGATTTACATGGACATATTTTCTTAGAGAAAAATCCGAAACTTTTGAGAAGTTTAAAATGTTTTGTACTAAAATACAAAATGAAATGAATTCTAACATTAAAAGCATTAAACGGATTAAAAGTGACCATGTGAGGGAATTTGAGAATGCCTCTTTTGAAAGCTATTGCAATAGTTTAGGCATCTCCCATGAGTTTTCGGCTCCTAGGACACCTTAACAAAATGGAGTTGTTGAGAGGAAGAATAGGGTCCTTCAAGAGATGGCCCATGTGATGTTGCTTAGCAACAATGTCCCTAGGAACCTATGGGCCGAAGCCGTCAATACGGCTTGCTATATAGGGAATAGAGTTTTCCTAAGGCCCGGATCTAGAAATACCTCCTATGAGTTATGGAAGGGTAGAAAGTCAAATGTTAGTTACTTCCACACATTTGGAAGCAAATGCTATATTTTAAATGACCGTGATCAACTTGGCAAATTTGATGCTAAGAGTGATGAGGGTATCTTTATTGGCTATGCCTTGAATAGTAGAGCCTATAGAGTTTTCAACTTGAAGACTCAAACCGTCATGGAATCATCAATGTTGTCATTGATGATACTAGGCTCAAGTCTAATGACCATGAGGATGAGGATATTTTAGATGATGTCTCTCCTTTGGAGAAGGTTGTGTGTTAGGATTATGCTCAATAGCAAGAGTGTAATAGTGTTTTTGACAATCTATTCATATTAATAAAATGTGATTTCTGGTTTAACAAATCTTATAGCATTTATAGTTTAATTATTATAATTGTCAAAGTAAGTAATCATAAGGTCTAAAGACTATGAGAAAAGAAGAATTGTTCGTACATCTGGATATGTATGAGGTAGACACAATTCTTTAGTTAGTCTTGAATAATGTTCACAACTTAAGTTAAAGGTTGGGCACCTTTATCTTGTTAAAGTTGTAGAATTCTTTTGCTAGCATTTGAGTGGGATCAAATGAGATATGATGAGTCTAAAATCATCAGAGTGTCTTCGAGTAAAAGAATCTAGTGCACTGGGTGCATTGAATTGGATCACAATGAAAAGCTTTATCTAGAACCATCAATAGATAATAGTCTTTTCATTATCAGGACAATCGGAGAGTCTATCTTAATCCTGAGATAAATGATGGACTTATGGTTGCAAGTGATATCATTTGAGTTATCAATGAGTACGATTATATAGCATAGTCTATCCTCGATAGTTTGGTGATATTCATTTGTTAATCGATAGAGGACTTCATTTATAGATATGGACATTGTGGCTCCATTTATTAAATGAGAGTATAATATCATCATATGGATGTTTTGAGGTAATTGGATATTAAATCTCAACGTTGAGTTTTCGATAGTGACTATTGAAAACATGGCTTCTGGACAAGTCAAAATATCCAATTTCAAAACATGGTCATATGAGTAAATATGGTAACTTGGAGAGTTATAGGCGGTCTATGAACTCTTGGCGATTACTGATATTAATCACGAGGATACACTATCTCTAATATGATTGTCTAGGGTATGAATGAGGAACATCTTCTTATTCTATCTTTATTTAAGAGTTCAATTTTAGCTCTTTAGTTGAATGAGTTAAAATTAATGGATCGGACCTAAGTGAATCATTTGTTGATTGTGATTAGGTTATGTCTATTGAAGCTTAAACTTAGATAGCCCGCCAAGATCCCCAATCCATACGGACTTGCATGGATCACTTGATATATTCTACCGGACCAATTTATGGGTCCATCTAGAATTGCTTTTAATATATTAAGGTAGCCTTACACACAACACAATAATCCAAGATAGACATACATAGACAATACGATGACACAATCATAAGAGAAATGTCTAAATATATCAACAAGTCATGTGAGGTAAAATATCAAGTAATCATAACAACAAAATAAGCTTGTATTTCATAAGATGTTCAATGTGTTACAAGAGTGAGCAAAATGTCACTAAACAAATATTACAATATACAAAAGAATCAAAGATACAAATTGATCTATAGAATGAATACACTAATCACACTATACAAAGACTTGGTTCACAATACATCACAAGTGAATATTATGAATCAAGACAATAAAATATACAACTAAAATATAAGAGAAGAGATAGAAAGAATTAACACAAGGGATTTTTTAACGTGGTAAAACCTCCAAGGAGGAAACATCCACGGGTTGAACTACAACCATTGGGTACTATATTATTGGAAAGTAAACATAGAACATTCACAAAGTGACCAATCTTTAGCTCACCCAACCTAGTGAAGTCTAAGCCTACCCAACCCTATTGGAAAGTATGAAATCCCTCAATGATGCGGAACCACCATATATTGGACAACACACTCAACCAACATCGATGGAAGATTAGAAATTCCTCAAGAGTGCATACACATCCCGTGTACCCCGCTCTATCGGACTCTATGTCTAACCATACGCCTAGGCCTACCAATATGTTAGCCAACTCCCTATCCAAGGCACTCTTGCCTCTAGGGAGCCTCCCATGCATGACTATCCGAGTCCTCCCGACTCTAGCAATGACTCCTTGCTTACCTATCCGAGTCATCCCGACTCTAGGCAAGTCTTCTTGCTTGGCTATCCGAGTCATCCCGACTCTAACCAAGACTTCATGCCTCTTACAAGGACTTCCTAGTGTGATCATGTGAATGCAAATGATGCAAACATTCATTTCAACATAGAACATGTGATCAATACATTCTATGGCACAAATAGACCTAAACATGTGAAAACACAATTAATCAAGTCTAGATGCAAAAATACATGAATAGAAACCTAAGCATGTGAAACACCTAACACATACACTCAAAGTCTCATCCACACACATAACACTTGAATCACAAAATGTTCATTAAGTCCTAATTCAAGATGCTATCAATATACAATCAAAGGCTAGATATATGAGATTAAAATCAATCAATATACTAGACAAAAATATAGAGCAAGGTTTTGAGATTTACATCAATCAAAACCTATATTCTCTAAATCACAAACAAATACACAAATCCTTGATTTCTTCAATCAAAGGACCAAATCAAATCTCAAAGTCATTTTAACACAAAATTAATTCAATTAAGTATCAAACAACCTAAGATGCCATTCTAATCACAATACAACTCACAAACAAATGTAAAACCTAGAATCATAAAATCTAGTCAACATAAGTCCACAAATTGAGTTTCAATTGGAATTATAATCAAGCTACCTTTTCAAATAGCTTTCATAAAACAATAACATAGATATAGAAGAAGAAACCCCAAGCATTTGGAAGGTCAAATAACAAGAAATCCCTAAGATGAGACCATTACCTCGGATTTTGAAGCTGGTTCGGAATTCAGTGATCAACCACTAGAAATCACGATCAAACAGCTACCAAACCACTTGGAAATGTTAGAGGACTCAAATACAAACACTCTCCAACTTCAATCACTCAAATCCGACTCCGGATGAGGAAGATATGGTGTTTCGAAAATCTAAAAATTCAGAGGAGAGGGCTGACGGGAAAACTTGATTTTTCTTCTTGGAAATTCAAAATGAGAGAGAGAGAGAAGAAATAGGAGGAGAGAGAAGGAGTTTTTCGGCCAATCACGTGGTGCCACGTCACCCCTAGGCCGTGGGGGGCGCATGGCCCACACGGGAGCAGAGGGTGCTCCAGGCCGTGGGGCCCACGGCCTCAACCACGGCCAGCCCATGTGGCCCACGGCCTGGGCTGTCCTCTCCCGTGCTCCCTCGGTTCGTCGGCCCGTATCTCGGGCGTCAGAACTCCGAATGCAAATCCGTTTTCGGATTACGAACCATGACTCTCTCACGCACGAAAAATACTATACAACTTTGAAAAACGGTTGAGAAATCATCTCGGAAATCATCGATGAAGTCAACACAACGTAAGAGAACGTAAAAGGCATAGTCAACACGTTTGGACTCGAAACCTTATGAATGAGTAACCGAAACGACCAGAACTCAATAAGGCATTGAATAAGAACATGTTCAAGTCCTAAACACAAAATATAGAAACATACAAACACAAATACACACACATATGCTAGTTTCCGGACATAGTCCTAGAAAATGCAAAACACAAAGTTTATTAACTAAATGTGAATGCATGAGCATATTTTGCCAAGTGTGTGAAAGTGAAATGTAAATGAAATAAAATCATGAAGGGACACAGAAGAATGATATGTGTGAGTGTGTGCCTAGCCTTGTAAGAGATAAGAGGTCTTTGTATACCTTTGTAGACCGATAATGTCCGAAACTCTTAAAAGCCGGCAACTTGAACGAATAATGGTTGAGACGTCCTTCGTCTTCGAAATCCTTCATTTACTAACCACTAAACATTACAAGTAAAACACGTTTTGATATGGAATTAATGCCAACACTAATTATCAACCTAACAATCTCCCCCTTTGGCAAATTCCATGACAAAACCCCTAAACAAACACTAAAACAATTACAAAGAAAATTTGGTCACAATGAGTACAATGAGTTACACATATAGACACAAATTATAAATCAAGTCTTGAACTTCATCTTGGTCTTCTCTTGATATCACCTAAAAAAGAACTTGAAAGCACAAGAATATCCAAGAGACAACAAGTATGGCAATATCCAAGTATCCAATCATAGGCAAGAAAATAATAACATATAAGTTCAAATGGATCAAGTATGCTCCCCCTTAATACATACTATCCATCAATATATTCTAAGCCAAGATTCAACAAAAATATTACATGCCATATAGTTCAAGCTAGATACCAAATATACAAAAATATAAAAACAATTAACATAAGGCTAAGTAAGCTAGATATCTCCCATGTGTTTCTCATATTTCTCCCCCTTTTTGACATGATATGAAGCCAAAGGGAAAGAGTAAGAAATTATACCTCATGAAGCTCTCTAGCCACTTGTGCCACCAAGGAAAGAAGAACGGTGTGCGGATCTCACATATTGCCTTGTTGGAGTTGATTTTCCTTCCAACTCTTTGATCCTCTCATCTTGAGCAACAAGCTTTGCACCAAGGTCTTCAATCTTCCTTTGTGACGCCTCAATCAACCTATGAGATTCTTCAACCTCTTTCCTCAATTTTAAAGCCCAACTAGGAAGAGCGGGTGAGTTAGGGACATGGTTAGAATCAAGAGAATCACCAAAAAGCCTAAGTACATCATTAGACTTTCCCTTGTCCTTGTATGACATGGTTGCCATACGTTTCTCACTCAACTTCTCTAAGGGAGGAAGCATAACATCACCATCAAGATTCCTCACACCTTTAGCTAAGCACAATTGAGTTATAAACCCCGGGAAAGCCAATTTCTTGTCCAAACGACTAGTACAAGCCGCACTTTGAATTTGCTCCACAAGCAATTCACCAAGGTTTATAGGTTGGCTAGTAACCAAGGCATACACAATCTTAATCTTGTCTCTATTGAGCTCCGAAGCATTAGTAGAAACAATAAGATTGGAGCATACAAATAAATGCCAAAATGCACTAATTTTTGTTAGCTCACCTTGCCTAATAAAAGCACGTTTCCCCCACACAAAATCATCATCATCACAAAGAGTCTTACCCATTAAATCAAGGTTTTCCAAGACATCAACATCAAGGAATTCCGATTCAATGTCATCGGACAAGTTAAGAAATTCATTAACCTTCCTAGGGCAAACTCTAAAGACAACTTTCCTTATGCTAAGAGTAGCACTAGTCACAGTAGAACCGGATTTGTAAGCATTATAAAATTCTCTAACAATGGTCTCATTAGATACTCCTAACATGTTGGCCCATGAAATCCAATTCCTACTCTTAAGCACATCATAGACATATGATCCAATACAAGAGTCCAAGTCAATACCCCTTTCTTGAATTATCTTTTTACACCCAAAAATTCCCAATTCATCAACTTTGTTACCTTTGGAAATTTTGGACGAAATTGTAGGTTTCGACTTGGCAATGGGAGATGAAGAAGTGTTTCCACCAACCTTCTTTGCTTTACCCATGATCTTGCAACACAAAACAAACTAAAACAAAGTGAGAGGAAACAAAGAAACAAATAAGAAACCAATAAACATATACAAAGGCAAAACACTATATTTAATAAATCACCATGCAAGTAAGAATTTATCATAGCATCTTCATGATTTATCAAAAAAATAAGAATAATGCCAACAATTAACAACCTTGAAGAACATGTGAACATGTCATAAAAGAGAACAAGAATTTAGCATATTATGCTCCCCCTTGACAAGTGCCTCATCTAAAATCAAGATAGACAAATGTTCACAAAAATCACCACACAATCACATCACAAGCAATTTTTATTAGATTTGCAAATAAGCTTCACATATCTAAGAGAGTTACATCAAGATTTTCAATCACTCTCATATGTCATCAAAAATTGCTAAAGTATCACAAATACTAATTAAGCAAAAGTGAGTGTGTGAAGATTTTGCTTCAAGTATATGAAAAGAAGTAGTTTGATAATCAAGCATGCATACAATTTCAACATCTATTCATCTTAGGCCTTTCCATAAAAAGGTCAAACCGGTTATCATCCGAAATTTTGCTTATAAAGAGAATAGATTTCAACATGTGAGCGTGTGTGTGCATGTGGCTCGTCAACCCATTTCTATTTGTCAACCCGAGCTCATTTAATTATTCAACTATACTCCAAAAGCCTTTTATTATTATTTTTTTATTTATTTTTTTATTTTTTTATTTTTTATTTTTTTTAAGGCTTGAATCAAAGAATTTTTTTTTTTATGATTCAATTCAACACTTCTTTGATTTTTCTAACATAAACATATACACCTCATGGCGGCTTTCACTCATCACAATGACGTAGCCCTTTCCAACATTGGGTGGCTTCACAACCAAGGTGTGTAGCCCTTTCCATGAGGGTGCTCGTTGAGTTCTATGTTGCCGAAGCAAATGGATACCAACCATTGGTCATTTTAAATGTACTAATCCTTAGGACTTCAAGGTGTATCCAAAGCGAACATCAATCAAGCTCAACATACTTAACAAAACATACAAGAGAAGCAATGTGCATTTTTGAAACCAATTTCAAGGCTTAAAAGCACATGATCTAAAAGCAAGTAAAGAGACTTACTTAAGATCTCTACTTCTCAAGAGAGTAGCTATCAAAGAATATGAAGCTCACATTATTCAAAAATTAGCCACTAAACAATCATACAAATAACAACACGCTTCATGAAATAAGATCAATGTGAACACTTATCACCAAAAGATCTTAAACTAGCAAATGTCAAAGAGTACCATATAAACACTATATTAGTTCTCAATTATGACATGCTTCATGAAAGTGATACAAACAATGAGTTGATAGATGAAAAATCAAGTAAGCAAGCAATATGATATAGAGATACCTTCGCAAGCCATTTTCACCAAATACAAAGCCTTCACCCTTTTTATGAGTCCTCTTGGCTTGTGAGTCCTCATGACTACAAGTTATAGGTGTGTCGATTCCAAGAGACTAAAGGCAATGTAATCCAACTCAACCAAACAAAAAAAAATGACTTTCTCTAAAAGCCATAACAATAATGTTATCATATAGATTCAAAAAAAAACTTCTCAAAAGTTAACCAACAAATTTTGACTATCAAAACAACACAAAGTGAGATAGCTAAGTTCATGTCAAGTTGTAAAGATACAAAGCAAAAAGCTAAGCCTCTTATCAACGACACTAGTCTTAAAGCTAACTCACAAGTGCAACTTACACTAATGGTAAGAGCACTCACCCTTGACAAATTTTGTCTTGGGTGGACAAACACGAACATCATCAAGATTCTCTTTGACTACAATGTTGAACCTAGAGTAAAGTTCTTCCACAACTTGATTCACAATAATATCATTAATACTCTTCTTTTCAACATTGTTAGCAACACATGCATGGTCAAACTTTGTAGGATATGCATTCTTCACCTTCCGGATATTCTTAGCATGCTTTGACAAATTATCATGCTTTCCATATTCAAAAGCTTTAGCATGCATAGAATTAGGTCCAATCGCTCTATTCCTAGATGCATTTTCTAAGTTGCAATATTCAATGAATTTATAGCACTTGGGCTTGATATGGCCTAAGGTATTGCAAAAATGACATATGGGAACAAAAGGAGAGATTTTACCTTCCGGTGGTGGTGGAGGACAAATGGGAGTTTCAAGGGGTACCTTATTCTTCAATTTGTTCTTCTTCTTGGAACGTCTCTTCTTAGGAGCTTTCTCTTCAATGATAGCTTCACTAGTAGGAAGTGATGCTTCTATGAGCTTCTCTTCAACCACCGCTAAACTTGAGCTCTCTAAGTTCATAGTTGAGATGATCCTATCCTTTTCAAGCAAAATACCCTCAACTTCGCAAAGCTTCTTTTCAATAGCATTCTTTTCACGCAAGAGCCTACGAGTTGTAGCAACAAACTCATCCACTTGAATCTTGATCAAGTCCTCCTTCTCATCAATCTCACTCAAGGCTAATTTCAACTTCTCCTCAAGAAACTTCACCTTAGCCAAAAGATCAATGTAGGATGGATTATTATTTGAACACTCTTGATGACTTTGATCAATCTCCTTATCCAATGAATCTTGATTAACATCCTCTAGAGTAGAGTGAGAAGCCATGAATGCAACAAAGTTGCTCACTAGCTCTTCTTCACTAGAAGACTCATCACTTGAGCTCTCCTCATCACTAGAGGCATCATCTTCACTCCATGTAGCCGCCATAGCTTTTCCCTTCTTGTCCCTCTTAGAATCACCACTAGGACAATCCGAAGCATAATGTCCAAACTTCTTGCACTTGAAGCATTGAACCTTCCTATTGCTCTTAGCATGGCCACTCCTCTCATGAGGTGGAGTAAAGGACTTCTTGACTTCCTTGTCCCTTGAGTACTTGCCACTTGACTTGGCACCTTTCCTCATGAACTTCCTAAACTTCCTAACCAATAACGCCATCTCCTCATCATCATCGCTACTACTAGCTTCCTTGACAACCTTGAGAGCTAAACCCTTGTTCTTAGCCTTTGGTTTCATGCACGCCTCAAAAGTTTGAAGAGATCCTAGCAACTCATCTATGCTCATGACGTCAACGTCCTTGCTCTCTTCAATGGCGGTAACCTTGGCTTTGAACCTCTTTGGAAGTGATCTAAGAATCTTCCAATTTAGCCTCTCACCGGAGATAGGACTACCAAGAGCTTGGCATTGGTTGGCGATGTCTAGAAGCTTATCTTGGAAGTCAATAAACTTGTCTTCCTCACCCATTTGCAAAACCTCAAATTGGGAAGTGAGCAATTGAAGACGAGACTTCTTCACCGCTTTAGTCCCCTCATTGGTGACTTGGAGAGCCTCCCATGCCTCCTTAGCGGTTTCTAGGTTTTGAATGTAGGAGAATTGCCTACTATCAACACCTCCGAAAATAGCATTCACCGCCCGATGATGCCACTTTGCTAACTCAAACTCATTAGTAGACCACTCACTCCTAGGCTTGGAAACGGTCACTCCATCCACAATCTTGTTAGGAGCAAGGTAACCTTCTTCAACGGTCATCCAAGCTCTCTCATCAATAGATCGGATGTAAGCCTTCATCCTCAATTTCCGAAACCCGTAGTTGTGACCCTTGAGAAGAGGAGGCCTAGAATTCGAAGCCCCTTCGGTCATCACATCATCTTGGAAAACCATTCTAGCAAATACCTAAGCAATCCACTCGTAAGTGTAACCCGGATCTCGTCGAGTGCCGTCCGACGACCCGCTCTGATACCAATTGAATGTACACAAACGAAGTTAAATTGCTTAAAGCATACCTAGAGGGGGGGGGGGGTGAATAGGTTTTTTACACCTTTTTTCAAACCCTTGAACAAACATCCGTTTGTCCCTCAAGGTAGCCTTACACACAACACAATAATCCAAGATAGACATACATAGACAATACGATGACACAATCATAAGAGAAATGTCTAAATATATCAACAAGTCATGTGAGGTAAAATATCAAGTAATCATAACAACAAAATAAGCTTGTATTTCATAAGATGTTCAATGTGTTACAAGAGTGAGCAAAATGTCACTAAACAAATATTACAATATACAAAAGAATCAAAGATACAAATTGATCTATAGAATGAATACACTAATCACACTATACAAAGACTTGGTTCACAATACATCACAAGTGAATATTATGAATCAAGACAATAAAATATACAACTAAAATATAAGAGAAGAGATAGAAAGAATTAACACAAGGGATTTTTTAACGTGGTAAAACCTCCAAGGAGGAAACATCCACGGGTTGAACTACAACCATTGGGTACTATATTATTGGAAAGTAAACATAGAACATTCACAAAGTGACCAATCTTTAGCTCACCCAACCTAGTGAAGTCTAAGCCTACCCAACCCTATTGGAAAGTATGAAATCCCTCAATGATGCGGAACCACCATATATTGGACAACACACTCAACCAACATCGATGGAAGATTAGAAATTCCTCAAGAGTGCATACACATCCCGTGTACCCCGCTCTATCGGACTCTATGTCTAACCATACGCCTAGGCCTACCAATATGTTAGCCAACTCCCTATCCAAGGCACTCTTGCCTCTAGGGAGCCTCCCATGCATGACTATCCGAGTCCTCCCGACTCTAGCCATGACTCCTTGCTTACCTATCCGAGTCATCCCGACTCTAGGCAAGTCTTCTTGCTTGGCTATCCGAGTCATCCCGACTCTAACCAAGACTTCATGCCTTTTACAAGGACTTCCTAGTGTGATCATGTGAATGCAAATGATGCAAACATTCATTTCAACATAGAACATGTGATCAATACATTCTATGGCACAAATAGACCTAAACATGTGAAAACACAATTAATCAAGTCTAGATGCAAAAATACATGAATAGAAACCTAAGCATGTGAAACACCTAACACATACACTCAAAGTCTCATTCACACACATAACACTTGAATCACAAAATGTTCATTAAGTCCTAATTCAAGATGCTATCAATATACAATCAAAGGCTAGATATATGAGATTAAAATCAATCAATATACTAGACAAAAATATAGAGCAAAGTTTTGAGATTTACATCAATCAAAACCTATATTCTCTAAATCACAAACAAATACACAAATCCTTGATTTCTTCAATCAAATGACCAAATCAAATCTCAAAGTCATTTTAACACAAAATTAATTCAATTAAGTATCAAACAACCTAAGATGCCATTCTAATCACAATACAACTCACAAACAAATGTAAAACCTAGAATCATAAAATCTAGTCAACATAAGTCCACAAATTGAGTTTCAATTGGAATGATAATCAAGCTACCTTTTCAAATAGCTTTCATAAAACAATAACATAGATATAGAAGAAGAAACCCCAAGCATTTGGAAGGTCAAATAACAAGAAATCCCTAAGATGAGACCATTACCTCGGATTTTGAAGCTGGTTCGGAATTCAGTGATCAACCACTGGAAATCACGATCAAACAGCTACCAAACCACTTGGAGATGTTAGAGGACTCAAATACGAACACTCTCCAACTTGAATCACTCAAATCCAACTCCGGATGAGGAAGATATGGTGTTTCGAAAATCTAAAAATTCAGAGGAGAGGGCTGACGGGAAAACTTGATTTTTCTTCTTGGAAATTCAAAATGAGAGAGAGAGGGAAGAAATAGGAGGAGAGAGAAGGAGTTTTTCGGCCAATCACGTGGTGCCACGTCACCCCCAGGCCGTGGGGGGCGCGTGGCCCACACGGGAGCAGAGGGTGCTCCAGGCCGTGGGGCCCACGGCCTCAACCACGGCCAGCCCATGTGGCCCACGGCCTGGGCTGTCCTCTCCCGTGCTCCCTCGGTTTATCGGCCCGTATCTCGGGCGTCTGAGCTCCGAATTCGAATCCGTTTTTGGATTACGAACCGTGACTCTCTCACGCACGAAAATGACTATACAACTTTGAAAAACGGTTGAGAAATCATCTCGGAAATCATCGATGAAGTCAACACAACATAAGAGAACGTAAAGTGGCATAGTCAACACGTTTGGACTCGAAACCTTATGAATGAGTAACCGAAACGACCGGAACTCAATAAGGCATTGAATAAGAACATGTTCAAGTCCTAAACACAAAATACAGAAACATACAAACACAAATACACACACATATGCTAGTTTCCGGACATAGTCCTAGAAAATGCAAAACACAAAGTTTATTAACTAAATGTGAATGCATGAGCATATTTTGCCAAGTGTGTGAAAGTGAAATGTAAATGAAATAAAATCATGAAGGGACACAGAAGAATGATATGTGTGAGTGTGTGCCTAGCCTTGTAAGAGATAAGAGGTCTTTGTATACCTTTGTAGACCGATAATGTCCGAAACTCTTAAAAGCCGGCAACTTGAACGAATAATGGTTGAGACGTCCTTCGTCTTCGAAATCCTTCATTTACTAACCACTAAACATTACAAGTAAAACTTGTTTTGATATGGAATTAATACCAACACTAATTATCAACCTAACAATACACCCATGAGTACCACTTTGAAGCTAAGCAAGGATGCTAGTGGTAAAAGTGTGGAACAAACGTTATATCGTGACATGATAGGAAGCTTGCTTTATTTGACCGCAAGTAGGCCCGATATATCTTTTAGTGTGAGTGTGTGTGCTAGGTACCAAGCGGATCCTAAGGAGTCCCATCTCTCTTCCGTAAAGAGAATCATTCGCTATGTGAATGGGACATCTAACTATGGGATTTGGTACTCTTTTGACACTAATGCTAGTCTTGTAGGCTTTAGTGATGCGGATTGGGCAGGAAATTGCGATGATAGGAAGAGCATATCGGGCAGTTGCTTCTTTCTAGGCAACAACTTGGTGTCTTGGTTTTGCAAGAAGCAAAACTCAATTTCCTTGTCCACGGCCGAGGCCGAGTACATAGCCGCGGGGAGTGGATGCACACAACTCCTATGGATGAAGCAAATGCTAGTAGACTACGGATTCAACCAAGGTATACTCACTCTCTTTTGTGATAATATGAGTGCTATAAATATTTCCAAGAATCCAGTACAACATTCTAGACCTAAGCATATTGACATCCGCCATCATTTCATTAGAGAGCTTGTTGAAAATAAATGCATAGTACTTAAACATGTAGGTACTAATGATCAACTTGCGGACTTATTTACTAAACCCTTAGATGCTACTCGATTTAAAACACTTAGTAGATCTATTGGGATATGTCTTGTGGAGTGATGTGATTTGTGATTGACCCCATATGGGGAACTCAAGCAAAGAGAGCTATTTTGCATTCTTGTCACTTGCAAAAATTTGAAATATCTTATGTCTCTTCTTTTAATTGTTTGAGTAAGCTTGGTTGCACATATGTATATATGTTTTCAATTTAATAAGTGTGAACCTTGCTTGTTCACAATCCATGTCATATTTATGTTCAATCATGCTTTTTTGGACTAGGAGATGTACATAGGAAGTATGATTTGAATGACCTATAGTTATCTCCATGACATGATGATTCTTTTATAACATGCTAATGTCAAATGAAAAAGCATGAAATTCATATAACATGCTCACATGAAAAGCATGAATTGATGATTGCATATTCTTAAAATGCAAAACTTGTGTGAAAGTTTATGAGACTCAAAATGAATAAAGGATCTTGTATCCGTTCAAAGGAATTTATTTTCCAAATGTCTATCTTTCTTTATTGGTTGAACATGGCTACTATCATACGGATATCTTATCCGGAAAAATCAAATAGGGTGCAAAGTCGCTCATGCCATGTTTCGCTTATAAAGTTGGATATAGTTGCTCTTAAATTGAAATCAATAAAATCTCTATATCCTTGCTTTTCTCATGACAATGGTGAAATTGGTTTGAATTCTTATTAGAAACATTTGTCATTTGCTTTGCCAAATAGCATTGTATTTTAGATTTGAATGCTACATATCTTGTGTGCAAAGCATGTTTGATTAACACATTTTCTCTAAATAAATCTCCTTGTTTCTCTCCAATTAATTGAGATGCATAAAGTGACTTATATTGATTATGTAAATATCTTGCATGCTTATATCTCTCGTTGCTATGAGTGACCCGGTTGGGGACTACTCCTTTGCCTATATCATGACAAAAAGGGGGAGTAAGATATGGTAAGTGGAGTTGCAAATTGTAGTAGCAATTGTGCTTGTTGGGGAGAATATACATTGAGGGGGAGTAACCCGTTGAGGAGGAGCATTGCATACACATACATTGCATAATGTTGTGCCTAATCTTTTAATATGCAAATGCTTGTCTTTTGTTCTCACTTGATTAATCTCACTCTTACTTCTTTTGGAAAGTTTAGAAAATTTATTTTCAGGGATTGATTATTCTACAAGAGATTGAAGACTTGAAGTTTTATTTTCTTATCTCTTTATAATGTAGATAATCATTGTAGTCCCGTAGTTTCTATTTTTGTGAGGAATCAATGTGAGTGGTGGTTTTGTCACGAAATAGCCAAAGGGGGAGATTGTAAGGTTCTCATTTGTTGATTGGCTCATTTTGTGGACAAACCACATGTTGGGGTTCTTTGTAAGGGTAGCTTAAGTGTTGGTGTTATTGCTCAAAGCCCTTTGAAGACCTCGTCTTGATAAGCACCGAAGGTAAATTTCTATGTGCTTACTTGTCTTGAAGAGATAGTTGCACACACTCACAACTCATGCATACGTTTAATCCTTGTATGTTGTGTGTCTTATTTTTGTGCTTTAATGTTCATTAACATCTCTTCTTGCATGTTATGTTGATTGCATATTGCATATCCAATTGCCTTGTCATGCTTAGACTTAGGATTGCATTTTTGCAATAGGCGCTCTCAAAAGCGCTCTACAGAAGCGCTATACGAACAGCGCCCATCGAGCGCTGTACAGACCTGATCGATTTAATTCGGTCGCTATTGGGTCACTGTACAAAGTGCTGTACTTACAGCGACCATCTCAGACCCGAGTGATCAGAGTTAGGGCGCTGTACAGAAGCGCTCTACGTACAGCGCCCAAGGCAAAATCAGGCCAACTTATTCAAAACGACCACACTTTGATTTGGCCCCCTATATATATGCCACTTTGACTTTAGGTCAATTAAGAGAGTTCATATTCAGATTTCATACTTAGGATATTTTTCAAAGACAAGAAAAATTCCAAGAACTCATTTTTAATTACTCAAACACCTTTTCATGATCATCAATCATCATCTAGCATCATCTTTGATCATCTAGATATCTTTTTGCATGGATTCTTCATTATACTTTGCTTGGTAAGCTTTTCACTAATATCTTACATATTTTGTGTTTTTCTTAACAAGCAATCTCAATTTATTACTTGTATGTTATTTATATATATTTTGGATACAAGTTTGAGATTAGTGTGTTGAATGTTTGAGAAGTTGTATTGTGATAGCTAATTAGGTTTTGTGCTTAATCTTGATTAGCTAAACTATTTGACATGTCATTTAGTTTTAATATCTAGGATTGTTCTAATTGCATATTCATCATCTTAGATAAGCATATAGGGTTTCCCTTGCTCTATGTTGCATTTGGATATTCACATATTCACTTAGGGTGTTATTCTCTTCATTGAGAAAGTAAGTCTTGTGTGTAGCTTCTGGGATTAGGTTGCTTAGATCGCAAGCAAATTGGACTAGGTTCACTTATACTGGGATTAGGTAGGTGTGTGATTACTTCCGGGATTAGGTTGTAATCGTTTTACACATTTAGTGGATTCGAGGTTCGAGTGTGGCTTACTTACTAGCCCGTGGTTTTTCCCGTGAGGGTTTCACGTAAAAATCAAGTGTTATTTAATTTTCGCATTTTATACTTGATTTTTTGCTTTATCTAGTTTGGGGTAATTTCGTAATGTTGATTTCACACGAAAAATTGGGTAATAAGTTTAAAATCTATTCACCCCCCTCTAGATAGTTTTATACACACTGTGCTATAATTTGTTTCAAAGAGATTTAGTTGTACACATACACACACTTGTCATGATTGCATATGTGTGCATTCTCTTCACATGTCACATGTCACATGTCACATTTAACACTTGCACTTTGTTGTTGTATTTTGTTGTGTGTTAGTGTATCTAGTAATTCGTTTCACAAACATTGTTTGGAAATGTCCATGCATGCACGATGGTGTGCTTGTTTTAGTGCGAGGATCGCCTTAGGAGAAAGCTATTGGCTTCTCCTTTAGTTTCACCATAATTGGTGAAACAGCGGTTTGATCGGCGGCCATGACCGCCGAATGAAACCGCCGTTTGAGTCCAGAAGGTTCTGGAGCATTTTTACGGTTATGATTAGCGGCCATGACCACCGTTTGAAACCGCCGTTTAGACTTGATCGATTTTATCCCTCTAGTTTATTTCTGCGGTTGTGATAGGTAGTTATGAAACCGTCGATGATCCCCTGTTCTCTCGGGATTCAATTCGGCGGTTGGATCGGTGGTTTTGAAACCGCCGATGGCGCGTTTCAGGGGCAAACTTGTCTTTTTCACTTACCCTATTTTTGATGTCTATAAATACATCATTATCTCTTTCTCTAAAATAAGCTCTTGCATTTCATGAACCCTAAAGAGAAATATTAAGAGACTTAAGAGAAAAGGCACAAATGTTGCTCCTTTGATTCTATAAACACTCAAAAACCATTCTCATATGCATCAAAACTTCATTTAGCATCTTCTAGCATATCTAGGATGCTTGCTTGCGTAAATGCCTCATTTTTGATTGGCTCATTTCGTTGACAAAACCACAATGGGGTTCAATTTGTAAGGATAGCTTAGAAGTGAAGAAATCCTCATCAAAGTTTGAAGAACCTCATTGTGGACTTCAAGTGCTTCTAGTATGGTAATTCGCTTGACTTAACTCTAATTTGAAGAGATGTAGTTGCACACACTCACATCACTTGCAAATGTTCATTGATTGCATCTTGTGTTTATATTGGCATCATGTTAGCCTTAGGTTGCATTCCTTTTGTTTTGACCCTTGCACGTGTGTATGTGTGCTTAAAGGAGTGGGTGTGCGCTGGTCTTGCGCTGGTCGTCCAGCGTAACATGTCCAGTGGACTACCGCTGGTCGTGCGCTGGTCTGCACTGGCGCAAGCCACCAGCGCATCTCCTCCAGTGGAGTGCCGCTGGTAGTGCGCTGGTCGTGACCAGCGCAACTTGTCCAGAATGTTGCCGCTGGTCTTGCGCTCCTCAGTGGCGCCGCTTGTCTAGCGCCCTTTCAAATTTTAAGGGCGTGCGCTGGTCGTCCAGTGCCACACCAGCGCAAATGGCGGGATCTGAATCGTTTTTCTTCAAAACGACGTCATTTCTTTTAGATCTCTTATATATATTACTTGATAGCCTTGGCTCGTTTTTTAGAGCAAAAATTACACCTTTGAGAGCACTTTTGAGCATCTTCAAAGCCAAGGTATCAAGACTCCATTTTTATTACTCAAAACACAAAAACCCATCTTTCTTGCATGTTTGATATGTCATCTAGGATGTTCTAGTTTGATTTTCTTTAGGGTTTTATCTTTGCTTACGTGACTTGTAGTTAGAACATCATTTGCATTCTTCACATGTTCTTTCACTACAAGATAGCTTCTTTATTTCATGACTTGTCTCAAGATTGCTTTTTTATGACTTGAATAGGTTCAAGATAGCTTCTTTATTGTGTTTGTGAGTTGTATTGTGGTAGACATTGCATATAGGACCTTGTTTGCTAATTTAGCTATGTTATATGAATGTCATCTAGCAAAATGATATCTAGGAATGTCTAACATGCTCATCCATGCCTAGATAAGCTTGAATGTCTAACCTTGCATTTTAGCATCTTGAATATTGCATATATTCACCTTAGGTTGTGTTATCTCTTCACTTTAGAGACAAGTCTTGTATTTGCCATTGGTAGATTGCAAGCATTGGACTAGATTCACTCTTGAAGGCCTGCGGGTAGTATTGGTAGATTAGTAACCGTGTGAGGTTTGACGTGGTCAACCTAGGTTGTAATTGTCTTTACAATTAGTGGATTGAGGTTCATGTGTGGCACACATAACAGCCCGTGGTTTTTACCGTGTGGGTTTCCACGTAAAAACACAAGTGTTATTTACTTTTCGCATTTTACACTTACTTGTTTTCTTTGACTAGTTAGGGGTTGTTCTTTGAATATTGACTAATCACGAAAATTGGTAATAGGTGATTAAAAATAATCTATTCACCCCCCCCCCCCCCCCCCCCCCCCCCCCCTCTAGATTATTTGAGGACTCGTTTATTTATATTTTCAATTGGTATCAGAGCGGGTTCCTTAACATAATTAGGAGATCCCTTGCTCTTGTTAGAGTCTATTGCATTTGTTTGCATCCTTGTGTGTATTTAGCTTGTTTGTGTGCATTCATTTCATCCAATCCTCAAACACAATGAGTGGAAATGGAATGGGAGGTGAGGGTGCCTCTAGCACAAGACCCTCCTTGCTCACCGGGGTCAATTACGCTTCATGGAAGGGTAAAATGGAAGCTTACGTGAGTCAAATTCATGACCGGGCATGGATGGCGATTGAAGATGGGTACTTGCCACATATGATGACTCCTACGGGAGGTGGAGAGGAAGTCCTCAAGCCAAAGGCACAATGGACTCCCCAAGAATTTGAGGCTTCAAAATGGAACAACAAAGCCATGCATGCTATCCTATGTGTCATGGACGACAACCAATACAAACTCATTCAAACCACAAGGATAGCAAAGGAAGCTTGGGACATATTGGAGACGGCTCATGAAGGAACCGATGTGGTCAAGGATTCCAAGCTTCAAGTTCTCCAAACACAATTTGAGACCATAAGGATGGAAGATGATGAGTGCTTCAATGACTTCCAAGTGAAGCTCATGGATATAGTGAACCAAAGTCACCAACTTGGTGATCCCTACTCGGATAGGAGAATTAAGCAAAAGATCATGAGGTCACTTCCTGAGAGGTTTGAATCCAAAGTGACGGCATTGGAGGAAAATAGTGACTACTCAAGAATGAAGCCAAGTGAAGTTATTGAAAGGCTCCTGGCCTATGAATCTAGGAAAGGTCCTACACTTACACCTCCAAAGAAGCAAAAGAGTCTTGCCTTGAAAAGTGTCAAGGTTGAAAAGGATGAAGAAGACTCGGATGAAGAAATTGCCTTGATGGCAAAGAAGTTCAAGCAATTTATGAGATTTGAGAAGAGAGGGTTTGGCTCCAAGGGAAAGTTTGTAAAGAAGAAGGCTCCTTTCAAGAAAGCGGAGCAAGCTCAAGAGAAAGATCATAAGAAGGGTGTCCAATGCTATGAGTGTAGTGGGTTTGGACACATTGCTCCCGAGTGTGCTAATTTGAAGAAAAAGAAAGGAAGAGCCATGGCGGTTACTTGGAGTGATAGTGATGACCTAGAAGATGAAGACAAGTCTTCGGTTGATGAAGAAGACCAAGTTGCCAACTTCATTGCTTTCTCATCCTCTCACAATAGCAATGAAGTCATGAGTGATAAAGAAGAGGAAGAGGACAAGCAAGAGGAAGTAGATGAAAATGACTCAAATGGAGAGAGCAAATCCTCAATGTCTAATTTTGAGTTTGATGAAGAGATGGACTATGATGACTTCATGAGATTTTTTAAAAACTCAAGATTGAAGAAGAAAAAAGAGATACAAAAGTTGAAAGGGGAGAAACTTGAATTGACTTCCAAGGTGACTCATTTGAGTAAGGAAATGAGTAAGGCAAAAGAGATGGAAGAAGGGTTGAAGATGGAGTTAGTCTTGGCCAAGAAGAATGAAGAAAGCTTGAGGAAAGAGCTCATGGAAGCAAAAGGGTTGATTGCTAAGATGACTTCCGGAACCGAGAAGCTTGATAAGATGCTATCTTGTGGGAAGAGTCCAAGTGACAAGAAGGGGTTAGGTTATGTGGAAGAAGTGGAAGCCACATCCTTGAAGAAGACAACATTTGTCAAGAGCAAAGAGGTTGAAAATGCTCAAACCCCTCAACAATCAACAAAATGGGTTGAAGTTGGTGAATCCTCCAAGCAAGCACAAGCAAGGATTCCAATAAGAGCTCCACCACCACAAGCTAGAGCTCCACAACCAAAACCTCCTCAACCAAGACCACCACAACCAAGACCTCCTCAACAAAGGATCCCACAAGCTCAACATGAGGTCTTCCATGCTCAACCTAGAAGACGTGCCAACTTGGCTCAACCACAAAGGAGAGAGTTGCCTCAACACCCAAGAGCAACTCAAAATAGAATGAGACCACAAATGCTTGCACAAGGCTATGGTATGAATTTCTACTTTACTCATACTTGCCATTTTTGTGGAATTGAAGGCCATATTAGGCCTAATTGCTTTAAGTATATTAAATTGTGTAGAAGAGAAAGTATGATTGAGAAAAATATGCTTAGAAGAGCCACAATGCATGCACCTAGGAATCTTAGAGCTAATGGACCAATGGCTCCTAGGAATGACCATGTTTCACCTAGGATGAGTAGACATGATGACTATTATTGCTATGTGGCCCAAGTTGCCTTAAAAGCAAATGCTGAATGTACACAAACGAAGTTAAATTGCTTAAAGCATACCTAGAGGGGGGGTGAATAGGTTTTTACACCTTTTTTCAAACCCTTGAACAAACATTCGTTTGTCCCTCAAGGTAGCCTTACACACAACACAATAAGCCAAGGAAGACATATATAGACAATACGATGTTACAATCATAAGAGAAATGTCTAAGTATATCAACAAGTCATGTGAGGTAAAATAGCAAATAAACATAACAACAAAATAAGCTTGTATATCATAAGATGTTCAATGTGTTACAAGAGTGATCAAAATGTCACTATACAAAAATTACAATATATAAAAGAATCAAAGATACAAATTGATCTATAGAATGAATATACTAATCACACTATACAAAGACTTGCTTCACAATATATCACATGTGGATATTATGAATCAAGACAACAAAATATATAATTAAAATATAAGAGAAAGAGATAGAAAGAATTAACACAAGGGATTTTTTAACGTGGTAAAACCTCCAAGGAGGAAACATCCACGGGTTGAACTACAACCATTGGGTACTATATTATTGGAAAGTAAACATAGAACATTCACAAAGTGACCAATCTTTAGCTCACCCAACCTAGTGAAGTCTAAGCCTACCCAACCCTATTGGAAAGTATGAAATCCCTCAATGATGCGGAACCACCATATATTGGACAACACACTCAACCAACATCGATGGTCGATTAGAAATTCCTCAAGAGTGCATACACCTCCCGTGTACCCCGCTCTATCGGACTCTATGTCTAACCATACGCCTAGGCCTACCAATACAATAGCCAACTCCCTATCCAAGGCACTCTTGCCTCTAGGGAGCCTCCCATGCATGACTATCCGAGTCATCCCGACTCGAGCCATGACTCCTTGCTTACCTATCCGAGTCATCTCGACTCTAGGCAAGACTTCTTACTTGGCTATCCGAGTCATCCCGACTCTAACCAAGACTTCATGCCTTTTACAAGGACTTCCTAGTGTGATCATGTGAATGCAAATGATGCAAACATTCAATACAACATAGAACATGTGATCATGTGAATGCAAATGATGCAAACATTCAATACAACATAGAACATGTGATCAATACATTCTATGGCACAAATAGACCTAAACATGTGATATCACAATTAATCAAGTCTAGATGCAAAAATACATGAATAGAAACCTAAGCATGTGAAACACCTAACACATATACTCAAAGTCTCATTCACACACATAACACTTGAATCACAAAATGTTCATTAAGTACAAATTCAAGATGTTATCAATATACAATTAAAAGCTAGATATATGAGATTAAAATCAATCAATATACTAGACAAAAATATAGAGCAAGGTTTTGAGATTTACATCAATCAAAACCTATATTCTCTAAATCACATAAAAATACACAAATCCTAGATTTCAATAATCAAAGGACCAAATCAAATCTCAAAGTCATTTTAATACAAAATTAATTCAATTAAGTATCAAACAACCTAAGATGCCATTCTAATCACAATACAACTCACAAACAAATGTAAAACCTAGAATCATAAAATCTAGTCAACATAAGTCCACAAATTGAGTTTCAATTAGAATGATAATCAAGCTACCTTTCCAAATAGCTTTTACAAAACAATAACATAGATATAGAAGAAGAAACCCCAAGCAAATGGAAGGTCAAATAACAAGAAATCCCAAAGATGAGACTCAAACCTCGGATTCTGCAGCTGGTGAGAAATTCAGTGTCCAACCACTTGAAATCACGATCAAACAGCCACCAAACCACTTGGAGATGTTAGATGACTCAAATACCAACACTCTCCAACTTGAATCACTCAAATCCGACTCCGGATGAGGAAGATATGGTGTTTTGAAGTTTGGAAAAATTAGAGAGAATTCTAGACGGGAAAACTGAAATGTTTCTTCTTAGAAATTCAAATGGAGAGAGAGAGGGAAGAAATAGGAGGAGAGAGAAGGAGGAAACCGGCCAACCACGTGGTGCCACATCACCCCCTAGCCGTGGGGGGCGCGTGGCCCACACGGGAGCAGAGGCTGCTACAGGCCGTGGGGCCCACGGCCTCCACCACGGCCAGCCCTTGTGGCCCACGGCCTGGGCTGTCCTCTCGCGCGCTCCCTCGGTTCGTCGGCCCGTATCTCGGGCGTCCGAACTCCGAATTTGAATCCATTTTCAGATTACGAACCGTGACTCTCTCACGCACGATAAAGACTATACAACTTTGAAAAAAGGTTGAGAAATCATCTCGGAAATCATCAATGAAGTCAACACAACGTAAGAGAACGTAAAGTGGCATAGTCAACACGTTTGGACTCGAAACCTTATGAATGAGTAACCGAAACGACCGGAACTCAATAAGGCATTGAATAAGAACATGTTCAAGTCCTAAACACAAAATACGGAAACATACAAACACAAATACACACACATATGCTAGTTTCTGGACATAATCCTAGAAAATGCAAAACACAAAGTTTATTAACTAAATGTGAATGCATGAGCATATTTTGCCAAGTGTGTGAAAGTGAAATGTAAATGAAATAAAATCATGAAGGGACACACAAGAATGATATGTGTGAGTGTGTGCCTAGCCTTGTAAGAGATAAGAGGTCTTTGAATACCTTTGTAGACCGATAATGTCCGAAACTCTTAAAAGCCGGCAACTTGAACGAATAATGGTTGAGACGTCCTTCGTCTTCGAAATCCTTCAATTACTAACCACTAAACATTACAAGTAAAACACGTTTTGATATGGAATTAATGCCAACACTAATTATCAACCTAACAATCTCCCCCTTTGGCAAATTCTATGACAAAACCCCTAAACAAACACTAAAACAATTACAAAGAAAATTTGGTCACAATGAGTACAATGAGTTACACATATAGACACAAATTATAACAACAAGTCTTGAACTTCATCTTGGTCTTCTCTTGATATCACCTAAAAAGAACTTGAAAGCACAAGAATATCCAAGAGACAACAAGTATGGCAATATCCAATCTTAGGCAAGAAAATAGTAACATATAAGTTCAAATGGATCAAGTATGCTCCCCCTTAATACATACTATCCATCAATATATTCTAAGCCAAGATTCAACAAAAATATTACATGCCATATAGTTCAAGCTAGATATCAAATATACAAAAATATAAAACAACTAACATAAGACTAAGTAAGCTAGATATCTCCCATGTGTTTCCCATATTTCTCCCCCTTTTTGACATGATATGAAGCCAAAGGGAAAGAGTAAGAAATTATACCTCATGAAGCTCTCTAGCCACTTGTGCCACCAAGGAAAGAAAAACGGTGTGCGGATCTCACATATTGCCTTGTTGGAGTTGATTTTCCTTCCAACTCTTTGATCCTCTCATCTTGAGCAACAAGCTTTGCACTAAGGTCTTCAATCTTCCTTTGTGACGCCTCAATCAACCTATGAGATTCTTCAACCTCTTTCCTCAATTTTAAAGCCCAACTAGGAAGAGCGGGTGAGTTAGGGACATGGTTAGAATCAAGAGAATCACCAAAAAGCCTAAGTACATCATTAGACTTTCCCTTGTCCTTATACGACATGGTTGCCATACGTTTCTCACTCAACTTCTCTAAGGGAGGAAGCATAACATCACCATCAAGATTCCTCACACCTTTAGCTAAGCACAATTGAGTTATAAACCCCGGAAAAGCCAATTTCTTGTCCAAACGACTAGTACAAGCCACAATTTGAATTTGCTCCACAAGCAATTCACCAAGGTTTATAGGTTGGTTAGTAACCAAGGCATATACAATCTTAATCTTGTCTCTATTAAGCTCCGAAGCATTAGTAGAAACAACAAGATTGGAGCATACAAATAAATGCCAAAAAGCACTAATTTTTGTTAGCTCACCTTGCCTAATAAAAGCACGTTTCCCCCACACAAAATCATTATCATCACATAGAGTCTTACCTATTAAATCAAGGTTTTCCAAGACATCAACATCAAGGAATTCCGATTCAATGTCATCGGACAAGTTAAGAAATTCATTAACCTTCCTAGGGCAAACTCTAAAGACAACTTTCCTTATGCTTAAAGAAGCACTAGTCACAGTAGAACCGGATTTGTAAGCATTATAAAATTCTCTAACAACGGTCTCATTAGATATTCATAACATGTTGACCCATGAAATCCAATTTCTACTCTTAAGCACATCATAAACATAGGATCCAACACAAGAGTCCAAGTCAATACCTCTTTCTTGAATTATCTTTTTGCAACCAAAAATTCCCAATTCATCAACTTTGTTACCTTTGGAAATTTTGGAAGAAATTGTAGGTTTGGACTTGGCAATGGGAGTTGAAGAAGTATTTCCACCAACCTTCTTTGCTTTTCCCATAATCTTGCAACACAAAACAAACTAAAAACAAAGTGAGAGGAAACAAAGAAACAAATAAGAAACCAATTAAACATATATAAAGACAAAACACTATATTTAATAAATCACCATGCAAGTAAGAATTTATCATAGCATCTTCATGATTTATCAAAAATAAGAATAGTGCCAACAATTAACAACCTTGAAGAACATGTGAACATGTCATAAAAGAGAACAAGAATTTAGCATATTATGCTCCCCCTTGACAAGTGCCTCATCTAAAATCAAGATAGACAAATGTTCACAAAAATCACCACACAATCACATTACAAGCAATTTTTATTAGATTTGCAAATAAGCTTCACATATCTAAGAGAGTTACATCAATATTTTCAATCACTCTCATATGTCATCAAAAATTGCTAAAGTATCACAAATACTAATTAGGCAAAAGTGAGTGTGTGAAGATTTTGCTTCAAGTATATGAAAAGAAGTAGTTTGATAATCAAGCATGCATACAATTTCTGTAGGGAAAAATACCAAGAAGTACACGCAGCGGAAGCGAGACTAAAAAATAGATTTAGTGACTTTTAAAAATTTTTCCTTTTTATGAACCTTAAACCCTTTAGTTAATTAAACATACATATACAATAACAAAAAGTAGAATACCTTTTATCGCGTGATCTGATTGACTTACGTCGATGGTAATCCGCAAGATCTTCAATCCTAGCACGAACGTGGATCACCTAGGAGCGTGGTCTCCCTTTTCTTTGAATTGCAAACCTGTGAATGGACAAACAAACTTTTCTTTTCTTTGTTAGTCACAAAAACAATCAAAAGAATGACTAAGATTATTCCGGTCACTTTTGAGTTCTCAATCTAATGATCGAAACTCGCGTGAACCTAGATCGATGTCGTACACACAAGCTTATTGATGAATAAGCAAATAGTATACCATCAAAGAATAATCTAACACTCCTTTTTGTTTTAGTAGAATAAAATCTTTCTATGAATTGAGAAGAAGAAGAAATTTGTATCAAGAACACATCAAGTGGCCGAATTCTATACTTGTAAATATATAGGTGGCCTAAGTTTGCTTCTTCTTTTGTATTAGGGTTGCCGAAATCCTAACCTAGAAATAACTAGGGTTGCCGCAAAATACATGCCCACAATAGGCTTATGTTGCACCCTAATTTCCATCTAGTTTTTAAGACTTCAAACCCTAATCCAACTCATAGATCTTTTATTCTTTTATTTTGACTAAATAAAAAGACTTCTTATTTGATTAAAATAAATAAAACTAATTATTTATTTCCTTATCAAACAAGTCTTTTACTTTTACTTTTAGGAAATATATTTCCTGATTAGAAAAGATTTGTTTCTTTAATTAAACAATTAATTAATAAATTAATTAATTCTTATTTAATTAAAACAATGAAACAAAATAATATATTAGGTTAAAAATAACCCTTGCCGCCCCACTTAGAGTAAATGGGCCAAATATTATTTTCTTATTTCATTTAATCCATTGGACTTTAAATAAAAAGCCCACATGTGAACCAGACCCATTCTTACTAAAAGAAACAAGCCCACATGCCTTTCTTTAATATATTAATATAATTAAGCAGCCCATTACTAAAATAATGTGCAAATTATATTCTTAATATATTAAATGCAATTCTAGATGGACCCTTAAATTGGTCCGGTAGAATATATCAAGTGATCCATGCAAGTCCGTGTGGATTGGGAATCTTGGCGGGCCATCTAAATTTAAGCTTCAATAGACATAACCTAATCACAATCAACAAATGATTCACTTAGGTCCGATCCATTAATTTTAACTCATTCCACTAAAGAGCTAAAACTGAACTCTTAAATAAAGATAGAAAAGGAAGATGCTCCTCATTCATACCCTAGACAATCATATTGGAGATAGTGTATCCTCGTGATTAATATCAGTAATCGCCAAGAGTTCATAGACCGCCTATAACTCTCCAAGTTACCATATTTACTCATATGACCACGTTTTGAACTTGGATATTTTGACTTGTCCAGAAGCCATGTTTTCAATAGACACTATCGAAAACTCAACGTTGAGATTTAATATCCAATTACCTCAAAACATCCATATGATGATATTATACTCTCATTTAATTAAATGGAGCCACGATGTCCATATCTATAAATGAAGTCCTCTATCGATTAACAAATGAATATCACCAAACTATCGAGGATAGACTATGCGATATAATCGTACTCATTGATAACTCAAATGATATCACTTGCAACCATAAGTCCATCATTTATCTTAGGATTAAGATAGACTCTCCGATTGTCCTGATAATGAAAAGACTATTATCTACTGACGGTTCTAGATAAAGCTTTTCATTGTGACCCAGTTCAATGCACCCAGTGCACTAGATCCTTTTTCTCGAAGACACTCCGATGATTTTAGACTCATCATATCTCATTTGATCCCACTCAAATGCTAGCAAAAGAATTCTACAACTTTAACAAGATAAAGGTGCCCAACCTTTAACTTAAGTTGTGAACATTATTCAAGACTAACTAAAGAATTGTGTCTACCACATACATATCTAGATGTACGAACAATTCTTCTTTTCCCATAGTCTTTAGACCTTATGATTATTTACTTTGACAATTATAATATTAAACTATAAATGCTATACGATCTGTTAAACCAGAAATCACTTTATTAATATGAAAAAGATTGTTAATTACAACATTACACTCTTGCTATTGAGCATAATCCTAACAATCTCCCACTTGTGCTATAGCAAATGTGTCATATCTCTCAAGCCCATGTTCTCTAGATGCCCATCGAAACTCTTCTGAGGTAGAGCCTTTGTGAAGGGATCCGCTAGATTTTCTGCTGACGCGATTTTGGTAATCGTCACGTCACCTCTTTGAACAATCTCCCTTAAAAGATGATACTTTCTTTCAATGTGTTTACCTCTCTTGTGAGTTCTTGGTTCTTTCGAATTAGCCACTGCTCCACTGTTGTCATAGTAGATAGTGATCTGCTTATTCGCACTAGGAACCACTTCCAAGTCAATCAAGAATTGGCGAAGCCAAACAGCCTCTTTGGCAGCCTCTTTGGCAGCCTCGCATGCAGCAACATACTCAGCTTCCATGGTGGAATCAGTAATACAAGATTACTTGATACTCCTCCATATAACTGCTCCTCCTCCAATAGTAAACACAGCCCCTGATGTGGATTTTCTAGAGTCAGAATCTGATTGGAAATCAGAATCTGTATACCCAACGGGGACCAAATCCCCTCCAGAGTATACAAGCATATTATCTCTCGTTCTCTTGAGATACTTGAAAATATGCTTGACTGCCGTCCAGTGATCAGGACCAGGTTTCAATTGAAACCTGCTAACTATGCCAACAGCAAAACAAATATCTGGTCTAGTACAGAGCATTGCATACATGAGCCTTCCAACTGCCGAGGCATATGGAACTCTACTCATGAATTGCTCTTCATGCTCATTCTTAGGAACTTGTTCCTTAGAAAGCTTGATTCCATGTCTGAAAGGTAACATACCTTTCTTAAAATCCTGCATGGAAAACCTAGACAAGATCTTGTCTATGTATGAAGCTTGGGATAATGCAATCGTTCTATTCTTTCTATCCCTTATTACTTGGATACCTAGAATAAAACTTGCTTCTCCTAAGTCCTTTATATCAAATTGTTTTGCTAACCATTCTTTTACTGATGTCAATACACCTACATCGTTTCCAATGAGTAGTATATCATCAACATAAAGAATCAGGAAAACCAACTTGTCGCCCTTAATCCTTTTGTATACACAAGGTTCGTCAGGATTCTGAATAAATCCAAAACCTTTGACAGCTTGATCAAACCTTATGTTCCAGGATCTGGATGCTTGCTTTAATCCATATATGGATTTCTGCAACTTGCATACCTTATCCATTTGGCCTTTTTCAATGAATCCCTCTGGTTGCATCATGTAGATGCTTTCGTCAAGACTTCCATTTAGGAAAGCTGTCTTGACGTCCATTTGCCAAATCTCTAGATCTAAAGATGCTGCAATGGATAAGAGTATCCTAATGGATTTAAGCATGGCCACAGGAGAGAAGGTTTCCTCGTAATCGATACCTTCTTTCTGTGTATACCCTTTAGCTACCAATCTAGCTTTAAAGGTTTCCACCTTTCCATCCATACCTCTTTTCCTCTTGTATACCCACTTGCACCCAATGGGTTTTATCCCTTTAGGCAAGTCTACAAGGGACCAGACTTTGTTATAGAACATAGATTCAATCTCGGATTGCATTGCCTTTTGCCAATGGCGACTATCAACATCCTCCATAGCTTCCTTGTACGTATAGGGATCATCGTCGTTCGGGAGATTCTCCATTGATTCTCCCAGACCGATGTATCTTTCGGGTTGTGTTCTAACCCTCCCACTACGACGAGGAATGGTAGGTTGTTGATCTTGTGTTGGATCGGAACTTACAATTGGGTTTGGTTGTGTAACCTCTCGTGGAATTGTATCTCCTGACATCTCATTCAGGACAATTCTACTTCTAGGCACAAAATCATTCATATAGTCCTTTTCCAGAAATTTAGCATTTGTCGAAACAATAGTTTAAGATCTGAAGGACTATAGAAATAATATCCTTTAGTTTCTTTTGGATACCCTACAAATATACATGTTTCTCAACGGGACTCCATCTTTTCTGTCTTTCCTTTTAACACATGCGCAGGACAACCAAATATCCTTAAGTGTTGTACACTAGGCTTGCACCCAGTCCACAACTCATGCGGTGTTTTAGGAACAGACTTAGATGGTACATCATTTAGAATGTATATAACAGTTTGTAAAGCATATCCCCAAAAAGAAATAGGAAGTGTTGAATAACTCAACATAGACCTAACCATATCCAAAAGAGTTCTATTTCTCCTTTCTGCAACCCCATTCTGTTGAGGTGTACCTGGTGTAGAAAACTGAGAAACTATCCCATTATCAATAAGATATTGCTGAAACTCACCAGATAGATATTCTCCACCACGATCAGATCTCAAGATTTTTATGTGTTTCTCAAGCTGATTTTCAACTTCAGCTTTGAATGCTTTGAACATGTCAAAAGCATACGACTTATGTCGCATGAGATACACATAACCAAATCTCGAGTAATCATCTGTGAAGGTGATGAAGTACTCATATCCACCTCTAGCTTGAATGCTCATAGGTCCACATACATCAGTGTGTATCAATCCTAAACATTCAGTGGCTCTTGCACCTTCGGCAGAGAACGTCATTTTGGTCATTTTACCTTCCAAACAAGATTCACAAGTTGGTAGATCATCAACCTTTAAGTCACTCAAAGGTCCGTCACATACCAATCTTTTAATCCTATTAAGGTTAATATGACCTAAGCGTAAATGCCAAAGGTAGGTTTCATCTGTTGATAATTTTACTCTTTTATGATTAGGTTCCGTTAATTCTGTGTCTAACGAGTGAGAGATATTTCTATGCAAAAAGTATAGACTATTTTCCATTGTACCTTGGCAAATAATTTTGTCATTCTTACTAATAATAAAAACTTTATTAAAAGTAACCGAATATCCAAATTTATTCAAACAAGAAACTGAAATTAAATTTCTCTTGAATTGAGGTACATAATAAACATCTATCAAATCTAAATGCCTTCTAGAATCCAAATAAACTCTAATATCTCCCACTGCACTTGCAGACACTAACGTTCCGTTGCCCAAGCGCAAATTGATTTCATTCTTTACTCAGCTTTCTCCTTTCTTGGAACCCCTGTAAGGAATAGCAAACATGATTTGTGGCTCCAGAGTCTATGATCCAAGAATCTGTAGAATCTGCCAGAAAACATGTTTCAAGATAATTAATATTACCTTGTTCCTTCTTGTTCTGGGACTTTGGGCAATTTCTTTTCCAATGTCCCTTTTCACCACAAAGGAAGCATTTCCCTTTGATCTTGGTTACTTTCTTGGTCTCCATCTTGGTAGGCCCAAGTTGCTTTTTCTTCTGTTGTTCCTTAACCTTTTGACGGGTCTTAACAGTAGCAACTTTACCAACCATATGAATCTGAGATTCATAAGTAGGAGCAGGTGGTTTAGGAGCAGATAGAATAAACTTATGTTTTTCAGCTTGTAGCAACAACCCAATTTTCCTTTTCCATGTGACATAATTATTTCCGGTTAAAATATTATCTTTTAAGATGTTCATTAGGGATGGGTTCATGATTTCTGAATATAACAAAACATATATAAGTAAATAATCATGATAAAGCACTTTTAAATATTTATCTTGAATTAAATAAATAACTCAATCATAAAAATTCAACGGTGATCCAACACCCATAAATGTTACGCCTCCTTTGGGAGTTCGCACCATTTACTAGTTAGACTAGGTCCCACCTAATTGTTAACATAACGACCAGCGTTTTCAATTTTAGCCTTGCAATTTTATTGACAAAAACTCTTGGGAGGATATCAATAAAATTACATTGAGTGTGTTACCAAGATATCGACCCTCAATTTTCTCTCACGAAAATCCCTCCTTGGGGAGTAGATCTCGTTTGAGTCCATTGTCTAGTCTATCCTTGTAAGGAAGTATATTGCTAAATTCCATTCATGGACGCCCCTTGGGGGGATTACCAATAAATAATAAAGCTCAACTAACCTTGGAGGCCATAGGTGTTACAAAAGCACCTTCTCCCACTCAATTATTTAAGGCGTGTGATTAAATCCCATAGAATGATTTACCAAGTTATCTAGATGCCAATTTAGATACCTAAATCATTCAATGCATGTTCATACCAAAAGAGATATATGAGTGGCACTCCTATTCTATATGTCATGTTATCATACAATAACAAATATTGTAATATTTAAGCATAAATTAAATAGCAACAATTTTGGCCCATCCTAGAAAAACAAGTAAATTACAATTGTTTTAGGAATACAAGATCTTCAAGTGGCCCATCAACCATACGCTCATCCTTCGGCCCAACCCTAAGGGCGTGCACAACCCACAACCCCACAAAGGGGCTGCTGTGCGCAGCCCATAAAGACTCCCAGGGCTGCCGTGCGCAGCCCACCAAGCTTGGGCTTGCCATGCGTAGCCCAATCCACTCCTAGGGTGCGCACGGTGCTCGTTCTCGGTTCCGGTTGCTTCGTTTTTCATCGTGTCTTCGGATCTTCAACACCTAAATATATTACGGCAGTATTTAAACAAATAAAATACTGCAGTATTTTTTTTTTTTTTTTTTAAATCACTGCAGTACCTTTTACATACAAAAACTGCACATAATAAAAATAAAAATAAAAACTGCAGCAGTATATAAAAAATACTGCACCTAAAAAAAATAATAAAACCTAGCAATCTACCAAGAAGGAATTATGGCGATGATAGACCACCATTCTTGTTACAATTCCATAACAAAAATTACATTGAAAATCTAGGACCAAAATCGAGCAATAACAATCCACATAAACATATATAAATCCATACATCCACATGTAATTATATATTCGAATACCTAGAGTGCCATCTCTTTCTAAACATGCATAATCACAATAAAAAGAAATAGATCCACGTATATATACATTAATTAATTAAAAGGGTTTAACCTAGGCTCTGATACCAATTGTAGGGAAAAATACCAAGAAGTACACGCAGCGGAAGCGAGAATAAAAAATAGATTTAGTGACTATTGAAACTAATTATAGCACGGTGTGTATAAAACTATCTAGAGGGGGGGTGAATAGATTTTACGCTTTTTACCCAATTTTTCGTGTTAGTCAAAATTACGAAATTACCCTCAAGATAAAATAAACAAGCAAGTGTAATATGGTGCGGAAATTAAATTGACACTTGATTTTTACGTGGAAACCCTCACGGGAAAAACCACGGGCTATGTAAGTAAGCCACACTCGAACCTCGAATCCACTAAATGTGCAAATGATTACAACCTAATCCCGGAAGTAATCACACACCTACCTAATCCCGGTATGACTGAACCTAGTCCGATTTTGCTTGCGATCTAAGCAACCTAATCCCGATTGCTACACACAAGACTTAGCTTCTCTTGAAGAGAATACAACCCTAAGTGAATATATGAAAATATCCAAAATGCAACATAGAGCAAGGGAAACCCTATATGCTTATCTAAGATGATTAATATGCAATTAAGAGCAATCCTAGATATCAAAACTAAATGACATGTCAAATAGTTAAGCTAATCAATATCAAGTACAAAACCTAATATGCTAGCACAATACAACTTCTCAAACATACATCATACTAATCTCAATCTTGTATTCAAAGTATATAAAATCACATACAAGTAATTAAATTGAGATTTCTAGATAAGAGAAACACAAAATATGTAAGATATTAGTGAAAAGCTTACCAAGCAAAGTATGATGAAGTTTCCATGCAAGATGACATCTAGATGATCTATGATGATGCTAGATGATGATTGATGATCATGGAACAAGTGTTTGAGTGATTAAAAATGAGTTCTTTGGAATTTTTCTTCTCTTTGAAAAATCTCCTAAGTATGGAATCTGAATATGAACTCTCTTGATTGACCTAAAGTCAAAGTGGCATATATATAGGGGGCCAAAACAAAGTGTGGTCGTTTTGATAAGTTTGCCCACTATTTGCCTTGGGCGCTGTACGTAGGGCGCCATTGTACAGCGCCTGTACAGCGCCCTTGCTCTGTTTTCACGAGGAAACAGAGTGGCGCTGTACGTACAGCGCTCTGTACCGCGCTATGTACAGCGCCCCAATAGCGACCCAACAGCGACCGATTAAATCGATCAGGTCTGAACAGCGCTCAATGGGCGCTGTTCGTACAGCGCTTCTGTAGAGCGCTTTTGGGGGCGCCCAGTGCAAAAATGCAATCCTAAGTCTAAGCATGACAAGGCAATTGGATATGCAAGATGCAATCAAACTAACATGCAAGAAGAGATGTTAATGAGCATTAAGGCACACATAAAAGACACACAACATATAAGGATTAAACATATGCATGAGTTGTGAGTGTGTGCATCTATCTCTTCAAGACAAGTAAGCACTTAGAATATTACCTTTGGTGCTTGTCAATAGTGAGGTCTTCAAAAGGGCCTAAGCAATAACAACAACATCTAAGCTACCCTTACAAAGCATCCCCACATGTGGTTTGATCACGAAATAAGCCAATTAAAAACAACGGGAATCCTAACAACTTTTAAAAATTTTTCCTTTTTATGAACCTTAAACCCTTTAATTAATTAAACATACATATACAATAACAAAAAGTAGAATACCTTTTGTCGCGTGATCCGATTCACTTACGTCGATGGTAATCCGCAAGATCTTCAATCCTAGCACGAACGTGGATCACCTAGGAGCGTGGTCTCCCTTTTCTTTGAATTGCAAACCTGTGAATGGACAAACAAACTTTTCTTTTCTTTGTTAGTCACAAAAACAATCAAAAGAATGACTAAGATTATTCCGGTCACTTTTGAGTTCTCAATCTAATGATCGAAACTCGTGTGAACCTAGATCGATGTCGTACACACAAGCTTATTGATGAATAAGCAAATAGTATACCATCAAAGAATAATCTAACACTCCTTTTTGTTTTAGTAGAATAAAATCTTTCTATGAATTGAGAAGAAGAAGAAATTTGTATCAAGAACACATCAAGTGGCCGAATTCTATACTTGTAAATATATAGGTGGCCTAAGTTTGCTTCTTCTTTTGTATTAGGGTTGCCGAAATCCTAACCTAGAAATAACTAGGGTTGCCGCAAAATACATGCCCATAATAGGCTTATGTTGCACCCTAATTTCCATCTAGTTTTTAAGACTTCAAACCCTAATCCAACTCATAGATCTTTTATTCTTTTATTTTGACTAAATAAAAAGACTTCTTATTTGATTAAAATAAATAAAACTAATTATTTATTTCCTTATCAAACAAGTCTTTTACTTTTACTTTTAGGAAATATATTTCCTGATTAGAAAAGATTTGTTTCTTTAATTAAATAATTAATTAATAAATTAATTAATTCTTATTTAATTAAAACAATGAAACAAAATAATATATTAGGTTAAAAATAACCCTTGCCGCCCCACTTAGAGTAAATGGGCCAAATATTATTTTCTTATTTCATTTAATCCATTGGACTTTAAATAAAAAGCCCACATGTGAACCAGACCCATTCTTACTAAAAGAAACAAGCCCACATGCCTTTCTTTAATATATTAATATAATTGAGCAGCCCATTACTAAATGATGTGCAAATTATATTCTTAATATATTAAATGCAATTCTAGATGGACCCTTAAATTGGTCCGGTAGAATATATCAAGTGATCCATGCAAGTCCGTGTGGATTGGGAATCTTGGCGGGCCATCTAAATTTAAGCTTCAATAGACATAACCTAATCACAATCAACAAATGATTCACTTAGGTCCGATCCATTAATTTTAACTCATTCCACTAAAGAGCTAAAACTGAACTCTTAAATAAAGATAGAAAAGGAAGATGCTCCTCATTCATACCCTAGACAATCATATTGGAGATAGTGTATCCTCGTGATTAATATCAGTAATCGCCAAGAGTTCATAGACCGCCTATAACTCTCCAAGTTACCATATTTACTCATATGACCACGTTTTGAACTTGGATATTTTGACTTGTCCAGAAGCCATGTTTTCAATAGACACTATCGAAAACTCAATGTTGAGATTTAATATCCAATTACCTCAAAACATCCATATGATGATATTATACTCTCATTTAATTAAATGGAGCCACGATGTCCATATCTATAAATGAAGTCCTCTATCGATTAACAAATGAATATCACCAAACTATCGAGGATAGACTATGCGATATAATCGTACTCATTGATAACTCAAATGATATCACTTGCAACCATAAGTCCATCATTTATCTCAGGATTAAGATAGACTCTCCGATTGTCCTGATAATGAAAAGACTATTATCTACTGACGGTTCTAGATAAAGCTTTTCATTGTGACCCAGTTCAATGCACCCAGTGCACTAGATCCTTTTTCTCGAAGACACTCCGATGATTTTAGACTCATCATATCTCATTTGATCCCACTCAAATGCTAGCAAAAGAATTCTACAACTTTAACAAGATAAAGGTGCCCAACCTTTAACTTAAGTTGTGAACATTATTCAAGACTAACTAAAGAATTTTGTCTACCACATACATATCTAGATGTACGAACAATTCTTCTTTTCCCATAGTCTTTAGACCTTATGATTATTTACTTTGACAATTATAATATTAAACTATAAATGCTATACGATCTGTTAAACCAGAAATCACTTTATTAATATGAAAAAGATTGTTAATTACAACATTACACTCTTGCTATTGAGCATAATCCTAACAATTTCAACATCTATTCATCTTAGGCCTTTCCATAAAAAGGTCAAACCGGTTATCATCCGAAATTTTGCTTATAAAGAGAATAGATTTCAACATGTGAGCGTGTGTGTGCATGTGGCTCGTCAACCCATTTCTATTTGTCAACCCGAGCTCATTTGATTATTCAACTATACTCCAAAAGCCTTTTATTATTTTTTTTTTTATTTTTTTTATTAAGGCTTGAATCAAAGATTTTTTTTTTTTATGATTCAATTCAACACTTCTTTGATTTTTTTTTTTTAACATAAACATATACACCTCATGGCGGCTTTTACTCATCACAATGGCGTAGCCCTTTCCTACATTGGGTGGCTTCACAACCAAGGTGTGTAGCCCTTTCCATGAGGGTGCTCGTTGAGTTTTATGTTGCCGAAGCAAATCGATACCAACCATTGGTCATTTTTAAATGTACTAGTCCTTAGGACTTCAAGGTGTATCCAAAGCGAACATCAATCAAGCTCAACATACTTAACAAAACATACAAGAGAAGTAAAGTGCATTTTTGAAACCAATTTCAAGGCTTAAAAGCACATGATCTAGAAGCAAGTAAAGAGACTTACTTAAGATCTCTACTTCTCAAGAGAGTAGCTATCAAAGAATATGAAGCTCACATTATTCAAAAATTAGCCACTCAACAATCATACAAATAACAACACACTTCATGAAATAAGATCAATGTGAACACTTATCACCAAAAGATCTTAAACTAGCAAATGTCAAAGAGTACCATATAAACACTATATTAGTTCTCAATTATGACATGCTTCATGAATGTGATACAATCAATGAGTTGATAGATGAAAAATCAAGTAAGCAAGCAATATGATATAGAGATACCTTCGCAAGCTATTTTCACCAAATACAAAGCCTTTGCCCTTTTTATGAGTCCTCTTGGCTTGTAAGTCCTCATGACTACAAGTTATAGGTGTGTCGATTCCAAGAGACTAAAGACAATGTAATCCAACTCAAACAAAAAAAAAAAAAATGACTTTCTCTAAAAGCCATAACAAATATGTTACCATGTAGATTCCAAAAAAAAACTTCTCAAAAGTTAATCAACAAATTTTGACTATCAAAACAAACAAAGTGAGATAGCTAAGTTCATGTCAAGTTGTAAAGATACAAAGTAAAAAGCTAAGCTTCTTATCAACGACACTAGTCTTAAAGCTAACTCACATGTGCAACTTACACTAATGGTAAGAGCACTCACCCTTGACAAATTTTGTCTTGGGTGGACATACACGAACATCATCAAGATTCTCTTTGACCACAATGTTGAACCTAGAGTAAAGTTCTTCCACAACTTGATTCACAATAATATCATTAATACTCTTTTTCTCAACATTGTTAGCAACACATGCATGGTCAAATTTTGTAGGATATGCATTCTTCACCTTCCGGACATTCTAAACATGCTTTGACAAATTATCATGCTTTCCATATTCAAAAGCTTTATCATGCATAGAATTAGGTCCAATCTCTCTATTCCTAGATGCATTTTCTAAGTTGCAATATTCAATGAATTTATAGCCCTTGGGCTTGATATGGCCTAAGGTATTGCAAAAATGACATATGGGAACAAAAGGAGAGATTTTACCTTCCGGTGGTGGTGGAGGACAAATGGGAGTTTCAAGGGATACCTTATTCTTCAATTTGTTCTTGGTCTTGGAACGTCTCATCTTAGGAGCTATCTTGTCAACAATGACATGATCTTCGCTTTGTAGGAAGTGATACTTCTATGAGAATCTCCTCAACTACAAAGTCGCTTGAGCCTCCTAGAGTCAAGCTAGAGATGATCCTATCCTTTTCAAGAACAAACCCTTCAACTTCTCTAAGCTTCTTGGCAAGAGCATTCTTTTCACCTAAGAGCCTCCGAGTTGTTGAGACAAACTCATCCACTTGTAGCTTGATCAAATCATCTTAAGCACTCTTAATGATTTGGATCAACCTCCTCATCCAACGAATCTTGACATACATCCTCTAGGATAGAGTGAGAGGTCATGAAAGTAATAAAGTTGCTTACCAACTCTTCTTCACTAGAAGACTCATCACTTGAGCTCTCCTCATCACTAGAGACATAATCACTCCATGTGGATTTCTTCATTATGTTGCTTGAGTAAGTAATCAAACCTAAATTGATCAACCTTTGGAACACAAGAACATCTTCTTCTTTGCTTTTGTAACTAACACTCTTTCAAGCTTATCAACAAATTTGTTAGTAGACAAATGCAATGAAAAATGAGAAGAACCTTTTCCATAACAAATAAAGGAGGACAACTATAACACAAAAACCTAAGCAATTTACACGTAAGTATAAACCGGATCTCGTCGAGTGCCGTCCGACGACCCGCTCTGATACCAATTGAATGTACACAAACGAAGTTAAATTGCTTAAAGCATACCTAGAGGGGGGGGTGAATAGGTTTTTACACCTTTTTTCAAACCCTTGAACAAACATTCGTTTGTCCCTCAAGGTAGCCTTACACACAACACAATAAGCCAAGGAAGACATACATAGACAATACGATGTTACAATCATAAGAGAAATGTCTAAGTATATCAACAAGTCATGTGAGGTAAAATAGCAAATAAACATAACAACAAAATAAGCTTGTATATCATAAGATGTTCAATGTGTTACAAGAGTGATCAAAATGTCACTATACAAAAATTACAATATATAAAAGAATCAAAGATACAAATTGATCTATAGAATGAATATACTAATCACACTATACAAAGACTTGCTTCACAATATATCACATGTGGATATTATGAATCAAGACAACAAAATATACAATTAAAATATAAGAGAAAGAGATAGAAAGAATTAACACAAGGGATTTTTTAACGTGGTAAAACCTCCAAGGAGGAAACATCCACGGGTTGAACTACAACCATTGGGTACTATATTATTGGAAAGTAAACATAGAACATTCACAAAGTGACCAATCATTAGCTCACCCAACCTAGTGAAGTCTAAGCCTACCCAACCCTATTGGAAAGTATGAAATCCCTCAATGATGCGGAACCACCATATATTGGACAACACACTCAACCAACATCGATGGTAGATTAGAAATTCCTCAAGAGTGCATACACCTCCCGTGTACCCCGCTCTATCGAACTCTATGTCTAACCATACGCCTAGGCCTACCAATACAATAGCCAACTCCCTATCCAAGGCACTCTTGCCTCTAGGGAGCCTCCCATGCATGACTATCCGAGTCATCCCGACTCTAGCCATGACTCCTTGCTTACCTATCCGAGTCATCCCGACTCTAAGCAAGACTTCTTGCTTGGCTATCCGAGTCATCCCGACTCTAACCAAGACTTCATGCCTTTTACAAGGACTTCCTAGTGTGATCATGTGAATGCAAATGATGCAAACATTCAATACAACATAGAACATGTGATCAATACATTCTATGGCACAAATAGACCTAAACATGTGATATCACAATTAATCAAGTCTAGATGCAAAAATACATGAATAGAAACCTAAGCATGTGAAACACCTAACACATATACTCAAAGTCTCATTCACACACATAACACTTGAATCACAAAATGTTCATTAAGTACAAATTCAAGATGTTATCAATATACAATTAAAAGCTAGATATATGAGATTAAAATCAATCAATATACTAGACAAAAATATAGAGCAAGGTTTTGAGATTTACATCAATCAAAACCTATATTCTCTAAATCACATAAAAATACACAAATCCTAGATTTCAATAATCAAAGGACCAAATCAAATCTCAAAGTCATTTTAACACAAAATTAATTCAATTAAGTATCAAACAACCTAAGATGTCATTCTAATCACAATACAACTCACAAACAAATGTAAAACCTAGAATCATAAATCTAGTCAACATAAGTCCACAAATTGAGTTTCAATTAGAATGATAATCAAGCTACCTTTCCAAATAGCTTTTACAAAACAATAACGTAGATATAGAAGAAGAAACCCCAAGCAAATGGAAGGTCAAATAACAAGAAATCCCAAAGATGAGACTCAAACCTCGGATTCTGCAGCTGGTGCGAAATTCAGTGTCCAACCACTTGAAATCATGATCAAACAGCCACCAAACCACTTGGAGATGTTAGAGGACTCAAATACGAACACTCTCCAACTTGAATCACTCAAATCCGACTCCGGATGAGGAATATATGGTGATTTGAAGTTTGGAAAAATTGGAGAGAATTCTAGACGGGAAAACTGAAATGTTTCTTCTTATAAATTCAAATGGAGAGAGAGAGGGAAGAAATAGGAGGAGAGAGAAGGAGGAAACCGGCCAACCACGTGGTGCCACGTCACCCCCTGGACGTGGGGGGTGCGTGGCCCACACGGGAGCAGAGGCTGCTCCAGGCCGTGGGGCCCACGGCCTCAACCACGGCCAGCCCTTGTGGCCCACGGCCTGGGCTGTCCTCTCGTGCGCTCCCTCGGTTCGTCGGCCCGTATCTCGGGTGTCCGAACTCCGAATTCAAATCCTTTTTCGGATTACAAACCATGACTCTCTCACGCACGATAACGACTATACAACTTTGAAAAACGGTTGAGAAATCATCTCGGAAATCATCGATGAAGTCAACACAACGTAAGAGAACGTAAAGTGGCATAGTCAACACGTTTGGACTCGAAACCTTATGAATGAGTAACCAAAACGACCGGAACTCAATAAGGCATTGAATAAGAACATGTTCAAGTCCTAAACACAAAATACGGAAACATACAAACACAAATACACACACATATGCTAGTTTCCGGACATAGTCCTAGAAAATGCAAAACACAAAGTTTATTAACTAAATGTGAATGCATGAGCATATTTTGCCAAGTGTGTGAAAGTGAAATGTAAATGAAATAAAATCATGAAGGGACACACAAGAATGATATGTGTGAGTGTGTGCCTAGCCTTGTAAGAGATAAGAGGTCTTTGAATACCTTTGTAGACCGATAATGTCCGAAACTCTTAAAAGCCAGGCAACTTGAACGAATAATGGTTGAGACGTCCTTCGTCTTCGAAATCCTTCAATTACTAACCACTAAACATTACAAGTAAAACACGTTTTGATATGGAATTAATGCCAACACTAATTATCAACCTAACAAATGCCTATAACACTTGGTACCTTAATAGTGGGTGTTCTAGGCACATGACCGGAAACAAGAGTTTCTTTGAAACTCTTGTGATGGAGGATGGTGGATTTGTCACCTTTGGTGATGTATCTAAGAAAAAAGTCATAGGGAAAGGTAATATATCTATTCCCGGTTTACCCTCCTTGCCCAATGCTCTCTATGTTGATGGCTTGCAAGCCAATCTCATTAGTATATCACACTTAAGTGATGAAGGGCTTTCGGTTATGTTTGGCAAAGTTGATTGCTCTATTCTTAAGGAAAATGGGCAAGTATTGTTGAAAGGCAAGAGATCAAGTGACAATTGTTATTGTCTTGAGTCTAATGTTTTCTCTTGTAACTTGTCCACCAGTGAGCAAATTGATGTGTGGCACCATAGACTTGTCCATATGAACTATAGGGACTTGAAAGGCCTTGAGAGGTTAAATGTTGTTAGAGGCCTTCTCAAACTTGGGAAAAAGGTTGAGGGTGTTTGAAATTCCCTTAAGCAATATAGTGTAAAATATACCTAGAGAGGGGGGGGGGGGGGGGGGGGGGTGAATAGGTATTTACTCAAATTCTTCCAATCTTAAAAATGATGCGGAATATAACAAAGAAAATGCACACTTGATTAGATGTAGCAAATGAATTGATTCCACTAATACAAGAGTTAATCAATTTACAAGATATGCACTCAATGTAAGATATGAAAGATAAACAAAAGTAAAAACAAAAATGAACACAAGTATTTTTTACGAGGCAAAACCTCAAAGAGGAAACATCCACGGGTTGATACCACAACCACCGGCAAAGCAATCCACTATATGAAAAGGACTTACACACTCAAGCTATCAACACATGATATCCGCTCAAGCTATCAACTCCTAATCTACCCTCGGGCTAGTGAATCACCAAGCCTACTTCCTATCCGAGATGTATCCTACACCTCTAGAAAGCAACTTCCTATCCAAGACGCTCACGTCTCTAGGAAGATTTCTTGCTTGCCTATCCGGATCCTCCCGACCCTAGACAAGTCTCCCTTGCTTGATTATCCGAGTCCTCCCGACTCTAATCAAGACTCCATTGCTCTATCCACAAAGCTTCACTCACTTTGCTAGAGACTTCAACCTAATGCAAGGCTATGATCTAAGTGATGCAAGTGATGCAAACACAAACAAATTAAGCTAGATGATCAATCAAGCAAAATGTACATGTTCAATGACAATCTAGAATATACTTCCAACACACAATCACAAAGATTATCTAGAAATCAAGACATGTAAATCAATAAGAACAAGGTATGAGTATTCAATATATCACACTAAAAACCTAGTTCTTAGATCATGAAATTAAACATAGAAAATAACATGAAGCACATCACACATACATTTTCTAGAATCAATTTCATGATAAATCAAGTTTAGCACATATATGTTCAAGAGAAATCACAAAGTTAAAAACTCAATTAACAAATGACCAAACACCCCTAGCATATGATCTAACATACTTCTCAACAAATTTCATCAATCAAATAGTAGGAATCAAAAGAAGATCAAAGATGAAATTGAAAAAGAAGAAGTTGAAACAAACAACCTGACCACGTACTGAAAATGAGACTTCTGGGAAAAATGTCGAAGTCAAATGCCTCTAAAAATACTTGGGATTTGTAGCTTTCTTCAAGACCAACAATTTTGGCTTTTGAATCGATTGATTTCGAGTTCGTATGAGAAAGTTATGATCAAAATAAGAAAACAAAAAATTGAAGAAAACTGCAGAAATTTCGTGAAAATGTTCTTGAAAATCCACAAGTGTTTTGAAGGGAAGGAGAAGTGATTAAAAGGAGGAGAGAGAAGGTTTTCAGGGCCAATACGAAGAGGCCACATCACCCACCCCGTGGGGGGGGGGGGGGGGGGGGCGTGGGCCTCACGGGACCAGAGAGGGTCCCTGGCCGTGGGCCCCACGGCCTCCCCCACGGGGAGGGGCACACGTGGTCTCATGGCCACTCTAGCCTCTCTCGCGCACTCTCACGTTCTTTAGCCGTATCTTGGGCATCCGAACTCTGATTTTGAATCTGTTTATGGATTACGAATCATGACTCCCTCACGCACGAATATGACTACAAAACTTTGAAAAATGGTTGAGAAATCATCTCGGAAAATGACGATGAAGTCAACTCAACGAATGAGAACGAAAAGTAGCATAGTCACATTGTTTGGACTCGAAACCTTATGAATGAGTAACCGAAACGACCGGAAATCAATAAGGTATTAAATATGAACATGTTCAAGTCCTAAACATAAAATACACAAACAAATAAATACATATTCACACAAGCATGCCATATCAAAGAGATAGCCACAAAGCATGCAATTTCACAATGTTTGTCTATACAAGATCAATGCATGAGCATACTATGAAGTGTGTGAATGTGTTATACCAAATGTTTGAACCATGATGCAGGGACACACATGTATGAATTGTGTGTGTGTGCGCTAACGCCTTGCAAGAGGATAGGAGTCAAGATATACCTTTGACGCTTTTCACCTCTTGAAGACGACTTTTGCACTAGACGTTGCTTATCACTTTTTAAGCTTCCTTTCTTCAAAGAATATCCTAAGCAACAACTAATACAAATATGGAGTGTTTTGCAATGGAATCAATCCAATACAAATCATAAACCTTACAGTGTTTGTGGACCTTGTCAACAAGGAAAGCAAACCAAGAGTGTACACAAGAAAGGCAAATACCTTTCCACCAAAGAGCCATTGGAGCTCCTCCACATGGACCTTATGGGTCCCATCCAAACCGAGAGTCTAGGTGGTAGAAGATACATTCTTGTTGTTGTTGATGACTTCTCTAGGTTTACATGGACTTACTTCCTTAGAGAAAAGTCCGAAGCCTTTGAGAAATTCAAAATGCTTTGTGTCAAAATTCAAAATGAGAAAACTTCTCACATCAAAAGCATTAAGAAAATTAGAAGTGATCATGGGAAAGAATTTGAAAATGCTAGCTTTGAAAATTTTTGCAATAGCCTAGGCATTTCCCATGAATTCTTGGCCCCTAGGACTCCTCAACAAAATGGTGTTGTTGAGAGGAAGAATAGAGTCCTCCAAGAGATGGCCCGAGTCATGTTGATTAGCAACAAAGTCCCTAGGAATCTTTGGGCCGAAGCCATCAACACGGCTTGCTACATAGGGAATAGAGTCTTCCTTAGGCCCGGGACTAAACAAACATCCTATGAGTTATGGAAGGGAAGAAAACCAAATGTGAGCTACTTCCACATCTTTGGAAGCAAGTGCTATATACTAAATGACCGTGATCAACTTGGCAAATTTGATGCCAAGAGTGATGAGGGTATTTTCATTGGGTATGCACTTAATAGCAAGGCCTATAGAGTTTTTAATCTAAAGACTCGAAGTGTTATGGAATCATCAAATGTTATCTTTAATGATTATAGGCCCAAACATGATGACCATGAGGAGGATGTTTGTGAGATTGATGACCTTCCTTTGAAGGAGAGTGGTGAGACTTCAAGTGGTGTGAAGTCAAACCAAGATGAAGAGGATGATTTACCTCTTAATAGAGTTCCTCCTTTGGACTCTAATGAACCCGCTCCTTGGGTTAGAAAGCTCCATGATAAGGATGATATCATTGGAGAGGTTAGAGAGGGTGTTAGGACTAGGCGTCAAATAGCTAATCAAATTAGCTACACTTGTTACACCTCTCAAATAGAACCTAAGAAGGTTGATGAAGCCTTGGAAGATGAGTTTTGGGTTCTTGCCATGCAAGAAGAGCTAAACCAATTTGAGAGAAATGAGGTTTGGACTCTTGTTCCTAGACCTAGAAACACTAATGTCATAGGCACTAAACGGGTGTTTAGGAACAAATCCGATGAAGATGGCAACATTGTGCGAAACAAGGCAAGGCTTGTTGCACAAGGATACTCTCAAATTCAGGGTATTGACTTTGAGGAGACTTTTGCTCCCGTTGCCCGTCTTGAGTCCATAAGGCTTCTCTTATCCATTTCTTGTGTGTACAAGTTCAAGTTACACCAAATGGATGTCAAGAGTGCCTTCCTCAATGGTTTATTGCATGAGGAAGTGTTTGTTGAGCAACCCAAGGGGTTTGTGGATCCTCACCACCCCTCTCATGTCTATCGCCTCAAGAAGGCTCTATATGGGTTGAAACAAGCACCGAGGGCTTGGTATGAGCGCCTCACTCTTTATCTTGTTGACAATGGCTACTCAAGAGGTAGTGTTGACAAGACTTTGTTCATCAAGTGCACTAAAGATGAGCTATTCATAGCTCAAATTTATGTTGATGACATTGTATTTGGTTCCATCAACCAATCCAAAGTTAGACAATTTGTTGATGTCATGTCTCATGAGTTTGAAATGAGCATGGTTGGTGAACTAAATTATTTCCTAGGCTTGCAAATCAAGCAAATGCATGATGGGATTTTCATATCCCAAGCTAAGTATGCTAAGAGCCTAGTGAAGAAGTTTGGCCTTGAGAATGCCAAACATTGTGACACACCCATGAGCACCACCTTGAAACTTAGCAAAGATGCTAGTGGAAAGGATATGGAGCAAAGTCTATATCGTGGCATGATAGGTAGCTTGCTTTACTTGACCGCAAGTAGGCCCGATATTTGTTTTAATGTGGGTGTTTGTGCTAGGTACCAAGCTAATCCCAAAGAATCTCACCTTGTTGCGGTGAAGAGGGTCATTCGGTTTGTGAATGGTACCTCAAATCATGGGATATGGTACTCCTTTGACACTAATCCAAGTCTTGTTGGATTTAGTGATGCCGATTGGGCGGGAAATTATGATGATAGGAAGAGTACATCGGGCGGTTGCTTCTTCCTTGGGAACAATTTGGTTTCTTGGTTTTGCAAGAAGCAAAACTCAATTTCCCTATCCATAGCCGAGGTGGAATATATTGCCGTCGGTAGTGCTTGCACTCAATTGATGTGGATGAAACAAATGCTAGCCAACTATGGCTTGGAGCAAGGTACTCTTACTTTATTTTGTGATAACATGAGTGCCATTAATATTTCTAAAAATCCCGTCCAACATTCTAGGACAAAGCACATTGACATTAGACACCATTTCATAAGAGAACTAGTTGAGAGCAACACCATTGCATTGGAACATGTGGGAACAAATGACCAACTAGCGGATTTGTTTACAAAGCCCTTAGACACCCTTAGATTTGGGAACCTTAGCAAGTCTATTGGGATTTGTCACTTGGGTTGAAATGGCATGTCTTGACCCCATTGTGAAGCTCAAGTAAAGAGAGCAAAGTTGCATGTTCATGCAGTTACATTAAAATACTTTATGCCTCTTAGTTAATTGCTTGAGATGATTGATTGTACATACTTATATGTATTTTCTTAATAAGTGTGCTACATTGCCTTGCTTGCAATCCATGTCATATTTATGCTCAAACATGCATTTTTGGAATAGGAGATGTACTTAGAAGTACTTTTTGAATGACCTTTAATTGATCTCCATGACATGATGATTCTTTTTAATGACATGCTTAGTTGAAAAGTATGAGATGAAAATGTGAAATGTTTGATTGCAAATGTTGAATGCAAATATGTGTGCAAAAGCAATATTGAGACTTAAATCAATAAGGATCTTAATATCTAAAGTCTCTCTTTCTTTATTTGTAGAACAAGGCTACTATCATACGGGTATCTTACCCGGAAAAATCAAATAGGGTGCAAAGTCGATCATGTCTTGTTTTGCTTATAAAGTTGGATATAGTTGCTCTTTATTTTGACATGCTAAAATTCTATATCCTTGCTTTTTCCATGACAAAGAGTGAAATTGGTTTGAATTCTTTTAGGAAACCTTTGTTATTTGCTTTGCCAAATACCATTGCTTTTGAACTTGAATGCAACATGTCTTGCATGCAAAGCATCCTTGTCACACATTTTCTTAAAATAAAACTCCTTGAATCTCTCTTACTTGATTGAGGTGCATAAAATTGCTTATATGATTATGCATATGTGCTCGTTCTATAAGCTCTCCTTGCTAATGCTTACCTATTAGGGGAGACTCCCTTTGCCTATCTCATGACAAAAAGGGGGAGTATGGTTTGGGGTAAATTTGTGCTATTGGCATTGCATTTAGGGGGAGTTGCATTGCATTGCATGATTACATTTTCTATTGATTGTATTGATTATTCTCCTTGGCAATTGCAATTAATCTTGTCTCTAGCACATCTCTCACTTGTTCTTGGAAGGTATATTTCTTGTTGATTGTGTGTAGGGTGGAATTTTCTACAAGCTTGGAATTAACTTGAAGATGTTCAAGACTTATACTAGGAGCTTTATTGTAATGTAGAAAATTTTTGTTGACCATTTTTTTGTTTTGTGAGGATGCTATGTGAGTGTTGGTTTTGTCACGAAATAGCCAAAAGGGGAGATTGTAAATGCCTCATTTTTGATTGGCTCATTTCGTTAACAAAACCACAATGGGGTTCAATTTGTAAGGATAGCTTAGAAGTGAAGAAATCCTCATCAAAGTTCAAAGAACCTCATTGTGGACTTCAAGTGCTTCTAGTATGGTAATTCGCTTGACTTAACTCTAATTTAAAGAGATGTAGTTGCACACACTCACATCACTTGCAAATGTTCATTGATTACATCTTGTGTTTATATTGGCATCATGTTAGCCTTAGGTTGCATTCCTTTTGTTTTGACCCTTGCACGTGTGTATGTGTGCTTAAGGGAGTGGGTGTGCGCTGGTCTTACGCTGGTCGTCCAACGCAAGCTGACCAGCGCAACATGTCCAGTGGAGTGCCGCTGGTCGTGCGCTGGTCTGCACCGGCGCAAGCCACCAGCGCATCTCCTCCAGTGGAGTGCCACTGGTCGTGACCAGCGCAACTTGTCCAGAATGTTATCGCTGGTCTTGCGCCCCTCAGTGGCGCCGCTCGTCTAGCGCCCTTTCAAATTTTAAGGGCGTGCGCTGGTCGTCCAGTGCCACACCAGCGCAAATGGCGGGATCTGAATCGTTTTTCTTCAAAACGACGTCATTTCTTTTAGATCTCTTATATATATTACTTGATAGCCTTGGCTCGTTTTTTAGAGCAAAAATTACACCTTTGAGAGCACTTTTGAGCATCTTCAAAGCCAAGGTATCAAGACTCCATTTTTATTACTTAAAACACAAAAACCCATCTTTCTTGCATGTTTGATATGTCATATAGGATGTTCTTGTTTGATTTTCTTTAGGGTTTCATCTTTGCTTACATGACTTGTAGTTAGAACATCATTTGCATTTTTCACATGTTCTTTCACTACAAGATAGCTTCTTTATTTCATGACTTGTCTCAAGATTGCTTTTTTATGACTTGAATAGGTTCAAGATAGCTTCTTTATTGTGTTTGTGAGTTGTATTGTGGTAGACATTGCATATAGGACCTTGTTTGCTAATTTAGCTATGTTATATGAATGTTATCTAGCAAAATGATATCTAGGAATGTCTAACATGCTCATCCATGCCTAGATAAGCTTGAATGTCTAACCTTGCATTTTAGCATCTTGAATATTGCATATATTCACCTTAGGTTGTGTTATCTCTTCACTTTAGAGACAAGTCTTGTATTTGCCATTGGTAGATTGCAAGCATTGGACTAGATTCACTCTTGAAGGCCTGCGGGTAGTATTGGTAGATTAGTAACCGTGTGAGGTTTGACGTGGTCAACTTAGGTTGTAATTGCCTTTACAATTAGTAAGTTGAGGTTCGTGTGTGGTGCACATAACAGCCCGTGGTTTTTCCCATGTGGGTTTCCACGTAAAAACACAAGTGTTATTTACTTTCCGCATTTTACACTTACTTGTTTTCTTTGACTAGTTAGGGGTTGTTCTTTGAATATTGACTAATCACAAAAATTTGTAATAGGTGATTAAAAATAATCTATTCACCCCCCCTCTAGATAGATTATTTTAGGACTCGTTTATTTATATTTTCACATGAGTCTTACTCAACACACATCTCTAGATAAGTTTCTCACTAATTTCATCTAATTTTAGTGTTTTACTTTAACAAGACATCTCTTTAGTTACTTGTATGTTCTTAGATTATATTCTATTATACAAGATAGAGATTGTTATGTTGTTTTGATTGAGTGTTGTATTGTGATAGCTATACCTAGGATTGTTTAATCTAAGTTAGCTAAGCTTTATGTCATGTCATATAGCATTTGATATCTAGGATTGATTTAATTATCATCTTATAATCCTAGATAAGCATTTAATGTTCCCTAGCTCTATTTGCATTTTGGATATCATTTATATTCACATAGGCTATTTAATCTCTTAATTGAGAAGTAAGTCTTATGGCTAAGGTTGCTTAGGCCGCAAGCAAATTGGACTAGGTTCACTTTTAAAGGCCTGTGGGTAGTAGTGGTGGGTTATAGATTGTGAGAGGTTGAGGTCAACCTAGGTTGTAAACACCATTGCAATTAGTGGATTCGAGGTTCGTGTGTGGCACACATAACAGATTGTGGTTTTTCCTTGTTAAAGGTTTCCACGTAAAAATCAAGTGTTATTTAAATTCCGCACTTTACACTTGATTTATTGCTTTAACTAGATTGGGATTATTTTCGTAAAATTGACTAATTGCGAAAATTTATAATAATTGGATTAAAATCTATTCACCCCCCCCCCCCCCCCCCCCCAAATAGTTTTATACACACCGCGTAATATTAGTTTCACTAGTGATGCAATTAAAGATGCTACATTGATGTTTAACCTACTAGATGGAGTGGTTGAAGAAGTTAGAAAAGACCTTGTGGTTCAAGTGGTTACAGATAATGCATCGAACTATAAGAAAGCGAGTGAAATGTTGATGGAGAAGAGGACACGACTATGGTGGACACCGTGTGCTACTCATTGTATTGATCTAATACTTGAGAAAATTAGAGATCTATCTCAACACGCAAATGCATTGAGGAAAGAAAAGAAGGCATAAATCATTACAGATAATGCTGTAATAGGTGAGTTACTTCATGTACAACCATGGGTAGGTGTTAGCTTCGATAAGGAAGCACACTATGAAAGATTTGATCCGTACCACTCCAACACAATTTTCTACAACATTCTTGACATTAGATAGTATGCTCAGTCTGAAGCTACCTTTGGGGAAAATGTTTACTTTCAAGGAATGGAATGGATGTAGCTACATGTTTACATAAACAGTCTTTGCAGTCTAGACTTTAAGAGAAGTTGTATGTCTTTACATAAACAACCTTATGCCACCTCATATCAGAAGCTGCATGTCTTGACGTAAATAACCTTTGTAGTATAGACTTTAACGGAAAATATCGTAATATCTTATGCGGTATTTTTTTACCTTTCCCATCATCAATTTGATACCTAGATTTGTTACAACTTGGACATTTGTCAGCTTCCGCATGCTCTTTCTAAAATAAAGCACAATCATGTTTACATGCATGAATAGATTCATAGCCCAAACCCAAATCTCGCAACATTTTCTTTGTATTATAATGTGACAATGAAATATTTGATCCTTCAGGGAGACTATCTTTGAGAAATTGAAGCAACAAGTCAAATGATTTGTTACTCTAATGATTAAACATCTTAATGTGCATCAACTTTACAATAAAACTCAAAACTAGAAACTTTGTGTAACAGGGCATAAAGTTCTTGCATTGCTGTAGCAAATAAATCATCAAATTTGTCACCATCACCATCCGGTAAATCATTGTTACTATCATTTGTCGACTCTCCCAAACCCATGTCAACATCCCTATCCATTGGACCTAGTGCATCATTCAAAATTCCTATATAATCATCACCATCGTCATTTTCACCTTCATTGTCACCTAAATCATCAGTCTCCTCATTCAAGTTCTCATTATTGTGATATATTTTTTCTCCATAAAATATCCATGTACCATAGCTTTGTGAAAACACATATTAAATGTGCTTTGATGGTTGGTATATTATGTGACCTCGTATTTAGACAATCTTTATATGGACATAACGTTTTATTGTAATGGTCTAAATGATTTCTTGCCACATTAATGAATGACTGAATACCATCTTTATATCCTTCTGATAATCTATTATGTGACCAAATCAACTCCTATCCATCTGCAATCACCTATATAAACAATAATAAAACAATTTACAAGTTTGATCATCTCAAAATCAGTTTCGACGCTTAAGTACAAATTGAAGATTTCAAATTTGCATGCTTTTTCTATTTATGTCATAATTGTTCTTTTGTTTCTTATATTTTTATTTGTGTCTCATATTTACACTCCAATCAGATTTGTTGCAGTGAATAAGGTGTTTAAATTCAAGTTGAATAATGAAATGTTTAGCAATTAACATAGGTAAATGAATTATCTATATGGCTGATTTTTTGTCGTGGTTGTAATCAAAGTTAGTAAATAAAGATGAAGTTGTCTTAAATTCATTTTAATCTGAAGTTGTCATTGTGCAAATCGAACAACTCTTAAATTTTGATTTAGTGTTTTTGATCCTTTACTCTATTATTAATATATTCTACTCTCTCGTAGACTATCAACAACATTAATTGTTTGTAATGGTAAATTATTCAATCTCTATTTTTAGAGTGCAAACTAACAAAAAATTTGGATCATTGTATTATACAGGGTATAATCTCTATGTCTAGATTGTAAACTAATAAAAGATTTGGGTCTATGTACTATATTAGGTCTAATCTCTAAATCTAGAATTCTAGATTGCAATCATTTCTGTCACTATAAATATTTTTACTATTTCTCTAAATCTAGATTTGGGTCTATGTACTATATTTGTTTGTTTTAGTTTAAGTTGTAACAGTAACTTGTATTGTCATCTAATATGAATGCATCAATAGTATAGATACAGATCATAAACCTTACAAGTAAATGTAGACTTTAACTTTTAATTATCAATCTACTTAATCTATAAATTCAAAAAATGACATGCTTTTCTAATTTCTCATAATTGAGTAATATTTTATTTGGGTTTCAAAGAAAGTTGATACTATTGTATTAAAGCAATTAAAATATGATACTATATTACTGTTAAACATTAATACCATGGAACAAACCCACACCGCAAATCATAACAAATAGCAATAGCTCTCGATCACCAAAGAAGCCCACACTGCCCACACCTCCATAACAAATAACAGCAAAAAAATAGATCAGTATTAAAAATCTAAATTCATTAAATTGCAAAATTAAGTTACAAGTTTTCAAGTGTCAAATATAGTATCACATATATAAGTATTCAAGTATAATTCAACAGAGAGTTAAAAAAAAAAAAAAAAAAAAAAAAAAAAAAAAGAGCTATGATAATGAAGGATCAGACCATAGGTCGTGACCGTGGATTTAGTTTTATTGTGTTTGCTATTAATACTATTGCAAAAGGAGTTGTGCTGGATAAGCACATGATAGATGGTAGAAGTGTTGAGGCAAAGAAGGAGAATCACTAGAATTCTTATATTTTACTCATTGAGATATATCAGTTTACATAAAACAAAATATGACTATATCTATTTGGTTTTGCCTAATTTTTTTGTTTTTTTTTTCTGAAAAGCAGATTTTATTCAACTAGAAATAGAGCAACAACCACCACAAACAAGGGGCAACCCAAACACCACCTAAAAACCCAACACCACCAAAAACAAATGAATAGAAACAGAAAGACAAGAAGATCACAAACCCATATTTTGATGAAACTATAGATAGCAGTTATTACAAGTTTTTTTTTTTTTAAATTTATTTTAAATATAGATTTTCTTTCTTGGGACTTGATTAATATATAAAATCGAAAGCCGGGTATACAAAAATTATTGTATCATCCATCTCTGGTGCCATAGCTGATACATAAAAAACCACAATTCTTCCCTTTGTTACTTGTAATATCCATCAAAGAAAAAGTTGTTGGTTCTTGTTTAAGAACAACCAGATTGAAACTGAAAGTTTTATTGAAAGACCTAATTGAAGAATTAATAAAACAGAGTATAGCATTCAATCAATATATCAAAGAATCCCTTAAACCCAAATTGCAGTAGAATTACTAGTAAAGGAACCACCAAGTTGAAACTAAAAGTTAAAGAAATTGAAATTTTTAACAAAAGACCTAATTGATGAATTAGCAAAACAAAGTATATCAAAAAATCCCTTAAAATCCTTAAAACCCATATTGAATAGACTATCAACAGTAAGAATTCAATCGAAAATCCTTTTTTTTTTTTTTTTTGAAACAACAATCTTTATTAAAGGAAAAGAAACGAAACGAGACCAAAACAACAGCCACTGGCAACCAACCAGGAAAAGAAAATGAAAACACAACAGAGAAAGCACCAACAACAAAGCACTAGCCACAACACCCAAAACTCAGGCTACCAGAAAGACAACACAAAAGGTGAACAACACCCTAACTAAAAACAGAGGAGGAGAAAAACAGAGCACCTCAAAAACAACCCAAGCAACAACGCATGACACTAGATAACAAAAACCAAAGAAATAGAAATCTTACCCAATCCGTGAAGGTTGAAATCGATGAACTTCAAATCTAAATCCAGCAGCGTTCGTTGATTGTGAGGATGTGAGCAAAAAAGTCAATTTGGGATTTAGGGTTAAAGATTATGTAGTAGTGAAAGAAAAAAATTGCGAGAAAACACTAAGAGCGTCCCGCTTAATGTACGTTGATACTCAGAAGAAAACGCTCACCTGTGTGCTTTTTTTTTTTTTTTTTTTTTTTAGATTATCAGTTTTAGAAGTATAGAATAAAATATATATTATTATATTTATTTATTTATTTTTGCCAACTATATCCATAATACAAGAATAGTTATAAATACACTGACTTATGGTCATGTTAACGTTTTTTTTATCATATTTTGTTTAGAACGAATTGTGCAACTCTTTTCCCTATTTGGCAACTAAAGATAATAGACACAAAAGTATTAATTCTCCAACTAAAATTACAATTGCTAACTCAATATATTTGGTCTTAAAAAAGCATTCGTTTGGAGGGAAATATTGGTGCTAAAATATTTTTTCACCTTTGGCAACTAAAAATATTAATAGTGGAAAAAGTTATTTTCCAACTAACATTATAGTCACGAATAATACGTCAAAAAACGATAACATTATTTATCAACTAAATATATTAGACATAAAAAGACTTATTGTGTGACTAACTTTATAGTTGTTAATACTATATATTTGGTCTCGAAAGGTATACTTTTGGTGGGAAAAAATGGCACTAAATTTTACTTACCTCTTTGTCGACAACAATTAATAGTCACAGAAAGAATTAATGTATTAATCACTCATTCACAACCAAATTGAATATAGTCGCCGAAACATATTTTCCTTGACTAAATTTTGAAGTCACAAATCATAAAAATTATTTTGAAGTCACAAATCATAAAAATTTGGTCCCGCAATGATTTGGATCCATGATTTATCTTTATTGCAACTACCATGTTATAATGGTTTTTGAAAGTAGCATTTTGCAACCATATTTTATTATGTGGTCATATTGGTTACAAAAAGACTTAACGTGTGACTAAATTTATAGTTGCTAATGCCTTATATCTGGCCTCGAAATTAGGTATATTTTTGGTGGGAAAGAATGATGCAAAAATTTATTTGTCTCTTTGTCAACAACATTTAATAGTCACTAAAATTATCATTTTGAGACTAAAATTATAGTTACTAAAGATACATACTAGTCTCAAAACATATGTATGTGGAGGGAAATGGAGGCACAAAAATATTAATCACCTGTTTGCAACTAAATTACACATATTCGCCAAAACATACTTTTATTGACAAAATATTTAGTTACAAATCACAAAATTTTGGTTACAGAATGATTTGGATCTATTATTTGTCTTTGTTGTAACTACCATGTTACAATGGTTTCAAAAAGTAACATTTTACAACCATTTATTACATGGTCCTAGAAAATTAGTTACTAAATAACAATTTTCTTGTAGTGTAGTTAGGCAAAAAGCATAAGGGAAGAGAAATCAAGAAGATCATCTTGAGGGGCAGCAATTTTGGGGATAGCATATCTTATGAATTAAAGACAACTAGACCTCTTGTAAGTCTGTTGAGGATGATAGATTATGAAACTCGGAATAAGATTCATTTATGGTGTCATGGATAAGGTTAAGGAGGAAATAGCCAAAAATTTGAGAAATAAGGAAGGTGCTTACAAGGAGATATGGAAAATCATTGATGATAAGTGGGAGTTTCAAGGGTTGTTTGCTTACGGACTTGCAAAAACTCTTTCCTAATGACGAGGACAGATTATATGCTAATTTACAAATTGATCTCTTTAAGCATAGGCAAGGGTTGTTTGTCTATGGACTTGCAAAAACTCTCATCGACAATCGTAACCTTGGTATGTAAAGTTATTGTTTAGATTTATTAATTTCCTTATGAAATTTATAGTATTGCCTTAACTCATTGGTGTTTATTATTCTCATTGTAGAACATTGGTGGACTCCATTTAGAGACGAAGCTCCGCAACTTGCAAGTTGTGCTGTGAGGGTTTTAAGTTTCAATTGCTCATCCTCGGCTTGTGAGAGGAATTGGAGTACATTTAATATGGTATGGGTTTGCTTAGAATTCTCAATACCATAATAAAATAAATTTATGGGGTTTATTCAATCTAGATTTCGTTGGAGTTTGATAGATTTTGTAAATACAATCACGGTTAAATTGTCTAAAGCTAACAGGGGGGGGTGGGGGGGGGGGGGGGGGGGGGTGAATAGGTTTTTAAGCCTCTTTTCAATCCCTTTGAACAAACAAAAGTTTGTCCCTCTAGATAGCTTGTATCACATCTCAATAAGCATATATAAGCACATATAGACTATTTGAAAGCATATTCAATTAGAATGGTCAAATATAGTCTATGATTTGCTAGAAGAGATTTATACAAAACATAAACCAACAAGTGCTTGTATTCCTTTTATAAATGTCTCATATGATCAAATACAAGACAAAGAAACAATACTTACAAAGATCTTATCTTACAAAGATATTAATCAATAGGGATCTAAAACAAGATCTAATCAAGCACATAAACAAATATCAAAGAGATAAGGAAAGAGATATTTGACACATGATTTTTTACGTGGTAAACCTCCGAAGAGGAAACATTCACGGGTTGAATCCACAACCACCGGCAAACTATCTTTCATTAGTTAGATAAAATTACACCCTCAAAAGTGACCAAATCACATGACACATTCTCTATTGGATATCCCTCATACCTATTCCTACTAATGAGAGACTTGCCTACTTTCTAACCGAGACACCTCACATGCCTCTAGAAAGTATCCTTGCTTGACTAACCGAAGCTTCACAATTCAAGCCAAGACTTCCTTGCTTGTAAAACCGGAGTCTCACACCCCTAGACAAGTCTTCATTGCTCCACTAATCGGAGCCTCACACCCTTAGCCAAGTCTTCCTTGCTTAACTAATCGAGACACATCGCATGCCTCTAGTTAAGACTCCTTGCTCAAATTGAAGAATGCACTCCAACATGAGACTTTCACCTTTTACAAGGCAAATGATTTAAGTGATGCAAATGATGCAAACACATGCAACATAGAATATATGATCAATACATCATATGGAAACTATAAATAATCAATGAGCACACGATGTATAGTTTTCTAGTTTATAATCCTAAACATGACACCACACCAATTGATGCATAATCATATGAAATGTATGGATTAGGTATACTCCATGAAGATCTAGACATAGGCAACAAAGTTCACAAAACAAGGTTGTCTAGATCTTACACATGAATAAGAAATCAAGAGCATGCCAAATCACCAAACACACTTTAATCCTAGATTTTATTCATGCAACTAAAGCTTGAAATTAATCATGTTCATGAAGCATGTAAGGATTCCCGTAGTTTTTAATTGGCTTATTTCGTGATCAAACCATATATGGGGATCATGTAAGGGTAGCTTAGGAATGTGTTCAAGCTCAAGGCCCTTGCAAGTGTTAAGCACTCCAAAGGTAATACTCTAAGTGCTTACTTGTCTTGAAGAGATAGTTGCACACACTCACAACTCATGCATATGTTTAATCCTTGTATGTTGTGTGTCTTATTTGTGTGGCTTAATGCTCATTAACATCTCTTCTTGCATGTTAGTTTGATTGCATCTTGCATATCCAATTGCCTTGTCATGCTTAGACTTAGGATTGCATTTTTGCACTGGGCACTCCCAAAAGCGCTGTACGAACAGCCCCCATTGGGCGCTGTACAGCCCTGATCGATTTAATTCGGTCACTGTACGAGCGCTATAGAGGCGCTGTACAAAGCGCTCTACAGGGCGCTCTACGTAGAGCGCCCCTCTGTTTTCTCGCGAGAACAGAGCAGGGGCACTGTACAGAAGCGCCCTACGTACAGCGCCCATGGTAAAATTGTGGTGTCACTTATCAAAACCACCACACTTCATCTTGACACCCTATATATATGCCACTTTGACTTTAGGTCAATTAGAAGAGTTCATATTCAGATTTCATACTTAGGATATTTTTCAAAGAGAAGAAAAATTCCAAGAACTCATTTTTATCATCTCAAACACTTTTTCATGATCATCAATCATCATCTAGCATCATCTTAGATCATCTAGACGTCTTCTTGCATGGATTCTTCATCATACTTTGCTTGGTAAGCTTTTCACTAATATCTTACATATTTTGTGTTTCTCTTAACAAGCAATCTCAATTAATTACTTGTATGTTATTTTGTATGCTTTGGATACAATATTGAGATTAGTGTGATGTATGTTTGAGAAGTTGTATTGTGATAACTAATTAGGTTTTGTGCTTAATCTTGATTAGCTAAACTATTTGATTGAACATGTCATTTAGTTTTTAATATCTAAGATTGTTCTAATTGCATATTAATCATCTTAGATAAGCATATAGGGTTTCCCTTGCTCTATGTTGCATTTTGGATATTCACATATATTCACTTAGGGTTGTATTCTCTTCATAGAGAAAGCAAGTCTTGTGTGTAGCTTCCGGGATTAAGTTGCTTAGATCGCAAGCAAATTGGACTAGGTTCACTCATACTGGGATTAGGTAGGTGTGTGATTACTTCCGAGATTAGGTTGTAATCGTTTACACATTTAGTGGATTCGAGGTTCGAGTGTGGCTTACTTACTAGCCCGTGGTTTTTCCCGTGAGGGTTTCCACGTAAAAATCAAGTGTTATTTAATTTCCGCATATTTACTTGATTTATTGCTTTATCTATTTAGGGGTAATTTCGTAATTTTGACTGACACGAAAATTTGGGTAAAAATCGTAAAATCTATTCACCCCCCCTCTAGATAGTTTTATACACACCGTGCTATAATCAGTTTCAATTGGTATCAGAGCGGGTTCCTAGACATACATAGGTGATCCTTGCTTATTTTGGTGTGTTTTGCATTTTGTGTGATTTTTGATCATTCATACATTTGCATTCATTTCATTCATTCATAAACACTATGAGTGGAAACGGTGGAAATGGTGGTGGCAACGAAGGTGCTTCTAGCACAAGGCCTCCACTTCTTACCGGATTGAACTATTCCCAATGGAAAGGGAAGATGGAATCCTACATATGCCAAATTCATGACCGTGCATGGATGGCGCTGGAAGACGGATATGATCTCCCTATGATGACTCCCGCGAGTGGAGGAGAAGATGTTTTGAAGCCTAAGGCGTAATGGAACGCGCAAGAGTTTGAGGCTTCAAAGTGGAATAGGAAGACTATGCATGCCATCATGTGTGCAATGGATGAGAATTAATACAAGCTTATTCAGAACACTCAGATTGCAAAAGTGGCATGGGACATCCTTCAAGTTGCACATGAGGGAACCGAGGTGGTGAAGGAGTCCAAGCTTCAAGTCCTCCAAACTCAATTTGAGCTACTTAGGATGGGAGAGGATGAATGCTTCAATGACTTCGAAATCAAATTGATGGACATAGTAAATCAAAGCCATCAACTCGGAGACCCGTATTCGGATAGGAGAGTCAAGCAAAAAATTATGAGATCTCTCCCCGATAGGTTTGAATCAAAAGTGACGGCCATAGAAGAAAATAGTGGCTACATGGATATGAAGCCAAGTGAGGTGATTGGACGTCTCCTTGCATATGAGTCTAGGAAGGCTCCTAACACCACTACTCCTCCTAAGAAGTCTAAAGGAATAGCTTTGAAAGAATCTAAGGATGCAAAGGAGCCAAAGCATGAATCGGATGAAGACCTTGCCTTATTCGTGAAAAGGTTTAATAAGGTTATGGGGTTCAAGAAGAAGAACGGATTTGGGTCAAGAGGACAAAACTTGAAGAAGAAAGGTTCCTTCAAGAAGTTTGAGCCTAGACAAGAGAGGACCGAAAGGAAAGGGGTCCGATGCTTTGAATGTGGTGGGATTGGTCACTTTGCCCCCGAATGTGCTAATCACAATGAAAAGAAGAAGGGCAAAGTGATGGCTACCACTTGGAGTGGGAGTAGTGATGACTCCAATAAGGAAGATGAGTCTTCAAGTGAAGAAGAGCTCATGGCTAACTTCCTAGCTTTTGCCTCTTCTCACAAGAGCAAAAGTGCTAGTGAAAAAGAGGAGATGAGTCAAGAGGAAATTGACTCTAGTGAAGTAGAAAGTGACTCCTCGTCTATTTCCAAAAAGAAATTTGTGGAGCAAAAGGTGCTTGCTAAATACCATGCCGAGTTCAATGATTTAGCATTTAAAAGCACAAGAAAGATTGAGAGGTTGAGAGAAGAGAACCTTGAACTTTCGGCTCATAATGACCACTTAAGTGAACAAGTGGAAAGATTGAAGAGGAGAGAGGATAAGTTAATTGAGGAGTTAGACTTATCCAAGAGAAGTGAAGAAGGCTTGAAGAGGGAACTTGTAGAAGTTAAAGAGTCCTTGGCTAGGAAAGATTCTAGCACCAAGAAGCTTGATCATTTACTTGGTGTTGGAAAGAGTCCAAGTGATAAGAGAGGTCTTGGGTATGAAGATGGCAAGAAAATCTCAACCTCTAACAAGACCGTGTTTGTCAAGAGCTTGAAGAACGAAGAAACTTCAATTGTGCAAATTCCTAGGAAGAAGTTAGAAGTAGGACAATGTTCTAATGCACAAGTGAAGATGGGGCCAAGAAGGCAATCTCAAGCTCAACCCCCTAGGGTCCCTCAAGCCAACATTCCTCCACAATTGGCTCACAAAGGAAAGCGACCTATCATGCAACCTCAAGCTAGGAAGCAATCTAGACCGGTTCAACAACGAAGATGGATTGAACCCACTTATCCACAAAGACATGGACGAGCTCCCATACGTGCACAAAGACAAGGTATGATTCCTTTTTTCATCCCTATTTGTCACTTTTGTGGTTGTGATGGTCATATTAGACCAAATTGCTTTCAATATATTAAAATGTGTAGAAAACAAAGCATGATTAAAAAGAGAAAGAATAGAGCCAAGATGCATGTTTCTAGGAATGATAATATTGATTTGCGTGATCCTAGGAATAGTAGAGCACATGTACCAAAGACCACTAAGAAAGCTAAAATTGTTGCTAAGTGGATTAGAAAGAATGAAAATGTTTGCCATGTTGCACAAATAGCCTTGAGGGCAAATTCTTCTAATTTTTGGTATTTGGATAGTGGGTGCTCTAGGCACATGACGGGAAACAAGAGTTTCTTCGAGACTCTTGTCACGAAGGAAGGTGGAAATGTCACTTTTGATGATGGATCCAAAAGAAATGTTGTAGGGAAAGGAACCATTTCCGTTCCCGGATTACCCTCCTTATCCAATGCTTTATTTGTTGATGGCTTGAAAGCCAATTTAATAAGCATTTCACATCTTAGTGATGAAGGATATTCCGTCTTATTTTCTAAAGATTATTGCTCTATCCTAAAACCCGATGGACAAACCTTGTTGAAGGGCATGAGATCTAGCAACAATTGTTATTGTCTTGAAGCTAGTATTGTATCTAATCATGTGTCCATGGATGAGCAAATTGAGTTGTGGCATGAAAGACTTTGCCACATGAACTTTAGGGATCTACGGACCCTTGGAAAGTTCAATTGTGTGCGTGGCCTCCCTAAGCTTGGGAAGAAAGCCAATGGTGTTTGTGGACCTTGCCAACAAGGAAAGCAAACTAAAAGCATGCACAAAAAGGGTAAGTATCTCACCACCAAGGAGCCTCTTGAGCTTCTCCACATGGACCTCATAGGTCCCATGCAAACCAAAAGTTTGGGTGGAAAGAGATACATTTTGTTTGTGTTGATGATTTCTCTAGATTTACATGGACATATTTTCTTAGAGAAAAATCCGAAACTTTTGATAAGTTTAAAATGCTTTGTACTAAATTACAAAATGAAATAAATTCTAGTATTAAAAGCATTAAATGGATTAGAAGTGACCATGGGAGAGAGTTTGAGAATGCCTCTTTTGAAACCTTTTGTAATGGTTTAGGCATCTCCCATGAGTTTTTGGCTCCTAGGACACCTCAACAAAATGGAGTTGTTGAGAGGAAAAATAGGGTCCTTCAAGAGATGGCCCGTGTGATGTTGCTTAGCAACAATGTCCCTAGGAACTTATGGGCTGAAGCCATCAATACGGCTTGCTATATAGGAAATAGAGTTTTCCTAAGGCTCAGTACTAGAAACACCTCCTATGAGTTATGGAAAGGCAAGAGGCCAAATGTTAGCTACTTCCACACTTCTGGAAGCAAATGCTACATTTTGAATGACCGTGATCAAATTGGCAAATTTGATGCTAAGAGTGATGAGGGTATTTTTATTGGCTATGCCTTGAATAGTAGAGCCTATAGAGTTTTCAATTTAAAGACTCTAAGTGTTATGGAATCATCCAATGTCGTATTTGATGATACTAGGCTCAAGTCAAATGATCATGAGGAGGAGGTTATTTTTAGTGATGGTTCTCCTTTGGAGGAGGTTGTGGTGTCTCCTAATGTTGGAACATCTAATGTCAATAATGATGACACACAACCCATTGATAGAGTTCCTCTCTTGGACTCTAAAAAACCCGCTCCATGGGTTAGGAAACTCTATGATAAAGAAGATATCATTGGAGAGGTTAATGAGGGTGTTAGGACTAGACGTCAACTTGCTAATCTTATTAGCTATACTTGCTACACCTCTCAAATTGAACCCAAAAAGGTTGAAGAAGCCTTAAATAATGAATTTTGGGTTCTTGCCATGCAAGAAGAGCTAAACCAATTCGAAAGGAATGAGGTTTGGACTCTAGTTCCTAGGCCTAAGACCACTAATATCATAGGCACTAAATGGATATTTAGGAACAAATCCGATGAGGATGGCAACATAGTGCGGAACAAGGCTAGACTTGTAGCACAAGGGTACTCTCAAATTGAGGGTATCGACTTTGAGGAGACTTTTGCTCCCGTTGCCCGCTTAGAGTCCATTAGGCTTCTCTTGTCCATTTCTTACGTGCACAAGTTCAAATTGCACCAAATGGATGTCAAGAGTGCCTTCCTCAATGGCTTCTTGCAAGAGGAAGTGTTTGTTGAACAACCTAAGGGGTTTGTGGATGCTCACCACCCCAACCATGTCTATCGCCTCAAGAAGGCACTATATGGGTTGAAACAAGCACCGAGGGCTTGGTATGAGCGCCTCACTCAATTTCTTGTTGACAATAACTACACAAGAGGTAGTGTTGGCAAGACACTTTTCATCAAGAAAGACAATGATGAGCTTTTCATAACTCAAATATATGTTGATGACATAGTGTTTGGCTCCACCAACAACACCAAGGTCCAACAATTTGTTGATGTTATGTCTCATGAATTTGAGATGAGTCTTGTTGGTGAGCTTAGTTACTTCCTAGGTTTGCAAATTAGGCAACTAGATAATGGGATTTTCATAACCCAAGCCAAATATGCCAAAAACCTAGTGAAGAAGTTTGGTCTTGAAAAAGCCAAACATTGTGACACTCCTATGAGCACCACTTTGAAGCTAAGCAAGGATGCTAGCGGTAAAAGTGTAGACCAAACCTTATATCGTGGCATGATAGGGAGCTTGCTCTATTTGACCGCAAGTAGGCCCGATATATCATTTAGTGTAGGAGTTTGTGCTAGGTACCAATCCGATCCCAAGGAGTCCCATCTCTCTTCGGTTAAGAGAGTCATTCGCTTTGTGAATGGGACTTCCAACTATGGGATTTGGTACTCATTTGACACTAATCCTAGTCTTGTAGGATATAGTGATGCGGATTGGGCAGGAAATTGTGATGATAGGAAGAGCACATCGGGCTGTTGCTTCTTTCTAGGTAACAACTTGGTGTCTTGGTTTTGCAAGAAGCAAAACTCGATTTCCTTGTCCACGGTGGAAGCCGAGTACATAGCTGCGGGGAGTGGATGCACTCAACTTATATGGATGAAGCAACTGCTAGTAGACTACGGATTCACCAAGGTACACTCACTCTCTTTTGTGATAACATGAGTGCTATTAATATTTCCAAGAATCCGGTCCAACATTCTAGAACTAAGCATATTGACATCCGCCATCACTTCATTAGAGAGCTTGTTGAGAACAAAGTTATTGTACTTGAGCATGTAGGTACAAACGATCAACTTGCGGACCTATTCACTAAACCTTTAGATGCTACTCGATTTAAAACTCTTAGTAGATCTATTGGAATTTGTTTGGTGGAGTGATGAGTATGGTACTTGACCCCATATGGGGAACTCAAGCAAAGAGAGCTATTTTGCATATTTGTTGTTTGCAAAAATTTGAAATATCTTATGCCTCTTTCCTAATTGCTTGAGTAAGCTTGGTTGCACATTTGTATATATGTTTTCTATCTAATAAGTGTGATCAATGCTTGTCTACAATCCATGTCATATTTATGTTCAAACATGCATTTTTGGACTAGGAGATGTTCTTAGGAAGTATGATTTGAATGACCTATAGTTATCTCCATGACATGATGATTCTTTTATAACATGCTAATGTCAAATGAAAAAGCATGAAATTCATAAAACATGCTCACATGAAAAGCATGAATTGATGATTGCATATTCTTTAAAATGCAAAACTTGTGTGAAAGCTTATGAGACTCAAAATGAATAAAGGATCATGTATCCGTTCAAAGGAATTTATATTCCAAATGTCTCTCTTTCTTTATTGGTTGAACATGGCTACTATCATACAGATATCTTATCCGGAAAAATCTAATAAGGTGCAAAGTCGCTCATGCCATGTTTTGCTTATAAAGTTGGATATAGTTACTCTTAAATAGAAATCAATAATCTCTATATCCTTGCTTTTCTCATGACAAATGGTGAAATTGGTTTGAATTCTTTTAGAAACCTTTGTCATTTGCTTTGCCAAATACCATTGTATTTTGGACTTGAATGCTACATGTCTTGTATGCAAAGCATGATTTTTCACACATTTTCAATAAAAATAAATCTCCTTGTTTCTCTCCAATTTATTGAGATGCATAAAGTGGCTTATATGACTATGCAAATAATTAGTATGCTACTATCTCTCTTTGCCTTGGGTGACCCGGTTGGGGACTACTCCTTTGCCTATATCATGATAAAAAGGGGGAGTAGGATTTGGTAAGGGGAGATGCAAATTGTTGTTGCAATTGTGCAAATTGGGGAGATAACACATTGAGGGGGACTAACCCTTTGAGGGGGAGCATTGCATTTATCATACATTGCATATCTTTGTAATGTTGTGCCTAAATTCTAAAAATGCAAATGCTTGTTTTGATATCACTTGATTAATCTCTCATGTATTTTTTTTGGAAAAATATAGAAACCTTGTTTTGTAGGGTTGGTTGTTCTACAAGAGATTGGAGCATTGAAGATTTTACTTTGTTTATTATCTCTTTGTATTGTAGAAGATCTATATTATCCCGTGGTTTCTATTTTTATGTAAGGAGTCATGTGAGTGATGGTTTTGTCACGAAATAGCCAAAGGGGGAGATTGTAAGGATTCCCGTAGTTTTTAATTGGCTTATTTCGTGATCAAACCATATGTGGGGATCATGTAAGGGTAGCTTAGGAATGTGTTCAAGCTCAAGGCCCTTGCAAGTGTTAAGCACTCCAAAGGTAATACTCTAAGTGCTTACTTGTCTTGAAGAGATAGTTGCACACACTCACAACTCATGCATATGTTTAATCCTTGTATGTTGTGTGTCTTATTTGTGTGCCTTAATGCTCATTAACATCTCTTCTTGCATGTTAGTTTGATTGCATCTTGCATATCCAATTGCCTTGTCATGTTTAGACTTAGGATTGCATTTTTGCACTGGGCGCTCCCAAAAGCGCTCTACAAAAGCGCTGTACGAACAGCCCCCGTTGGGCGCTGTACAGACCTGATCGATTTAATTCGGTCGCTGTACGAGCGCTGTAGAGGAGCTGTACAAAGCGCTCTACGTAGAGCGCCCCTCTGTTTTCCTCGCGAGAACAGAGCAGGGGCGCTGTACGGGCACTGTACAGAAGCGCCCTACGTACAGCGCCCATGGCAAAATTGTGGTGTCACTTATCAAAACCACCACACTTCATCTTGACACCCTACATATATGCCACTTTGACTTTAGGTCAATTAGAAGAGTTCATATTCAGATTTCATACTTAGGATATTTTTCAAAGAGAAGAAAAATTCCAAGAACTCATTTTTATCATCTCAAACACTTTTTCATGATCATCAATCATCATCTAGCATCATCTTAGATCATCTAGATGTCTTCTTGCATGGATTCTTCATCATACTTTGCTTGGTAAGCTTTTCACTAATATCTTACATATTTTGTGTTTCTCTTAACAAGCAATCTCAATTAATTACTTGTATGTTATTTTGTATGCTTTGGATACAATATTGAGATTAGTGTGATGTATGTTTGAGAAGTTGTATTGTGATAGCTAATTAGGTTTTGTGCTTAATCTTGATTAGCTAAACTATTTGATTGAACATGTCATTTAGTTTTTAATATCTAGGATTGTTCTAATTGCATATTAATCATCTTAGATAAGCATATAAGGTTTCCCTTGCTCTATGTTGCATTTTGGATATTCACATATATTCACTTAGGGTTGTATTCTCTTCATAGAGAAAGTAAGTCTTGTGTGTAGCTTCCGGGATTAGGTTGCTTAGATCGCAAGCAAATTGGACTAGGTTCACTCATACCGGGATTAGGTAAGTGTGTGATTACTTCCGAGATTAGGTTGTAATCGTTTACACATTTAGTGGATTCGAGGTTCGAGTGTGGCTTACTTACTAGCCCGTGGTTTTTCCCGTGAGGGTTTCCACGTAAAAATCAAGTGTTATTTAATTTCCGCATATTTTACTTGATTTATTGCTTTATCTATTTAGGGGTAATTTGGTAATTTTGACTAACACGAAAAATTGGGTAAAAAGCGTAAAATCTATTCACCCCCCCTCTAGATAGTTTTATACACACCGTGCTATAATTAGTTTCAAAGCACATATTCAAAACTTTAGAACTAAAACTAAAATACTAGAGATATGAGATATGATCTACAAAAAACCTCTAGTAATCAATTAGAGCACATATTCATAAATCAATCAATTGAATCCTACAAGGCTCTAAATATATAACAACTTGTGCTATTCCTAAATATGTTCAATCAAAGGCACATAGCCATTTAGGAACTATTAATCATTTGAATATTCTCAATCAAAGCTCAAATAGTCCTAGATACAAAGCTAATCACAATACTGTAGGGAAAAAATAAACAAATAAAAGTGTTACACGCAGCGGAAGCGATACTAAAAACGATTTAGTGACTTTTAAAATTTTTCCTTTATGAACCTTAAACCCTTTTAATCAATAAACATGCATATATCAACAAAAGTAAATTACCTCTTGTCGCGTGATCCGATTGACTTACGTCGATGGTAATCCGCAAGACCTTCAATCCGAGCACGAACGTGGATCACCTAGGAGCGTGGTCTCCCTTTCCTTTGAATTGCAAACCTGTGAATGGACCAAACAAATACTTTCTATTCTTTGTTAGTCACAAAACAATCAAAAGAATGTCAAAATTATTCCGGTCACTTTTGAGTTCTCAATCTTATGATCGAAACTCGCGTGAACCTAGATCGATATCGTATACACAAGCTTATTGATGTTTAAGCAATTGTATACTATCAAAGAATAATTTTTCACTCCTTTTTGTCTCTCTAGAATAAAAACTCTCTTAGAATTAAGAAGAAGAAGAAAATAAAAAACTCAAGCACCAATTAAATTGATGTGGCCGAACCCTATAAGAACATATATATAGGTTGGCCGAATTTTTCTTCTTTTTCCTTTAGGGTTGCCGAATTTTATGTAGTATATAATTAGGGTTGGCCGAATTTCATCATGTCACTTATATAGGGTGACTAAAATTCAACCCTAATTCTTTTTAACTTTATAGACTTCAAACCCTAATCCAACTCTTTTATTTTTATTCTTTTATTTGACTAAATAAAAAAGACTCCTTATTTGATTAAATAAATAATACTAATTTATTTATTTACTTATCAAACAAGTCTTTTACTTTTAGGAAAGATTTGTTTCTTTAATTAAACAATTAATCAATAAATCAATTAATTCTTATTTAATTAAAACAAATGAAACAAAATAATATTTTTAGGTCAAAACCTTAACCTAGCCGCCCCACTTATATATAAGATGGGCCTAATATTATTTTCCTATTTCATTTAATCCATTGGACTTTAAATAAAAAGCCCACATGTGAACCAGACCCATTCTTACTAAAAGAAACAAGCCCACATGTCTTTCATTAATATATTAATATAATTGAGCAGCCCATTACTTAAATAATGTGCAAATTATATTCTTAATATATTAAATGCAATTCTAGATGGACCCTTAAATTGGTCCGGTAGAATATATCAAGTGATCCATGCAAGTCCGTGTGGATTGGGGATCTTGGCGGGCCATCTAAATTTAAGCTTCAATAGACATAACCTAATCACAATCAACAAATGATTCACTTAGGTCCGATCCATTAATTTTAACTCATTCCACTAAAGAGCTAAAACTGAACTCTTAAATAAAGATAGAAAAGGAAGATGCTCCTCATTCATACCCTAGACAATCATATTGGAGATAGTGTATCCTCGTGATTAATATCAGTAATCGCCAAGAGTTCATAGACCGCCTATAACTCTCCAAGTTACCATATTTACTCATATGACCACGTTTTGAACTTGGATATTTTGACTTGTCCAGAAGCCATGTTTTCAATAGACACTATTGAAAACTCAACGTTGAGATTTAATATCCAATTACCTCAAAACATCCATATGATGATATTATACTCTCATTTAATTAAATGGAGCCACGATGTCCATATCTATAAATGAAGTCCTCTATCGATTAACAAATGAATATCACCAAATTATCGAGGATAGACTATGCGATATAATCGTACTCATTGATAACTCAAATGATATCACTTGCAACCATAAGTCCATCATTTATCTCAGGATTAAGATAGACTCTCCGATTGTCTTGATAATGAAAAAACTATTATCTATTGACGGTTTTAGATAAAGCTTTTCATTGTGATCCAGTTCAATGCACCCAGTGCACTAGATCCTTTTGCTCGAAGACACTCCGATGATTTTAGACTCATCATATCTCATTTGATCCCACTCAAATGCTAGCAAAAGAATTCTACAACTTTAACAAGATAAAGGTGCCCAACCTTTAACTTAAGTTGTGAACAATATTCAAGACTAACTAAAGAATTGTGTCTACCACATACATATCCAGATGTACGAACAATTCTTCTTTTCCCATAGTCTTTAGACCTTATGATTATTTACTTTGACAATTATAATATAAACTATAAATGCTATACGATTTGTTAAACCAGAAATCACTTTATTAATATGAAAAAGATTGTTAATTACAACATTACACTCTTGCTATTGAGCATAATCCTAACAAATACAACACACAAGCATGTGAAAACATAGGTTTTAAGAAAAACCTAACTCACATTCAAGTTTCTATTAAGCACAATTAGCTTTTAATTGAAGCTCTAAATCCTAGTAGTATTTTTTTCAAGTATCATACATGACACGCCCAAACTGGTTCTAATTAAATTAAACTAATGAGAATGACTAAAGTCAAACGGATCCTAGGTCAAGGATGCTAAGCAACTAAACTACAATAGTGAATTAAAGAGGCGTGCGGGTGGTTCACCCTTCACAAGTGTACGAGTCGTTCGAGTAGTAAAGGGTACACTAGTAAGGGTGGTCATTCCCATAAGGAGGTGGATTAGCTAACAAGTAAGCTCTAGTTTATCATTGATTATCGATTTCTAACTTCTAAACAAGATCACTATTGAATGCTATCTAAATCAATTATACTAAGCTTTCAATGAACTAAGGATTAAGCTAGATTAAAAGTTGTTAGGGGATTGATTCATTCAAGTAACAACCATTTCATTAACCAATCATTCATAAGCACATTCACAACCATTCTAAGGTATGCATTTCATTATCAACAATGTAAAGTACCAAATTCATCATCTCACACATAATCTAAAGCCATAGATAAGTGATTAAGAGAGAATTTCAAAATGGTGATGTAGAGATTCTCTAATTAACCAAAGTTATGAATTACTTAGAGAAATCTCTATAAAATGGATAGTGAAAGATTCATACACATTGTTGGACACTTTAAGCATGAATATCAACTACTAAGTGTGTACAAATAGATGTATATGCAAGACATATCATCCACATATCATTATAGCTCATAATACACACATACAAGCCTTAGAGAGTGAAATAAAAAATGGATTGATTGAATCAATGATTTAAGTACAAGAGTTACATCAATCCTCCAACAAAAGAGGTTAGTTACACATAGAAGTACATAAACAAGAAAATACAAAAAAGAGTGAAACAAACTCATTTGGATTCATTTCTTGCGCAAGATGACTCCTCCTTGCAATCCAAGCACAATATCCTTCTAGAGCAACTTGAAAAGATCAAGTCTAAGTAACTAAAAGTGGTGTTTGGCTACCTAGAAAGTGATGGGAAAATGATAAGAACTAAACTAAAGTTGAGAGAGTCATTCTCTCTCTAGGATTCTAAAACTAAAAGTGAAAAGTAAAATGTAAGGTAAGGTAATGTCCAAGGTGGTGAGGTTCTCTTCAAAAGATAAAGTGATGGGAGAGGCAAGTGGTGATAGGAGAGGCAAGTGGGACGAGCTGTCATCAAGCGGAGGAGTCCCCGCTGGTTCCTTCTCATTGGCTCGCAGGTTTATTCCCATCGATGTGAAATCATGGTGAAAACTGAAGGATTCCCACGAGTTTAGCCTTCTGGCTCGATGGACATGTCTCTCGCATAAACTCGTGGATCTTTCGCGGGTTTGAACGTGCATCTCGCGGGAAAATGGAAACTAGGAAGAGTTGGAAGCTTGGTGGTGGCCATGGTGTTTGGTGGAGAACAAATCACGTGCATGGGAGGCTGGAATGGGTGGTAAACGGACTAGGGAAGCTTTGGCCGTTGTTCTAGGCGGAGAGCCATCGGAAATGACGTCGGAAAGCAGCTGGAACAGTCGGGTTACGAGCTGGATCGAGTCGATTTGTCAGGTCATTGGGTTGCCCGTCTAAAGATTGAAGACACTGATGTGGTGTTGACGTCATGCTGACGTGCGCGACATCAGCCCAAAACGCACCGTTTAACTAATGACGTGGCACGTGGCTGCATGCTTTGGCTGGCTGTAAGGATTCCCATATCTTGATTGGCTTATTTCGTGGACAAACCACGTGTTAGGGATTGTATGTAAGGGTAGCTTAAGTGATTGATATTCAAGCTCAAGACCCTCTCATGTCCTCAAGGTTGATAAGCACCAAAGGTAAACTTCTATGTGCTTAATTTGCTTTGAAGAGATTAGTTGCACACACACACTCGCATCTCATACTTAATTCATTTTCTTGTATGTTGTGTATGTGTTGTTATTATGTGCTCATTAATGTTCATTAACATCTCTTCTTGCATGCTTTACATGATTGCATCTTGTATGACCAATGCCATGCCATGCATGCTCTTAAGATTTCATACAAAGTGATAGGCGCTGAACAAAGCGCTGTTGTGAGTGCTGTTCGTACAGCGCCCATCCTGACCTAATTGAAAATGCATTTTTAAATGCATCAGGTCTGATGCAATTTTGGAAGGCGCTGTACGGGCGCTGTACGAGCCCTGTACAAAGCGCTGTTCGTACAGCGCCCCTCTGTTTTCCCGAGAGAATAGAGTGGGGGCGCTGTACAGGCGTTGTACAGAGGCGCTCTACGTACAGCACCCAAGGCAAAAATAGGTGTCACTTTTCAAAACGACCACACTTTGGTTTGACACCCTATATATATGCCACTTTGACTTTAGGTCAATCAAGTGAGTTGATTTTCAGATTTCATACTTAGAACATTTTTCAAGCAAAAAAAAATACAAAAGAACTCACCTTTAACCACTCAAATCAAATCCTTTTTGCATCAAATTTCATATTGCATCTTCTATGACCATATAGAATGCATCCATGATTGGGTTTGCATCATCACAACTTGCTTGGTAAGATTTTGATTAAGTTCATCTTATTTTAGTATTTTTACTATCAAGCTATTCTCTTTTAATTTACTTGTATGTTTTGATCATATGATAAATACAAGAATAGAGAATTAATTGTGATGAATTGATTGAGTGTTATATTGTGATAGCTAATTAGGTTTTTGACTAATCTTGATTAGCTAAGCTATTTGACATGTCATCTAGCTCTTGATATCTAGGGTTGATTTAATTGAATATATCATCATCTTAGATAAGCATCTAAGGTTCCCTAGCCTTGTTTGTTATTTGAATATTCATACATATTCATATAGGTTGCATAATCTCTTCTTAGAGAATTAAGTCTTGAGGCTAAGATTGCTTAGGCCTCAAGCAATTGGACTAGAGCCACTTTTAAAGGCCCGCGTGGTAGAAGTGGGGGGTTATTGACCGGAGTGTTAGACGAGGTCTACATAGGTTGTAAACTCCATTTCAATTAGTGGATTTTGAGGTTCGAGTGTGGCGCACTAAACAGCCCGTGGTTTTTCCCAGTGGTTGGGTTTCCACGTATACATCAAGTGTTATTTAAATTTCGCACTATATTACACTTGCTTGTATTTTGACTAGTAGGGGCATTTTCGTAAAATTGACTTGCATGCAAAAATTGGGTAATAATAGCTAAAATCTATTCACCCCCCCCCCCCCCCCCCCCCCCCGATTAATATATCGATAACACACCTAGTTTATTTGAGTAATTCTTTTCACTGGGAAATAACAATATGTACCTTTGAACTTTTTGCTAATCCCTGAATATGCAATAGTTTCTCCAGAATTGCTCTTTGACCCCTGATTCTTCATAATGTCGTAATTGCCCTCTTTTGCCCATGATTTTGCTACTTTCCTCCAGTTTGGTCTAGAATACCCCTGATGGACTGAAATACCTAAAAAACACTTATTTACAACATTAAACACCTAAAAGAGCTCGGAAAATGGTTACAAAAGCTAAGTAAGGAAGTGCTAAATGTGAACATTTGGAGCGCGATCAATACACATTTAGATGAGGAAAGCCCAAGGTAATTAAAGATCATTAAGTACAAAAAACAAAGGATTAGACAATCACCTTCAAACAAAAGTGCAACCACGAATATTGTGTTGAATCAACACAAAACTTGAACAAAAGACCTCAAAGTTACTTGGAGATGATAGAGGACTTTGATACGAAGATTCTCCAACTTGGATCACTCAAATCGGATGAGAGATGAGAGAGATATAATGTTTAGAAGTTGAGGGAATCTAGAGGTAAAATTCTGCACAATTTTCTTTCTTAAAATGAAAAAGAGAGAGAGGGAATATTTAAAAGAGAATGAAAGGAAAAGTGAGGTGGAGGTGTGGGGGCCACGGGAAACCAATGGAAGGCCGGCCATGTTGGCACCTCGTGGAGGTGCGTGGCTACCACAGGAGTAGAGGGCTGTCCCTCTCGTGGTGACCACGCGCCTCCACGGGAACACGGGAAAGAGCCATTGTGGCCCCTTTCCACTTTGCTTCTCTCCTTTGCGCATCCCTCACGTTCTTCGACTGTTTTTTGACCTCTAAACTCTGAATTCGAATATGTTTTCAGATTACGAACTGTAACTCTTTTACACATAAGAACGACTATGAAACTTTGACTAAAAGCTTGAAACTCGACTCGATACACAAGGACGATAAAAGCATGGAAAGTTTCATAACTTCCAACTTGGAACTCAAAAACTAATGAATGAGTAACCGAAACATTCAAAACTCAATGTAGAATAATATGAGAACATGATCAAGTCCGATACCAATAAAACACAAACAAATAACTCAAGATCACACAAGTATGCAATTTCCTAGAGATAGTCCTAGTACATGCAACTTTATAATGTTTGTCAAATTAAGTCTAATGCATGAGCATACTTCAACAAGTGTGTGAATGTGTAATACCAATTTAGCGCTACAATGCAGGCACACAAATGTATGCAATGTGTGTGTGTGTGCGCGCTTAAGCCTTGCAAGAGGAAAGATGTCTTAATATACCTTTGATGACAATAATGCTTTCTCCTCTTGAAGGCTTCACTTTGCTTAAAGAGTTGTCCAACTTCCTTGAAGCCAACTTCCTTAAAGCTTGATTAACCGTAAAACCTAGACAACTAAATAATACAAAGGAAGTGTCGTTTTGATATAAAATAATGCCAACTAGACTCAAAATCCTAACAGATTTGTTTTAATTGATGGATTTTGGTGGAATTCACAAATCCCATAGATTCCATATATATTTGTCATAATTGTGTAAAGAGTTTGTTGGAATTCGTTGGACTTTTACATAGAATTGTATAAAATTAGATGAATTCGTCTTGGACTTTTTCATTATATATAAGTATAACATACCATGATTATAGCAGCTACAGCATACATGATCAGCTACACATTCAAGAAAACCTAGTAGAAGTCCAATTGACCAGAAACATAGTCAAAATCAAAATTTGATTTGAATTATTAAACGCTAAAAACCATTGTTACTTATCAGCTCATAATTTACATATTGAAGTTTTTATTCCACTAAAAAAAAGCCCAAAAAAATGAAAAAAAGAATCATATCAATCAGCTTCTTGTAAGCCATCCAACAAGATGGGCCCAACAAACAAACCGACGATGTCAACACGAAGAGCACCGCCCACTACACCCTACAGCACCACTAGCCCAGCTGAATCATCTGTAATCACTACCACTGCCACCATTGCAACTAGAAATATCGGCAACGATGCAGAGGCCAGTGCTACCGGTGACGTATCTGCCACCTTCTCCAGCAAACTTAGTAGACTGAGGTCCTCTACTTTGGAGAGCATACCCATTTTCTCAAGAGACGGATAGCCAAAAGAGGAGCAAGGAAGAAAATATCAGTATTGGTATCGATATAGATATTGGGCTTCCAAATTTATGGATATTTTAGGGATAATATCGATATTGGTGGATATTCCATCAAAAAAAAAAAAAAAAAATTTAAAGATGGAAATTTACATCTAAAGTTAGAAATTTTTTATAAAATTTTAGGACAATCTTAAACAAGTAATTATACATCAAATGAATCATATTTTGATAATAAATTAGCATAGTTATGAGCTTATTATAAATTATAACATAGATATAGTTTTTATATAATTTTTAAAATTAAGTATTTAATAGAATAATATCTTGTTTCACTTTTATAATATTATATACAATATCAAGAAATTAAATATTTAATAAACAAAATTATCATAAAAAAAATATATAGTTCCATGATTCTATCATAATTCATACATAATACATTGCATATTTGAAATTTAATACCAACATGAATTCCTTAGTGCTTCAAAGACATAAGGTACATTTCCATCTTGATTCGAACAATAATTTTCCCAGGAAAATGTGTTTGCATAGTTTTCAAGGTAGTTATTAATATGCTATGTGTATATTGCATGATCTCTTCCAACTGATCCATGAATTGGGTAGTTTGGTGTTTGGATTTACCCAACTTGGTGGATATTGCTGATATGCATGCATAGGTATTGCATATGGCCTTTGTGGCGAAGGATAATCAAATATATTTTAGCTACCATAACTACTATAATATGGCACTTGGGAATCTAACCTTGTTGTCTGCGAATCACCCAAAAAACTATTTTTCGTGTCTATACTCATTGAGGAGAGAGTCATAGTCAAAGAATCTTCATCAATTTGACTCATTCCTCCTTGTTGTTTATAGGCCCAGCCTTAGGCCAGGACGAGAGAGGCGCCCGCACATGGCCCATTATATGAGGGGGCCCTTATTTACATGTTTTGAGTTTTAAAACAAATGGGTCGAAACAAATATTTAAAATTAAAAAAAAAAAAACTGATCCAAGTTTTTATTTCACTCAAATAAAAGGAAATTAGCTCCAAACCTATTTTTAAAAAAGCAGCCCAATTCAATCAGAAATTAAAAAGTTAAATAAAGGGTCCAAAATCTGCCTTCACACAATAACTCAATTTTAAAAATAGGCCTAACTCTCAACTCTCAAGTGAAATTAAAAAAATAAATCTTTAGACAATATCTCATTTTATTCGGTATTTCTATTCAACTTTGGCTTATGCGTTATGCAAAATTTATTTGTTTATATAATAAATGTATTTATAACACGATAACGTTTTATCTTTATTGAAATTTTCATTTTCAGACCAAATATATGAAAACAGGTTATATATTTGTATATATATTGATAAACTATAAATATGAATGCGGGGCCTCATTTAAGATTTGTGCCCCGGGCCTTTAAAAAGTCAGGACCGGCTATGGTTGTCTACCACGATTTTGATCAAAATTACCTACACCAACATCCCAACCTGTTGTAGTAGCATTTCAACCTACTGCACCAATAACCTAACATCTGGCATGAACATCTCAACTCTTTGCACCAACATCCCAATCTCCTACACCAGAATCCCAACCTCCTCCCTCATACCCATCATCCCCATCATTTCCATCATCTTTTCCTCCACTATTTCCACCAGAGGTATGTTGGTCATCGGAAGAGCTACTAATACTAACTCCATGATCTACACCAACTTCTTTTCTAACCTCTTGTTCAACATTTATTCTCATGTCTCGAGCATAAGAAGCAATATATGGATCAGGATTTCCCTCATCATCATCCAAGTAGGTAGGTCTAACCCTGTCAAAAATAGGATTCTCATTATCATACCATATTTCAACAGTTACTTGAAGTAGATCCATAAAATCAATTTCATTTACTTTATCTTTTTCAGTTGTCATATCTCTAAGTTTCAACTTCATATTATAATAACAATAAACAAGTTTTTCAAGCTTAGAATAGGCAAGATGATTCCTATGTTTTGTGTGGATTAAAGCAAATCTAGACTAATTTCTTTTGCAGGCAGAAGATGATGCTGTTTGTGACAGTATGCGAACTGCTATTGCACACAAATATATATATATTTTTTTTCAGATTGCTTTCATAATATTTTACATGTTCACTCTTTGGTTCTTTACCCAATTCTACTTCAATAATTTACATTCTTGGAATTTTTTATAAATTTGTTAATACTTCTTCTAAATAATTTTCAATCTAAATTATTTGAACAATAATTTTAGTTTTTAGGATTAAAAAAATGTTTTAATAATTTGTAAAATATCCTTGGATTTTGAAGAGAAATTCACAATATTTTAGGAACATCGGGAGATTGTTATGGATGATATTCTTCAGGTTATTGGATATTTGCCTGTTTCAATATCTATCCCTCCAAAATATGGATATATCGGATTATCTATCGATTTTAAGTTCCTTGAAGAGGAGGAGGTTCGAAGTGAGAAATGGATCACCAAAAGAGAGAGCTCTTGAGAATTAGTGATGTCGAACCGAGAGAGAGAGAGAGAGAGAGAGAGAGAGAGAGAGAGAGAGAGAGAGAGAGAGAGAGAGAGATCCTTAGAAATCTTTTGGTATAGGGCAGGATTTGTGAAAGCCCTTTCTAAATATACTTTCCATTTTAAAATCCATCTAAACCTATCACTTAAACAAATCCATCCAAATCCATGACTTTTTAAATATACCCAAATTTGTTTGGACTTCTTAAAAATCTGAATTGAATACACCTAGATTTCATTGGACTTAATTGGAATCCTTCAAAGCCTGGATTGAATAGCCTCATACTTTGATGGATTCTTTACAAATTTGAATCCAATACCCCTAGACTTTTAAAATCCGATGAATTCCAATCAAATCTTGATTGAATGCACCATATTAGTATTCCTTAATTATCAATTTCCTACAAAAGTTTTATAGATTCATACAAAGAAGAGGAATCGATTAAGTACGATGAAATTGAATTCCTTTGTGTACATAATGTACAATAAAAGGTTGGAGCACAAATTCTTAAAGAAACAGGTACTAAAAGATGATGATGATCCATTGGTTATTAAAGATGTGCCTTCAGATGATGAGTGACTGGTTGAGGAAACATCCATAAATGTAGACATGAGTCAACCAAGTGGAAGCCAACAAGTATGAGGAAAGAGAAAGAGAAATATAATTAAATAATTCTTTAATTAAATTTAATATGTTTTATGTATATAGAATGATTTAATTAAAATATTCCTTTATATTATTTGTTAGACAAAGGAAAGACTTTGCAACGGGTGGATGAAGTGTTGGGATTTATGCCCTAAAGCTTGTAATTTGTAAATATTATCAATTCATTAATAAAAGAAGTAGTTATTTCATTCAATTAACATGACTCATACGTTTATATTATATATGCTAAACATCCAAGATTGCTAGATGTAATCTCAAACTGAGTATATGAATGTCATATATAGAGGAATTCATTTTGAGACATGTAATCTAAAGAATCCGTAGAAAGTAAATAAAGCTGGGTACTTTATTTGTGGTTAATATACAACTGTGGTCCATTTTGTAATGTACGGTGGTCTTATCCTAGACTACTCATATGGTGATATGAGAAAGGAGGCACCTTATATGATGTGATCATATAGGATTGGGCCACGATCTATATGAATCTATCACTAAGATCCGTTAGTTGAAAAGATTTATATGTATAGACAAATGATGGTTGTATATGGGTGATCTAAATCATGAGTGTCTTACTGACTCCTTTGAGTTAGATCGTGTTTCTTAAAAAACCATGGGTGAGATCGGAGTAGCATTCCCGATCAATAACCTCGTATCTTAGAATCACGGTTTGGCTTGTGGCTGGAAAGGTATGCACACAATAGAGGAATCCACTCTTTCTTGCGAGAAGTAGATCAATAGTTCCATTAAGAGTTGATTCGGGACTTAAACGATTAAGAACACTCTCCTTCTTCCATAAAGGAATGAAGGATATAATCATTCATTGGAGAATTAATGGTATTTAAAGGAAAATATATAATTAGAGAGGCATAATGGACTTTATGACCTAGCTCTAATTATGAACTACTTGTAGAGGATCATACCATATGTAATAGCTATATCGATGGACATTGATAATTTGGTTATGTAAGACATCTACAGTTACAAGAGTACAACCTTAGGTTTTTAGTGGAATAACTCCAAGGTTAATAATTGTGAAATATTAATTAAAGAGTTTAATTAATTTTTTTTAAGTATTATTGGAGTTCAAAACTGTGGGTCTATTAGGTCCCATTGCTAGCCCTTTACGATGATAGTAACAAGGCTCACGAAGAATTGGATGGTTCAATTAATTATGTTACGAAAGTAACTTAAATATATTCTAGGAATTAATTAAATGATATGATTATTTAATTAATATATTATTTAATTGATTAATTAAATATTATTAAATAATATGATTATTTAATTGACATATTAATAATTAAGAATTATTAATTGTTATTTGGATGTTTTAGTTTTGAAACTTTACAAGAGCAAAAGAATAAAATAACAAGAGATTATTTTTATTTACTTTAAAGAGGTCAAATGTTCAAACCCTAGTGGTGATCGAATTAAAAAGGATTTATAATTCTATTTTGAATTGGTTTACTAAACCCTAGGATCCTAGTATATAAGATATACTTATCACAAAAACTAAACTAACATAAACCTAATTGAGATAGGGGGATGCGGCAAGCTAGAGAGGGGGAAGAAAAAGAAATTGTTTTTCTCCTACCTTGGTTGAATTCATCATAGGAGACAAAGGGTTGTCTTCCTGATCTCTCAAGTCTCCATTCAATTACTCTCGGAATCTATGACGTGTCCACCTACACAGTTATTAGATCATGGGACATAGCTCGGAAAGCTTAATGGTGAAGGATCGAAAAGAAAACGAAGGAGTGTTCTTCAAAGGTATGAAAACAAATATCTTCCTCATGTTCGTGTATACAAAAAGGTCCAAAAACGATAAAATTTTTATAACCTATCGATCTTAACAAAACTTTCCGCTGCGACACTTTCAATTGGTATCAGAGCCAATTTTTGATATACATGAATATGTTATATTTGTTTTCTAATTATTTTCAATATGTATTATATGTGTTGGCACAATCTAGGGTTGTATGATGCTTATATATATATTTTATAAACATGGTTGATCGTTAATTGTATGGTACGATGAGTTTAGTTAAATTTTTTCCGGGTTGTAATAATAATTTTTTTTAATATTCTTTTTGACTATAATCGTTCTATGTTAATCAATTTTTGTAATATGTTAATGTAATATTGTACGAAGAAGACGATTCGAGAAGATGAAGAAGCTAGGCGTGTGTTGGACACACAAATGGCAGCCTTGTGCGCAAAGGCACAAGTAGCTGCTGCACATGCATGCAAGGCACAAGCTGCGTGTGCTTGGCACAAAGCACAGTGTAAGGATTCCCATTTATTGATTGGCTTATTTCGTGGACAAACCACATGTTGGGGTTTGAATTGTAAGGGTAGTTTAGGTGATTGAGGATCAAGCTCAAAGGCCTTTTCAAGACCTCAAGGTGACAAGCACTCCAAAGGTATTTCTCTAGTGCTTAGTTTTCTTTGAAGAGATTTAGTTGCACATACACACACACTTAGCATATTTGCATATGTGTGCATTCTCTTCACATGTCACACTTCACACTTGCACTTTGTTACTTATATATTATTGTGTGTTTATGTGTTGTGTAATTCGTTTCTCGAAGATTGTTCGGAAACGTCCGCGCTTGCACATTAGTGTGCTTGTCTTGCGCGAAGATCTCCTTCAGAGAATGCCCTTAGCTTCTTTTTTGGATTCACCACTTTGCACACTTGCACATTGTGCACAAAGTGGAAACAGGGCATTGTTGCCCTTTGTTGGTATCGCCCTCTATTAGTGTCGCCATGGCGACAAAAAGTTTTATTCATGAAAATCAATCAGGTATGATGTCGCCATGAGATGTCGCCCTAAGACAAATGGTGACAAAAAGGCATTTTTGTGTTGCGTTAGGCGTCGCCCTGAGATGTCGCCATGGCGACATAGAAGAAAAATTGGTGTCGCCATGATGTCACCCTGAGACAAATGGCGACAGCAAATGGCGACAATTGATTTTGTCCAAAATGACATAGCTTCAATTTGACCTCCTATAAATATGCCTCTTTATTCTTAGGTCTATCTAATGACTCAAAAATCATATTTTTAATTGAGAGCATTTTCAAAGAGAGCATTTTATTCAAGAAATCATCTTTGATCATCTTTTATCACCCAAATCATTTTCCATATGCATAACTCATAATTTCAGCATCATCCATGTCATCTAGGATGTGCTAGTGAATAGGTCTTCATCAACACACATGCTATGGTAAGTTGAACACTAATTTCATCTAATCTTAGTGTTTTTACATATCTATTTATCTCATTGATTACTTGTATGTGCTTAGATTAATTTCTTATTACAAGATTGAGATTATGTGTTGTATGTTTGGGTGTTGTATTGTGATAGTTATCTAGGTTTTCATAATCTATGTTTAGCTAAGCTTTTTGAAATGTCATTTAGCTATTGATATCTAGGATTGCATTAATTGTCATCTAATCATCCTAGATAAGCATCTAAGGTTATTTAGCTTTATTTGCTCTTTGAATATCATCATACATTCACATAGGCCAATTTATCTCTTCATTAAGAAGTAAGACTTGTGTGGCTTCCGGGATTAGGTTGCCTTTTGTCACAAGCAATTGTAAGTCTTGTGTGATGACCAGGATTAGGTTGTACACCGGGATTAGATGTTCACATAAGCAATTGGACTAGGTTCACTCATACCGGGAGTAGGTAGTGGTAGTGAGTTACATACTGAGATTAGGTTGTAATCTTCATTATCATTAGTGGATTCGAGGTTCGAGTGTGGCGCACTTACTAGCCCGTGGTTTTTCCCTGTTGAGGGTTTCCACATATTCATCAAGTGTTATTTATATTTCCACACCATATTACACTTTTTGTTTTGAACCGACTAGTTAGGGGCATTTTCATAAACTTGACTTAAAACGAAAATTGGGTAAAAAGGGTTAAATTCTATTCACCCCCCTCTATATAGTTTTATACACACCGTGCAATATTAGTCTCACACAGCCGTGCTGCGCACGCATGTTGCAGCGCAAAGCTGCTGTGCGCAAGTCTTGCACACGAGCAGGCTGCCACACATGTCTTGGCACAACAGTTGCGCTGGTTTGCGTAAAGGGCTGTAGCGCATGTGCGCCATTTTGCGCAAGGGGTGGTAGCAGCGCGCAAGTGTCGTCCAAGGCTGCTGCGTGCTTACACATAAGGCTGCGCACAGCCACCCGTTGTGCAGACGACGACTACACGCGAAAGCGCAAGGCTGAGTGTTCTCAATGCTAGGGTTGCATATTCAAAAGCACGTATGGGCTAAATTTGTTTTTAGACACCGTGGGCCTCTGAGTAACATTTAGGCCTTAGGTTTTGATTCATGTGATAGATCACCTTAAAAATAAAATAATAATAATTAAAAAAAAAAAAGGTTAATCAAGTTGGACTTGGTTAAAAGCTCAAAAGATGCAAAAGATGGACTTGAAGAAAAGAGGGATTACAAGAAGACCATGGAATGCCTTGGATTAATTTTTGTAATTAGATTATATTTTTTTTAAGTTAGATAGCTCATCGTACTCGGTCAACTTATATATATTTTATTTATGAGATGATTAAAGCATTGTCATACATACTTATGCTATATAGATTAGAAGTGCCTACACTTGCATTATAATGTATCATACATGATTAATAGCCCATTTATTTTATATGTTGTTTATTATTTTTAATATGATTAAAATTGAATAATCACATAAATGACTATTAATAATGAGATTGATTTTTAGGAGTAAAAACTTGGTAATTCTCATTAATTACTAATCTTTCATTAAAAAGTTTAATTTGTTAGATTAGTAAAGCCCAACTCATTATTAAGATTCATTTGATTAAGGCCTTAATAATAATTGGACCGAATAATGTGGTTTTAGTTTTAATAGTTAAAACTTGGTAATTCTCACATTTAATTCTAGTCTATTTAAAATAGTTTACATAGATTAGAATTCGAATAATAAATTAGTTTTTAATAGTTAAAAATCCGGTTTATTATTAAATGTTAATAGGATAAGATTCTAGTAACATAACTTAAAAGAACTAGATTCTTCTTAGCCGTTTAATCTAGGTTCATCTAGGTGCATTAGAAAACCCTAACCGTAAATAGTGAATGGGAGAGGAATATATAATATTATATCCCGCAGTCTCCATCATTAGTTTAACACCATGAGATTCAAGTGGGGCCTAGAGACGGCTTTGTTTTCGTCCTCTCTAAGGAAGGTCTCCATAAGAGTCAATACCAAGATTAACTTTCTAACAGATAGAATTTCTGAATGTATTTTGGGATTGATTGACCCTAAGGCAGCAACTCTCAAGTTAAGTTTGAGAGATCTGAAATGATGAGTTACACTCACAAGGATTTAATTAAATAGTTAATTTAAATCCTGACTAAAATAAACGATAATTAAATAATATAAGAATAAAGAGTTATTCTGGTGTATCATTTAATTGAGAATGTCTCGATCCAACATACAAGTACTTGACCGACCTAAGGCGGCACTTGCTTGTGGTATGTTGGATTGTCGTGGCATAGTAACTTTTTTAGGGATTTGTATTGTTCATTAAACATGTTCAATTATATGCCAAATATTTTAACATGTGATGTATGAATGAAAGAATGAATTTTTTATTTATGTTTATTTCAGCAACGTCTTCTGCTTTACTTCAAATACTAGCCAATGACAAATTAACCGGGGAGAACTATACAAATGGAAAAAACAACATTAATGCAATCCTGGTCACCAAAGACCTAAAATTTGTGCTTACGAAGGAATGTCCTCCACAGCCCGCAGCCAACGCAGCACGAAATGTTCGTGAGGCCCATGAAAAATGGATTTCAGAAAAGGAAAAGACCCGCATTTATTTGCTAGCTAGCATGACCGAGGTGCTTTGTTTGAAGCCTGAAGCAATGACTATAGCAGATGAGATGATGGAGTCATTACAGGTCATGTTTGGGCAACCTTCTGAGCAAAAGTAGCATGAAGCTGTTCGTTCTGCATTGATTGCTCGCATGAAGGAGAGATCATCAGTTCAGGAACATGTCCTGAGCATGATGTCCTATTTCAATACAGCTAAAGTCAATGGTGGGGCCATAGATGAGGCTTGCCAAGTAAGTATCAAACTGATAACTCTTCCAAAAAGCTTTGATCAGTTCAAAAGCAACTATGGGATGAACAAGTTGAAGTTCAATCTGACCCAATTGCTTAATGAGCTCACGACTTTTGAGTCAATGACTAAGGACAACAAAAGTAAGATCGGTGAGGCAAATGTTGCTGAACCATCTTCTTCTGGATTTAAGAAAAGAAAGAGGTATGCTATCAAAGCAAAGGCTAAGCTCAAGAAAAAGCAAGTTCAAAGTAAGAAGAAGAGCTCCACAACCGACAAAGCTAAAGGGAAGTGTTACCATTGCGACAAGGTTGGTCATTGGAAGAGGAACTGTCTGTAGTACCTCGAGGAGCTCTCTAAGAAGAAGAGAGTGAAAGGTAAATCAGATTTACTTGTCATTGAATCCTATTTAGTGGAAGATGAGTCTTCACCTTGGATATTAGATTCATGGGTAACTAACCATGTTTGTTCTTCTTTACAGTGGACTGATTCTTGGACAGAGCTAGAGGAGGGGGCCTTCTCAATGCGCATTGGAACAGGGGATGTCGTTTCAGCAAATGCAGTGGGAAAAGTCAGACTTCAATTTAATAGTTGTTTTCTTTCTTTAAATAATGTTTATTACATTTCTGGATTTTCAAGGAATTTGATTTTTGTATCCAGATCATTGGAACGTTTATATTCAGTTTCTTTTAATAATAAATCAATTATTGTTTCTAGAAACGAATTGAATATTTGTTTCTAGAAACGAATTGAATATTTGTTCTAGTTTGATTGAAAATAACTTGTATGTTTTGAGACCATCATTTTATATATCACTACTTAACATTGAATTGTTTAAAATTAAAAAACCTAAAACAAAACGACAAAAGATTTCTCCAGATGAAACATATATGGGCTCATTTGAGATAACTTTTACTTTTGACTTTTGACAATAGAAGAAGAGAAATAAAAGCCTGAGCTTTTCAGTTACTGTTCGGATAGTATATTGTAAAAGAGCTTGTATATGCAGAAGAGCTTTTAAAACCGTTTGGTTGGAACATTTTAAATCTCTTCTAATTATAATATGGCTTTAATTTTATTTTTATTTTTTGAATATTGATATGACCTTAATTGGCGTTACATATGAATAATTTATATTTAATACTTTTTAATTATAGTTAAAAATAATTTTTAATTAAAAAAAGCAACAATTAAATTTAAGGCTTTAAAAAAAAAACTAGACAAATAAAAACATGAAACATTAATAAATTGCTTCCTTAAAAAAGCATTAAATTGAATAATTGATAAATGATTTTTTTTTCAAGAAAATACTAAATATAATAATAATAGTAAAAATTAAAAAATATATATATATATAAATATATATCCTAATTCTAAATACTATTATCGATTGAACATTTGAACTCTCACAATTGAAAAAAAAAAAAAAAACTGTCATCAGTGCAATCAATCGAAGCAGCCATATCTAGCACCCACCTATTTTTATTTTTATTTTTTTCCTTTCCTTTGCTCTCAAAACATCTTCAAAAAAAAAAAAAAAAAAAAAATTAAATAAAAAAAAAAAATTCAAGCCCCTTAGATTGAGATGGAGGAAGTAATTTGGGTTGGAACTCGGATTAAGATTGTAGCTAGAATTTGGGTGGAGATGGAGGAAGAAATCTGGGTTTGGCTTAGTTTAATTTGCAAATGGATTTAATTGATTTTTCTCTTATCTTTTTAAGATGGTGGCTAAAATTTGGATTGAGAATTGAGATGGTAGCTGGAATTTAGGTGGAGATGGAGGAAGAAATCTGGGTCGGTAGAGCAAGTGAAAAAGAAAAGGACACGGGTGACATTTTTAATTTGTTATTAATTGAGAAGAGGATAGAATGGTAAATAAAAAAGATTCATTAAAGGGGAAAAAACAGCTTTCCTGATTTCTTCAAAAGCTCTTTTGGTAGTTCACCCAAACACTCCTATAAGTGGCTTTTAGGCCCCAAAAGCCAAAAGTAGGTTTCTAAATGCCATGCCACACATGCCCATAACATGACCCATTTCATAAAATCTAGGGGTTTAGTTGCTATAGTACAAATACAATTAATTGGAAATTATGAAAGGTATAAAATATTTTTTCAACATTGAAGTAGCATATTGATTCTTTGACCAAATGACTTTCCTAATTGTAGCACAACATATACCATGACCCATTTCATAAAATCTAGGGGCTTAGTTGCTATAGTGTGTAGACGGTCGGATCTTCAATTAATCGGAATGGGTCACCGATGTAAGGATTCCCATATCTTGATTGGCTTATTTCGTGGACAAACCACATGATGGGGTTGATTGTGTAAGGGTAGTTTAGGTGATTGATCTTCAAGCTCGAAGGTCCTTCCAAGACCTTAAAGGACAAGCACGTCAAAGGTATAATTTCTAGTGCTTGGTTTTCCTTGAAGAGATTTAGTTAGCACACACACACTTAGCATACTTGTTCTTGTGTGCATACTCTTCACATGTCACTTTACACACTAGCACTTTGATTGATATCTTGTTGTGTGTATATGTGCTTAGTAATTCGTTTCCCGATATAATTCGGAAACGTCAGCACTTTCACTAATGAGTGCTTGGTTTCGCGCAAAGACCGCCTACGGAGAATGCCCTTGGCTTCTCCTTGGTTTTCACCTCTGTTGGTGATCGACAGTTATGATCGGCGGCTTGGCCGCCGAACGAAACCGCCGTTTTTGACCTGATTGATTTTTCTCTCGAGTTTGATTCGGCGGTTGGATCGGCGGTCACGAAACCGCCGAATTAAACCGTTGTTGTTCCCTTGGTCTTCTCGGGTTCAATTCGGCGGTTGAGAAGGCGGCCTGGCCACCGTTTGAAACCGTCGATCGGTGCGTTTCAAGGGTAAACTTGTCTTTTCACATGCCCAATTCTTGATATCTATAATATCTTACTTTCTCATTATCTGAATAAGTTCTTTGACTCCTTAGAACCCTAAACTTAAAAGAGAGATTTTTGAGAAAAAAAATCAAATCAAGAACTCACCTTTAACTACTCAAATCACATCCTTTTTGCATCAAATTTCATATTGCATCTTCTATGACTATATAGAATGCATCCATGATTGGGTTTGCATCATCATAACTTGCTTGGTAAGATTTGATTAAGTTTATCTTATTTTAGTATTTTTACTATCAAGCTATTCTCTTTTAATTTACTTGTATGTTTTTGATCATATGATAAATACCAGAATAGAGAATTAATTGTGATGAATTGATTGAGTGTTGTTTTGTGATAGCTAATTAATTTTTGATTAATCTTAATTAGCTAAGCTATTTGACATGTCATTTAGCCATTGATATCTAGGGTTGATTTAATTGATTATATCATCATCCTAGATAAGCATCTAAGGTTACCTAGCCTTGGTTGTTATTTGAATATTCATATATATTCACATAGGTTGTATAATCTCTTCATAGAGGATTAAGTCTTGAGGCTAAGATTGCTTAGGCCTCAAGCAATTGGACTAGAGCCACTTTAAAGGCCCGCGTGGTAGAAGTGGGGGGTTATTGACCGGAGTGTTAGACGAGGTCTACATAGGTTGTAAACTCCATTTCAATTAGTGGATTTCAAGGTCCGAGTGTGGCGCACTAAACAGCCCTGTGGTTTTTCCCAGTGGTTGGGTTTCCACGTATACATCAAGTGTTATTTAAATTCCGCACTATATTACACTTGCTTGTATTTTTGACTAGTAAGGGCATTTTCGTAAAATTGACTTGCATGCTAAAATTGGGTAATAATAGCTAAAATCTATTTACACACGCCCCCCCCCCCCCCCCCCCCCCCCCCCCCCCCTTTTAGATTAATATATTAGTACACACCTATTTTATTTGAGAACCTTTAATTGGTATCAGAGTGGGTTCCTAGATATACTTAGGAGATCCAAGCTCATTTTTGGTGTGTTTTGCATTTGTGTGATTTTTGCTCATTCATATATTTTACATTCATTTGAATTCATTCATTATACACAATGAGTGGATACGGTGGCAACCATGAGGGTGCTTCAAGCACACAGCCTCCTCTCCTCACTGGTGTGAATTATGCCTCATGGAAAGGCAAGATGGAAGCGCACGTGTGCCAAATCCATGATAGGGCATGGATGGCTATTGAAGATGGGTATGCACCTCCTATGATGACTCCCACGGGTGGTGGAGAAGAAGTACTCAAGCCTAAGGCTCAGTGGTCACCTGAAGAGTTTGAGACATGAAAATGGAATAGGAAGGCATGGCATGCTCTTCTATGTGCAGTGGATGAAAATCAGTACAAACTGATTCAGAACACTAGGATAGCCAAGGAGGCATGGGATATCCTAGAGGTTGCACACGAAGGAACCGATGTTGTTAAGGATTCCAAGCTATAAGTCCTTCAAACGCAATTTGAGTTGCTTAAGATGGAGGAGGACGAGTGCTTCAATGACTTTGAAGTCAAGTTGATGGATATTGTGAATCAAAGCCATCAACTCGGTGATCCTTATTCGGATATGAGAGTTAAGTAGAAAATTATGAGGTCTCTCCCCGCTAGGTTCGAATCAAAAGTGACGGCTTTAGAGGAGAATAGCACTTATAAGGACATGAAGCCGAGCGAGGTAATTGGAAGACTCCTCGCCTATGAATCTAGGAAGGCTCCTAGTATTTCACCTCCTAAAAAGCAAAAAGGGATTGCTTTGAAAGCTTCCAAGGTTGAGAAGGAGGAAAAAGGTGACTCGGATGAAGACACGGCATTGTTACTTAGAAGATTCAAGAAATTCGTCAAGTTCGAGAAGAAAGGCTTTGGATCCAAATGCCAAGACTTGAAGAAAAAAGCTCCCTTCAAGAGTTTTGAGCCTAGGCAAGAGCATAGTGAGAAGAAGAGGGTCCAATGCTATAAGTGTGGTGGTATAGGTCATATCTCACCCGATTGTGGGAACTTGAAGAACAAGATGGCAAAAGTGATGACCGCCACGTGGAGTGAAAGTGATGACTCCGGAAAGGGAGACAAGTCATCAAGTGATGATGAGCTTACCATCGACTAAACGGCATTTGGGGCCACTTGTGTAGAAGATAAAGTTGTTGGTAAGAATGACTTGACTAATGATCCCATAGAAGAAAAAGATGAAGAAGTAGCTCAAGAGGTGATAGGTGTAGCTACTCATTGGGACATGGCTCTCATTAACTCAAGAGACCAAGGTGAAGGTCTTAATGAGGGAAATGACTCCATAAGTGAGAAGGAGAGTGGAGGAGATAACTCAAGTGAAGATGACTCCTCATCTAACTCTACAAATGGAAGTGTAGAGAAAATGGATGTTAATGACTTTATAGTCAAGTGTGAAAGTTCATTGAAGAAGAACAATAGAAAGTTGAAGATTTTAGAGGATGAAAATCTAGAACTTTCAACACACAATGACCACTTAAGTAAACAAGTGGAGGCATCCAAGATGATTGAAGACAAGCTAAGAGATGAGCTAGCTATGTCTAAGAGGAATGAAGAAGGGTTGAAGAGAGAGCTTGATGAAGCTATAAAGTCATTGACTAGGATGATTACTAGCACCAAGAAACTTGACCACATTCTTGATAGTGGAAAGAACCCTTGTGACAAGAGAGGTATTGGGTATGAAGAAAGCAAGGAGATCACTACTCCAACCAAGACCGTCTTTATCAAGAGTTTGGGCAAGATAGAAGCCTCGCCGGTGCACTCTCCTAGGAAGAAAATTGATCTAGGACAATGTTCAAGAAGTGCACAAGTGAAGGAAGCTCCAAGGAGACAACCTCAAGCTCAAAAAGTTCCTCAACCTAACTTCCCTCAAGCTCATATTCATCAAGGGAAGAGGCCAATCATGCAAAATGGATCAAGGAAGCAAGCTAGACCGGTTCAACAACAAAGAAAGTTTGAACCCACTTAACCACAAAGTCATGGGAAGGCTCCTATGTATGCATAAGGACATGGTATGAATTCTAAATTTATCCCTACATGTCACTTTTGTGGTATTGATGGTCACATTAGACCATATTGCTTTCATTTCATTAAATTGTGTAGAATCAAAAGCATGATTGAAAAGAGAATGACAAGAGCTAGAATGCATGCTAATAGGAAGGAAAATATTCATAGTCATGATCCTATTATTTCTAGAACTCTTGAACCATTGTCCACTAGGAAGAAAAATGTCATATCTATGTGGATAAGGAAAGATGAACCCGCTTGCTACGAGACTAACAAGTCTTAAATAGGTTCAACTAAGTCCAAATGACTTGATAGGTCCATAGGACCTTATGACCTTCATTGATGAAGGATGATGATGACCCCATATGGGGAACTCAAGCAAATAGAGCTAATTGCATACTTGTTGCATGCAATTTTTTTTTTTAAATCTTATGCTTCTTTGTTGATTGCTTGAGTAAGCTTGGTTGCACATATGCATATATGTTTTCAATTCAATAAGTGTGAACCTTGCTTATTTACAATCCATGTCATATTTATGTTCAAACATGCATTTTTGGACTAGGAGATTTACTTAGGAAGTATGATTTGAATGGCCTATAGTTATCTCCATGACATGATGATTCTTAATGACATGCTAATGAATATTGAAAAGCATGAAATTCAAATGACATGCTCAAATGAAAAAGCATGAATTGATGATTGCAATTTTTAAATGCAAAACTTGTGTGAAAAAGCTTATGAGACTCAAAATGAATAAAGGATCTTGTATCAGTTCAAAGGATTTTTAAATCCAAATGTCTCTCTTTCTTTATTGGTTGAACATGGCTACTATCATACGGATATCTTATCCGGAAAAATCAAATAGGGTGCAAAGTCACTCATGCCATGTTTCGCTTATAAAGATGGATATAGTTGCTCTTAAATTAAAATCAATGAAAACTCTATATCCTTGCTTCTCTTATGACATTGGTGAAATTGGTTTGAATTCTTATTAGAAACCTTTGTCATTTGCTTTGCCAAATACCATTGTATTTTGGACTTGAATGCTACATGTCTTGTATGCAAAGCATTTTTGATTCACACATTTTATCAAAATAAATCTCCTTGTTTCTCTCCTATTGATAGAGTTGCATAAAATGCATTTTATGATTATGCAAATGACTTGAATGCTATCATTTCTCTTTGCTAAGTGACCCGGTTGGGGACTACTTCTTTGCCTATATCATGACAAAAAGGGGGAGTAGAATGGTGGTAAGGGGAGTTGCAAATTGTGGTAGCAATTATGCATGTTAGGGAGACAATACATTGAGGGGGAGCAACCCATTGAGGGGGAGCATTGCATTCACAATTATTGCATGATGTTGTAGTTGTACTTAAATTCTTAGAATGCAAATGCTTGTTTATTCTCACTTGATTCATCTCACTTTTTACTTGAATTGGAAAGTATAGAAACTTTGCTTACAGGGACTGATTGTTTTACTTGAGATTGAAGACTTCAAGATTATTTTAATATATCTCTTTGTAAAGTAGAAAATCATAGTAGACCCATAGTTTCTATTATGTTGTGAGGAATCAATGTGAGTGGTGGTTTTGTCACGAAATAGCCAAAGGGGGAGATTGTAAGGATTCCCATATCTTGATTGGCTTATTTCGTGGACAAACCACATGATGGGGTTGATTGTGTAAGGGTAGTTTAGGTGATTGATCTTCAAGCTCGAAGGCCCTTCCAAGACCTCAAGGGACAAGCACGCCAAAGGTATAATTTCTAGTGCTTGGTTTTCCTTGAAGAGATTTAGTTAGCACACACACACACTTAGCATACTTGTTCTTGTGTGCATACTCTTCACATGTCACTTTACACACTAGCACTTTGATTGATGTCTTGTTGTGTGTATATGTGCTTAGTAATTCGTTTCCCGATATAATTCGGAAACGTCCGCGCTTGCACTAATGAGTGCTTGGTTTCGCGCGAAGACTGCCTACGGAGAATGCCCTTGGCTTCTCCTTGGTTTTCACCTCTGTTGGTGATCGACGGTTATGATCGGCGACCTGGCCGCTGAACGAAACCGTCGTTTTTGACCTGATTGATTTTTCTCTTGGGTTTGATTCGACGGTTGGATCGGCGGTCACGAAACCGCCGTTGTTCCCTTGGTCTTCTCGAGTTCAATTCGGCGGTACCAATTGAAACAAATTATAGCACGGTGTGTATAAAACTATCTAGTGGGGTGGAGGGGGGGGGGGGGTAAATAGATTTTAAACTTATTACCCAATTTTTCGTGTTAAGTCAAAATTACGAAATTACCCCTAACTAGATAAAGCAATAAAGCAAATATAAAATGCGGAAATTAAATAACACTTGATTTTTACGTGGAAACCCTCACAGGAAAAACCACTGGCTAGTAAGTAAGCCACACTCGAACCTCGAATCCACTAAATGTGTAAAACGATTACAAACCAATCCCAGAAGTAATCACACACTTACCTAATCCCGGTATGAGTGAACCTAGTCCAATTTCCTTGCGATCTAAGCAACCTAATCCCGGACGCTACACACAAGACTTACTTTCTCAATGAAGAGAATAACACCCTAAGTGAATATATGAATATCCAAATGCAACATAGAGCAAGGGAAACCCTATATGCTTATCTAAGATGATTAATATGCAATTAGAACAATCGTAGATATTAAAAACTAAATGACATGTCAAATAGTTTAGCAGCTAATCAAGATTAAGCACAAAACCTAATTAGCTATCACAAAACAACTTCTCAAACATACAACATACTAATCTCAATCTTGTATCAAAAGATATATGAAAATCATACAAGTAATTAATTGAGATTGCTCGTTAAGAAAATCATAAAATATGTAAGATATTAGTGAAAAGCTTATCAAGCAAAGTATGATGAAGAATCCATGCAAGATGACATTTAGAAGATCAAAGATGATGCTAGATGATGATTGATGATCATGAAAAAGTGTTTGAGTAATTAAAAATGAGTTCTTGGAATTTTTCTTCTCTTTGAAAAATATCCTAAGTATGAAATCTGAATATGAACTCTCTTAATTGACCTAAAGACAAAATGGCATATATATAGGGGGTCAAATCAAAGTGTGGTCATTTTGAGTAAGTTACAAAGAAACGCGCCTGTTGTATATATAAGTTCGCCAACTTGACACGTCATCAAAAGAGCTAACAAGACTGCCACGTCATTCACTGACCAGGTCAAGGAAGGGAGTCTGACAGGTCAGAAGGATAAAAGCCAGAAGGAAGTTAAAGGCGTGGCTGTCGATTCCCAAAAACCTACTCGCCGAATATAGAAGTGTGCTCGCCAGAAACGCAATACCCAGAAATTAAAGGTACTCGCTGGACCAGCACACTGGGCTTGAACTAACTCGGTAAAAAATACAGAAGTAAACCCTACACTTTGTGAAGACCCAAAGCAACAAGGAATCATAAAAGGAAAGAAGACCCAGTCCGCGACAAAGAAGGATCCTAGAACAGATCAACAAAGGGAAACCTTAAGTAAACATGTATAAATAGAACCACTTATCCCACGAGGAGGGGGTTCAGAAATATAGAGAGAGAAAAGAGAGCAATTGTGAGAGATTAGAGTGTGTAACAAAGCAACGAAAACCTAGTATTATTCTTCTGCCCTCAGGGGCGCCGTGGTTTTTTCCCATTCAAGGGTTTTCCACGTAAAACTTGTCTTTTGCATGTGTTCTTAATTTTCTTGCTTCATATTAAATTGATTTAATTGTTGAGTGCGTGGCAATCCAAATTTCACCGTCAACAATTGGCGCTAGAAGAAGGGGGCTTTTGAACAGAAAACTTCGAGGGACCCTTGCGAATCAGACAGCATGAACAACGACAGCGACAGAGATGGTAACTCCAGTGGAGATTTAGTTGTTGAACCAGCTGCGCCAATGGGAGACAGGGCAGTGACAGTTGGGGAGCAGTCAGCAGCAACGCCAGGAACTAGGGTGGCTGATCCCGGGATTTTGCAGCACTTCCAAGCCGCATTGGTAAACCTAATCAGCGAAGCCAGCAAAATAGGACTTTCGCTTCCCATAGGGTTAGGAGTCTCATCTCCTTACGAGTTAACCACCCCTGGAACCCATCCACCCGGAAGGCTGCGGTCAGAAGTTCATATCACAATTCCCGATACTCAAGCAAGACAATCCACCGAGGAGACCCCCCAAGACCACATTGAAGATTTCGAGGGGAGAAAACAAAGGAAGGGAAAAGGTGTGATGAATGAAGAATCCAGGGAGGAACGAGACCAGGTGCGAACACATGGGGTCAATTCCAGCGACACATACCAGTGAAACCGGCGGAGACACCGGTCCATCTCATCTGAGGACAAGAGTCCTCGTCCGCGAAGGGAGTTGCGATCTAAAAGAACGAAGCGGAGAAGATCCGAAAGCACTGAAGATCGAAGAAGCCCAGATGAGAGAGGCAATCATGGTAGAATGACAATCAAGAGTAGGCTCGATCCAGCAGGAGAACCAACTGGTCAGCGAGATGTCACCTTACAAGAGCTATCAAGAAAGGTTTCAGCAATGGCACGAAGGTACGGTCGTAATGTATCCTCGGATGATGAGTCAGATAGCCCATTCGTCGAAACTATTGCTCGCACCCAATTTCCAGACAGATTCAGAATGCCAACTATTGAGCAGTATAAGGAGAACAGGGATCCAAAAGAACACGTTCGCCGATTCCGCAATATCATGGCCCAGTATTCATCCAATGACGGGTTGTTATGTCTCACCTTCCCGCAAACATTCGGCGATCTCGCCTCTAGATGGTTCGGAAGGCTTCCACCCGGAACCATAAGCAGCTTCTCAAACCTCAGCAAGGCATTCATAAGGCAGTTCATGGGAAGTGTCCAAAGAAGAAAGTCACTCGCCCATCTGTCGAACTTGAAACAGGAACATAACGAGTCAATCAAGAAGTATCTGGCCAGGTTCGGGAAGGAAGTGGCTCAAATTGAGGATGCCAGTGATGTAGCTGTAATCGCCGCTTCCACCAATGGGCTACAGAGTGGACGATTATCCTTTGACCTGCGAAGGGATAGACCTAAAACTTACGAGGAGATGATGGAAATAGCTGGCGACTATGCACTGGCAGAGGAAGAAGAAATAGCACAAGGGGGTAGCTACGTGCATGGGCACAAGCCTAACTTGAAAACAGACCATAAGGACGACAAAAAGATGCAATCACGCGATCGCCAGAAGGATGAGAAGGTCCAAAAGGGATATTCAAGAGAGAGCAGGGGAAACACTCGAGCCAATAAGTTTCGAGGAAGGTACAACCATTACACCCCTTTAAATGGCGACCAGGAAGAGATATTGTCTGTGGTAGAAGACAAGGGACTCGCCAAATACCCCCGACAGCAATCAGCGAATGCAAGGAGAGATACAACTAAGTACTGTCGATTCCATAAAGATCATGGACATGAAACTTCAAAGTGTTTCCAGCTGCGCGATCACATCGAAAGCCTAATCAGGGATGGGCACCTGAAGGACTTTGCCTTGAAAGGGGACAAGCACGGGGGTCGCCAAGATAGCCGCCAAGGAAACGGGCAAGAAAGGAAGAGTCCAAGGAGGAACAGTCCTAACGCAGCCATAAACACTATTTTCGGCGGACCTCACACTGGGAGAAGCAATCGAGAAAGGATGTCGGAAGTTCGAGAAGTAATGTATGAAGGCAGGAGCATGGAAGTCAATTCTGTACAGAGAAACCCCAAGAAGGGGAGAGAAGGACATGATCCCATAACGTTTACAGCAGAAGACTCAGACGGGATTGATGCAAAGCCTAATGATGCAATTGTCGTGGGAGTTCGAATAGCCCATAGGGATGTCCTTCGAGTGATGATTGACAATGGGAGTTCGGCTGATATTTTAAGTGCCAGAGTGTATGATGAGTTGCGGCTGGACAGGAAAGATCTTGAACCATTCCATGTACCATTAAAAGGATTTGGTGGCGCAGAGGTTAGGTCGTTAGGAACAGTGAAACTACCGGTCAGATTTGGAACAGCACCATGCCGGCGAACAATCCTGTTGGACTTCATCGTGGTTGACATCCATAATTTGCCGTATAATGCTCTACTTGGCCGACCGTTTCTTAACAAAGCTCGAGCTGTAACTTCAACCCATGCACTGAAAATAAAGTTCCCTACAGAATTCAGCGTCGGAGAATTAAAGGGGTCGCAGGAAATGGCTCGCCGCGCCAACCTGTCAATCTTCAAAGATAAAACAGGGATGGAAACTTTGAACATATTCGAAGTAGACACAGAAATGCAGGAAGATAATCCGGAAAACTTCGAACTGGATCCCAGAGACAAAACAAGCAGAGAAAAGGAAGAACCGACTGAGTCGATTATTCTAGATGAAGCGGAACCAGATAAAACAGTAAAGATTGGAGCAAGGTTGACTGAACAGGTTAAAAAAGATGTGACGAACTTGTTGAAAGAATATAGGGGGATTTTCGCTTGGTGCCACGAAGACATGCCAGGGATTGATAGAAGCACAATTTCTCACAATCTAGCTGTGAATGAGAAATGCAAACCGGTAGTACAGAAAAGGAGAAGCTTCAACCCAGAAAGGAGTGCAGCGATAAAAGAGGAAGTATCAAAGTTGCTCGCTGCAGGGTCAATCAGAGAAGTTAAGTACCCGGAATGGGTGGCGAATGTAGTCTTAGTGAAAAAGAAGAACAATCAATGGAGGATGTGCGTCGACTTCACCGACCTAAACAAAGCTTGCCCCAAGGACAGCTTCCCATTACCAAGGATTGACTAGTTAGTAGATGCAACAGCCGGACATGAGACGTTGAGTTTCATGGATGCATATTCAGGGTACAACCAGATAAAGATGCACAGGCCTGACGAAGAGAAGACGGCATTCACCACAGATCAGGGGTTGTATTGTTACACGGTCATGCCATTCGGCCTGAAGAACGCTGGGGCAACTTACCAGCGCTTGGTCAACAAGATGTTCGCCAGACAAATAGGAAGAAACATGGAGGTTTATGTTGATGATATGCTGACAAAGAGTGTTACCGCAAATAGACATGCAGATGACCTGAGGGAAACGTTTGACGTACTGGTCAAGTATGGAATGAAGCTGAATCCGGCAAAATGTGTATTCGGCGTACCATCTGGGAGGTTTCTCGGATATCAAGTAAACCAAAGAGGAATAGAGGTGAACCCTGAAAAAATCCAAGCACTAGTAAGAATGGTCTCGCCAAAGACTCTGAAAGATGTCCAAAAACTCACAGGGTGCCTAGCATCGCTGAGCAGATTCATAGCCAAATCAACAGACCGATGCCTACCATTTTTCAAAGCTTTAAAGAAGGGAAAGGGGATCGAATGGAATGAGGATTGCGAAAAAGCCTTCCAGGCCTTGAAAGACTACCTCGGACGGGCACCACTGCTATCAAAGCCAGAAACAGCCGAGACATTGTACATGTACTTATCCGTTTCTGAAGCAGCCACAAGTTCCGTGCTAGTATGACAAGAAGATGGAATCCAAAAGCCAGTATACTACACCAGCAAGGCACTGTTACCAGCCGAAACAAGGTACTCGCCGGCAGAAAAAATGGCACTCGCCCTGATAACAGCAGCAAGGAAGCTAAGACCATATTTCCAGGCTCATAGAATCAGGGTATACACCAACTGCCCACTGAAGTTAATCCTGCAGAAACCAGAGGTATCCGGTCGGTTAACAAAGTGGGCAATCGAATTAAGTGAATTCGATGTAGAATACCTCCCAAGGACAGCAATTAAAGCCCAGGCAGTGGCAGACTTCGTAGCAGAGTTCACTGAACCAAGCATAGAGGTGGCAAGAATGATGGTGGAACAAAATAAGAAAATATTCAAATGGCAACTTCGCATTGATGGCTCATCAAACACGCACGGCAGCGGGGCAGGTATAGTGCTGACAACACCAGAAGGAGACTCAGTCGAATGTGCCTTGCGTTTTGACTTCAAAGCCACCAACAATCAAGCTGAATACGAGGCACTCATAGCAGGTTTAAAGATTAGCACAATCTTAGGAGCAGACGAGGTGGAAATTTTCAGCGACTCTCAAGTTGTTGTCAATCAGGTGCTAGATGAATACCAGGCGAGAGAAGAAAGCATGATCACTTACCTGGAATTAGCAAAAGAGCTGTTAGAAAGATTCAAAGAGTATAGAATTGTTCACGTCCCCAGAGAAGAAAATGAAAAGGCTGATGCCTTAGCCAAACTGGCATCTGCCACGATCAACATCTGGCCCAACAATATCTCTATGATCCGCCTATTGCAACCGAGTATAGTTAAAACAAAGGAAGTCGGGGCGGTCTTTGGCGAGAGGGACAGCTGGATCACGCCAATAAAAGAATATCTCGTCAACGATATACTTCCGAGTGACCCATTGGAGGCAAGGCGGCTAAAATACAGAGCAACAAGGTACTCGGTACTCAATGGAGAACTATACAAAAGGGGATACTCGAGGGCACTGCAGAGATGTGTCGGGCCTGAAGAAGCAGAAGGTATCCTAAGAAGCATACACAGTGGAAATTGTGGGAACCACGCTGGGGGTGCCAGCCTAGCCCACAAAACATTGAGACAGGGTTTTTACTGGCCAACTCTGTTCGCCGACTCCAAAAGGGTGGCAGCGAGATGTGAAGCATGTCAGAAAATCGCAAATAACATCCGACAACCACCTGAACTCCTGCAAAGTATTACCTCGCCTTGGCCATTCGCCATGTGGGGAATAGACTTGATCGGCCCAATGCCAACAGCAACTGGAGGAGCAAAGCATGCCATAGTAGCCGTGGATTATTTTACAAAATGGGTAGAAGCCGAGCCACTGGTACATATAACAGAAGCAAACACCATTAGCTTTGTGAAGAAAAATATCTTGTACAGGTTCGGGATACCAAACACCATCATCACAGATAATGGGACCCAATTTGATGGCAGGAAATTCAGGGAACTGTGTGATAAGTATGGCATCAACAACTACTACGCTTCTCCAGCACATCCACAGACGAATGGCCAAACTGAAGCAGTGAACAAAATCATCAAACACAACCTGAAGGCTAAATTGGCAACCAAAAAGGGGAGCTGGGCGGATAAGTTACCACAAGTGCTCTGGGCATATCGAACAACGGAAAGGGGCTCAACAGGCGAAACCCCATATTCCATGGCTTACGGAGCAGATGCTGTTATTCCTGTGGAAACAGCTTTCTCTTCACCAAGGGTACAACTCTTCCAGCCAGAAATCAACGTTGATATGCTAAAGTGCGGCCTAGATGAATTAGAAGAAAGAAGAGAGCGCGCACAAATAAGGAATGCGGCGTACCAACAGAGGGTAGCCAGATATTACAACTCGCATGTGCGTGAAAGGAGGTTCACACTTGGTGACTTAGTACTGAAGAGGGTGAATCCGGGAACAAGAGACAAGGCTACAGGATCGCTCGCAGACAAATGGGAAGGGCCTTACAAGATTACGGGGATAGCTGGCCATGGGGCATATCGCATTACTCGAGAAGGATTTGGCGAGCTACCCCGTCCATGCAATGCGCAGTACTTGAAGATATACTATCCTTAAGGGACAAGTTAGATTCTTTTGAATTCTTTTTATTTTTCCATTTAGCTTAGAGCAGTTGTTCGTTTTAGTTTTCTTTCTTTATAACTGTTAATAAAGTTGCAGGAAGTATTCAATAAAGAGTAATTTATTACTAAGAGATTTTCGATTCTGACTCGCCAAACGCAAAAGGCATTCGCCATCACATAGCTATCATTACAAGAAAACGAGCTTTATGCTCGCTGCAACGATAACTGGCGAGAAATAAAAACTCAGGGCATGGTCGAATAAAACCTGCCAAAACACTGAGTACGCCAAAATACAGCAACGGCAGCTGAACAAACAAAAAGCATGCTAAAAAACTTGGTGCATGGTCGGATACGTCCTGACAAACACTGAGTATGCCGAAAACACAGCAAAGGCAGCTGAACAAAGCTATAAAATATGCTAAAAAACTTGGAGCATGGTCGGATACGTCCTGACAAACACTGAGTATGCCGAAAACACAGCAAAGGCAGCTGAACAAAGCTATAAAATATGCTAAAAAGAACTTGGTGAAAAGAAAAAGTTGAACGAAGCCAACAAATCAGCAAAGGCAGCTGAACACAAAAAACGAAGGAGAGTTTATAACTTGAATAAAGGTTATTTACAAATAAAGAATTACAAATAAATGAAGCAAAAGTAAAATTCACAGTCCTCAACCAGCTGTAGGGGGCCCTCACTGTCCTCCTCATCTTCCATCTCTTCCTCTGAAGGCCAGATGACTTCCTCATCCTCTTCTGGCATAAAGGGCTCGTAATCCCTTCCAGCAACAGGGCCCAAGTCTGGCTCAGCGCCCGAACCAGAAAAACTGCCTTTCTGACCCGAGTAATATGTGTTGAAGGCGCGTTTGCTGGGGATCTCCAAATGCATGGGATGAGGGTCAGTCCTATTGTAACGGCAATGGGCTCGCCATCGTTTTATTTGCTCTTTTATCGAGCCCACACCATCAGCCATGTGCTGCTCAAGAGACCTGTCAAAACGCCGCAGAGCTTTATCGGTTGAATGATCCTTCATGGCAAAAAACTTTTTCGCCTGCCTCATGCCCTTTTCAAACTCACGCAGCAAAAGCGCGTCATAGGCAGGGGATCTTTTGAAACGATCAACCGCTTCAACCTCCAAACGGCCTTAAGATCAGTCAAAATAACTTCATGCGAGGCCAACTGGTTGCGCAAATCTGCAGCCTCACGCTCGGCTTTCTCCTTCGCATCTTCAGTTAGTCGCTCAGCCTCTAAACGTGCAGCGAGCGACTCCTGACTAGCAGAGAGTTGCTCTCGCAGTAAGCGAATCTCTTCTTCAGCAACAACCAGTTTCTCCTCAGCAGCCAATCGGGCTGAAAGGTGCCCATCTGCCGACTCCCTCAGTTGTGCAAGTTGCTGAGCGTGGGTTTCCTCAGCCTCAAGCTTCTTAGCCTCCGAAAGAGAGGACTGCTCCCGCAGGCGCTTCAAATCCTTCGATAAAAAATTCCCTCGTCTGTAGTTGTCAGTCAACTCAGACAGCATCTAAAAAGAAAAAGAAGAGAAAAACAGAAGTCAGGAGACGCGCTAAACAGAGAATACGAAAACACAGCGAGAAGCTCACCAGAGAATAGCAGTTGAAGAAGAATTCCATTTTCTTGTTGCAGGATCCCTTCTTTATCTGCTCCCAACTCTCGCCGACATAGACATTGTTATTCATTAAATAAGAACAAATCTCGGCAGCTGTGAAATCCGAGAGGGAGACAGTTTCATCCCCCTCACCAGCCTCAGCTGGGTCAACGGGAGGAGCTCCATGAGCAACACCAGAACCAGATGCAGCAGCCTCCCCCTGTCTGGACGACCCAGGTTTATCAGTTGGCCCTTGTTGACTAGATAACCCAGGCTGACCAGCACAAGAAGCACTCGGTTTTTCCGCAGCTGCTGGAGGAGGAGTTGCACTGGTTGGGGGAATGGCAGTAGCACCAAAACTACTTGCCCCTTCCCGGAGAGGAGACTCCGCCAAATTTGGTCCCTCAACAGAAGCCCCTGGGACGGTCGTCTCAGCAGAAGGAACCTCGGCGAGCACAGGTTCTTCGACGACCTCCTCATCTGAAGAAACCACGTATTGCACGACCCTTGACGCCCGCTTTACGGGCCGAGCAGTGCGATCAGGCGTGCCCTCCGCTGGACGCTTACCCCTGCCAGTTCTGGGGTTTAGGTCGCTTGAAGGATCCAGGGGAGTCTCAGGGACGTTCGCGTCAAAAATAGGGATCTCACTGGCCACCCCCGAAACCCCCACTTTTTCCTTTCCCTTACGGCTTGGAGCTGTCGCAGCAGTACTCGCCGCAGTGCTCGCAGCCACACTATCTGTAACGACGGGGGTACTTGCAGCATCATCCGGACAAACAGATGTCCCCAAATCGACTCGCTCCCCATCGACATCGCCAACATTCTCGTCATCCGAAGGATCGCCGCCATCCGGGCTAGCAACACCTTCCTTGGCCAAACCAGCGGCGTGTCTCTTACTGGCAGCCTCAGAATTTTTGACCGCCCGAGCTTGCAGGTCACAAACTCTGTCAAAATCATACACTGCAAAAACCTACCAAATATTAGCGAATGGACACACGAAAACCATAAAGAAAGCAAGAAAAACTTACGGCGAGGAAGTCTGGCTGGTAGACGAGGGAATAGCCCTTTTGCGATCATCTTGTCCTCATCCAGAAGAAATGATCGGCCCCTTTCGTCTAGAGGAAGGACGGCTGCAGCAGCAAGGTGAGATATCTCTGCATCCAGCAAAACAGGGACCGTTTTGACCAGGCATCAGGAGAAGTAAAATGCCTAGGAACCTTCCTCGCTACAAGACTCAGGCGGCTATTGGCAGACACATTTCTACCCCATTCGCCACCGACGAAAAACCAGCTGTTTTTCCATCTTTTGTTTGAAGAAGGAAAGCCCCAAATAAAGCCTTTCTTCTTCTCGTCGCTGGAGACCTCCACTTGCCCAGGGTTCGATACACCCTCTGGAATCCAATTCTCCACGGGCGAAGAAAGCAGAAAATATGTCCCGCTGTTGCTAGCCTGCCTCAAGGTGTAGAAATGACGAATCTCGCGGGGCGTAGGGGATCCGAAACCTTTCAATTTCCACATTAAACCCAGGCACATGAGGATCCTGTAACTGTTCGGGGCAAGTTGAGCGGGTGCAATTTTTGCCTCCGCGAGGAACCGAGCGATAAAAGGCTGCAGAGGAAGGGTGATCCCACAGCTAAGCATGGCACCATAAATGGCGACTGCGTTCTCAGGAGGATTCCACGCCGCTCGGTCACCAGGCAATATCAAAGTCACAGAATCTGGGATCCCGAAGCGACTCTTGAACTTGCCGAGCTCCGCCTCGCCAACCACGTTGACTTCAGTATCAAAGGAGCACGGGCGATCAAACGAAAAGTTCAGCCTGTCTCGTTGATGGTCATCGACATCTGAATCAACGGTTGTTTGGGCATCCAGAAGGGATCCACGAGGAGCCCTAGAGGCACGTCGTTTGCTCCCGCTTGGCTTAGAAGATCTCGGCATCGTGGGAAAATCACTGCCAGAAGATGGAGGAGAAATATTAGGGATAAAAGCATCCTCGAAGGACGGAATATAAACAGAAATTGGCACCGGAGAACCCGGACGAAAATTACGAATCAGAGATTCGATCTTGTCCGCAGTGTTTTTGTCACCAAGCTCCATGGCTTGCATCATCCGATTAAAAAGAGAGGAACGTAAAGAAGGGTCCATGGGAACTCACCAGAAAACCCTAGATTCACGAAGGATACGCAGAGAAGCAGGAACAGTCGATTCCGACGAAACCGTCCGGCAATAAAAGGAATTAAATACAAAGGAAAGGATTGTAGCAGGTACTCGAAGAAATTTGGCAGACAAAAGCAAAGGAAATCAAGCTGTTCTTTCTGTTATGAGAAGACGGTAGGGAAATAAACTAAAGGGAAAAATGAAGAGATAAAAGGAGAAGAAGAAACGTTTAGGCGTCAAAAGGGGGAACTTCGAAATTCAAAAACAAAAACAAATCAAGTGAGTGATATGCAATTAATGAGAATGACGGCTACAGTGACCAACCACAACAGCCACCACCAAGTAAGGGACACGTGGCATCTCGGGGACAACCAAGCAGTCAGAATGTCCCTTCGTCTGACGAAACAAATGAAAGCATTAAAATCACGTGGCTTAGATTAAAAGCTTGCACCAGAAGAATCGATTAAGTGAAACAACGCGGGATATAAAAAAAAAAGAGTGAGTTGTTACACAAAAGCGCTGAAGTCTTATAAATACTACTCGCAGAGGCAAACGAAGCGGGAAGAACAAGTCATTCGCCCAGCTCGAAGTATTTATGGGGGTATTGTTGTATATATAAGTTCGCCAACTTGACACGTCATCAAAAGAGCTAACAAGACTGCCACGTCATTCATTGACCAGGTCAAGGAAGGGAGTCTGACAGGTCAGAAGGATAAAAGCCAGAAGGAAGTTAAAGGCGTGGCTGTCGATTCCCAAAAACCTACTCGCCGAATATAGAAGTGTGCTCGCCAGAAACGCAATACCCAGAAATTAAAGGTACTCGCTGGACCAGCACACTGGGCTTGAACTAACTCGGTAAAAAATACAGAAGTAAACCCTACACTTTGTGAAGACCCAAAGCAGCAAGGAATCATAAAAGGAAAGAAGACCCAGTCCGCGACAAAGAAGGATCCTAGAACAGATCAACAAAGGGAAACCTTAAGTAAACATGTATAAATAGAACCACTTATACCACGAGGAGGGGGTTCAGAATTATAGAGAGAGAAAAGAGAGCAATTGTGAGAGATTAGAGTGTGTAACAAAGCAACGAAAACCTAGTATTATTCTTCTGCCCTCAGGGGCGCCGTGGTTTTTTCCCATTCAAGGGTTTTCCACGTAAAACTTGTCTTTTGCATGTGTTCTTAATTTTCTTGCTTCATATTAAATTGATTTAATTGTTGAGTGCGTGGCAATCCAAATTTCACCGTCAACAGCGCCGATCGGCGCGGCCAGGCCGCAGATTTCAACCACCGAATGGCTCCCGTGAAAGGCAGGGGAGCAGCGACGGTTTCTAAACCGCCGTTAAAACCGCCGATTCAAGACTGAGAAATAAAAACAATCAGGTCTAAAATGGTGTTTTCGATCGGCGGCCACGAAACCGTTGAATTGATCCAGAGGCCTCTGGACTCAAACGGCGGTTTCATTCGGTGGCCAAGCCACCGATCATAACCGCCGATCACCTAAAAGAGGTGAAATCAAAGGAGAAGCCAAGTGTATCTCCGTAGGCGGTCTTCGTGCAAAACCAAGCACATCCTAGTGCATGCGCAGATGTTTCCGAACAATATTAGGAAACGAATTGCTAAGCACAAAAGCATACAACAAAATACAACATCAAGGTGCAAGTGTGAAATGTGACATGTGAAAAGTATGCACACCAATGCAAGAATGCTAAATTAGTGTGTGCAACTATCTCTTCAAGACAAGTAAGCACATAGAAATTTACCTTCGGTGCTTATCAAGACGAGGTCTTCAAAGGGCTTCGAACAATAAAACCAACACCTAAGCTACCCTTACAAAGAACCCCAACATGTGGTTTGTCCACGAAATGAGCCAATCAACAAGTGGGAACCTTACAATCTCCCCCTTTGGCTATTTCGTGACAAAACCACCACTCACATTGATTCCTCACAAAGAAATAGAAACTACGGGACTACAATGATATTCTACATTACAAAGAGATAAGAAAATGAAACTTGAAGTCTTCAACCTCTTGTAGAATAATCAATCCCTGAAAATAAAGTTTCTAACATTTCCAATACAAGTAAAAAGTGAGATTAATCAAGTGAGAACAAAAACAAGCATTTGCATTTTTAAAAGATTAGGCACAACATTATGTAATGTATGTGTATGCAATGCTCCCCCTCAACGGGTTACTCCCCCTCAATGAATGTTCTCCCCAATATGCACAATTGCTTCTATATTTTGCAACTCCCCTTACCATATCCTACTCCCCCTTTTGTCATGATATAGGCAAAGAAGTAGTCCCCAACCGGGTCACTCATAGCAACGAGAGATAGAAGCATGCAAGATATTTGCATAATCAATATAAGTCACTTTATGCATCTCAATTAACTGGAGAGAAACAAGGAGATTTATTTGTAGAAAATGTGTGAATCAACCATGCTTTGCATACAAGACATATAGCATTCAAGTCCAAAATACAATGGTATTTGGCAAAGCAAATGACAAAGGTTTCTAATAAGAATTCAAACCAATTTCACCAATGTCATGAGAAAAGCAAGGATATAGAGTTTTTATTGATTTTAATTTATGAGCAACTATATCCAACTTTATAAGCGAAACATGGCATGAGCGACTTTGCACCCTATTTGATTTTTCCGGATAAGATATCCGTATGATAGTAGCCATGTTCAACCAATAAAGAAAGAGAGACATTTGGAATATAAATTCCTTTGAACGAATACAAGATCCTTTATTCATTTTGAGTCTCATAAGCTTTCACACAAGTTTTGCATTTTAAGAATATGCAATCATCAATTCATGCTTTTCATGTGAGCATGTTATGAATTTCATGCTTTTTCATTTGACATTAGCATGTTATTAAAGAATCATCATGTCATAGAGATAACTATAGGTCATTCAAGTCATACTTTCTATGTATATCTCCTAGTCCAAAAATGCATGTTTGAACATAAATATGACATGGATTGTAAACAAGCAAGGTTCACACTTATTGAATTGAAAACATATATACATATGTGCAACCAAGCTTACTCAAGCAATTAAAAGAAGAGGCATAAGATATTTCAAATTTTTTGCAAGTGACAAGAATGCAAAATAGCTCTCTTTGCTTGAGTTCCCCATATGGGGTTAATTACCAAAACACATCACTCCACAAGACATATCCCAATAGATCTACTTAGAGTTTTAAATTGAGTAGCATCTAAGGGTTTAGTAAATAAGTCCGCAAGTTGATCATTAGTACCTACATGTTCAAGTACTATGCATTTATTTTCAACAAGCTCTCTAATGAAATGATGGCGGATGTCAATATGCTTAGTTCTAGAATGTTGCACCGGATTCTTGGAAATATTAATGGCACACATATTATCACAAAAGAGAGTGAGAGTACCTTGGTTGAATCCGTAGTCTACTAGCATTTGCTTCATCCATAGGAGTTGTGTGCATCCACTCCCCGCGGCTATGTATTCGGCCTCGGCCGTGGACAAAGAAATCGAGTTTTGCTTCTTGCAAAACCAAGACACCAAGTTGTTGCCTAGAAAGAAGCAACCGCCCGATGTGCTCTTCCTATCATCATAATTTCCTGCCCAATCCGCATCACTAAAGCCTACAAGACTAGCATTAGTGTCAAAAGAGTACCAAATCCCATAGTTGGATATCCCATTCACATAGCGAATAATTCTCTTTACGGAAGAGAGATGGGACTTCTTAGGATCCGCTTGGTACCTAGCATACACACCCACACTAAAAGAGATATCGGGTCTACTTGCAGTCAAATAAAGTAAGCTTCCTATCATGCCACGATATAACGTTTGTTCCACACTTTTACCATTAGCATCCTTGCGTAGCTTCAAAGTGGTACTCATGGTTGTATCACAATGTTTGGCATTTTCTAAACCAAACTTCTTCACTAGGTTTTTGGCATATTTGGCTTGGGTAATGAAGATCCCATCATCTAATTGCCTAATTTGCAAGCCTAGGAAGTAACTAAGCTCACCAACAAGACTCATCTCAAATTCATGAGACATGACATCAACAAATTGTTGGACCTTGGTGTTGTTGGTGGAGCCAAACACTATGTCATCAACATATATTTGAGCTATGAAAAGCTTATCATTGTCTCTCTTGATGAATAGTGTCTTGTCAACACTACCCCTTGTGTAGTTATTGTCAACAAGAAATTGAGTGAGGCGCTCATACCAAGCCCTCGGTGCTTGTTTCAACCCATATAGTGCCTTCTTGAGGCGATAGACGTGGTTGGGGTGGTGTGCATCCACAAACCCCTTGGGTTGTTCACACTTCCTCTTGCAAGAAGCCATTGAGGAAGGCACTCTTGATGTCCATTTGGTGCAATTTGAACTTGTGCACACAAGAGATGGACAAGAGAAGCCTAATGGACTCTAAACGGGCAACGGGAGCAAAAGTCTCCTCAAAGTCGATACCCTCAATTTGAGAGTACCCTTGTGCTACAAGTCTAGCCTTGTTCCGCACTATGTTGCCATTCTCATCGGATTTATTCCTATAAATCCACTTAGTTCCTATCACATGTGAGCTTTTAGGCCTAGGAACTAGAGTCCAAACCTCATTCCTTTCGAATTGGTTTAGCTCTTCTTGCATGGCAAGAACCCAAAATTCATCATTCAAGGCTTCATCAACCTTTTTGGGTTCTATTTGAGAGGTGTAGCATGTAAAGCTAATGAGAATAGCTATTTGACGCCCAGTCCTAACACTCTCATTCACATCTCCAATAACATCCTCTTTGTTATGGAGTCTTCTAACCCATGGAGCGGGTTCATTAGAGTCCAAGAGAGGGACTCTAGTAATAGGTTGTGTGACCTCATTATTGTCATTGGACGTCCCAACATTGGGAGTCACCATAACCCTCTCCAAAGGAGAGTCATCATCTAAAATTTCCTCCTCCTCATGGTCATTAGACTTGAGCCTTGTATCATCAATGACAACATTCGATGATTCCATGACGGTTCAAGTCTTCAAGTTGAAAACTCTATAAGCTCTACTATTCAAGGCATAGCCAATAAAGATACCCTCATCACTCTTAGCATCAAACTTGCCAAGTTGATCACGGTCATTTAAAATGTAGCATTTGCTTCCAAATGTGTGGAAGTAGCTAACATTTGGCTTCCTACCCTTCCATAACTCATAGGAGGTATTTCTAGATCTGAGCCTTAGGAAAACTCTATTCCCTATATAGCAAGTCGTATTGACGGCTTCGGCCCATAGGTTCCTAGGGACATTGTTGCTAAGCAACATCACTCGGGCCATCTCTTGAAGGACCCTATTCTTCCTCTCAACAACTCCATTTCGTTGAGGTGTCCTAGGAACCGAGAACTCATGGGAGATGCCTAAGCTATTGCAATAGCTTTCAAAAGAGGCATTCTCAAATTCCCTCACATGGTTACTTCTAATCCGTTTAATGCTTTTAATGTTAGAATTCATTTCATTTTGTATTTTAGTACAAAGCATTTTAAACTTATCAAAAGTTTCAGATTTTTCTAAGAAAATATGTCCATGTAAATCTAGAGAAATCATCAACACAAACAAAACTGTATCTCTTTCCACCTAAACTCTCGGTTTGCATAGGACCCATGAGATTCATGTGGAGAAGCTCTAGGGGCTCCTTGGTGGAGAGATACTTGCCTTTTTGTGCATGCTTTTGGTTTGTTTTCCTTGTTGGCAAGGTCTACAAATACCATTTGCTTTCTTCCTAAGCTTAGGGAGGCCACGCACACAATTGAACTTTCCAAGGGTTCTCAAATCCCTAAAGTTCATGTGGCCAAGTCTTTCATGCCACAACTCTATTTGCTCATCCATAGAAACATTGTTTGAGACTATTCTAGCTTCAAGACAATAGCAATTGTCGCTAGATCTCATATCTTTCAACAAGGTTTGTCCATCGGGCTTTAGGATAGAGCAATCATCTTTACTAAACAAGACGGAGTATCCTTCATCACTTAAATGTGAAATGCTTATTAAATTGGCTTTCAAGCCATCAATAAATAAAGCATCGGATAAGGAGGGTAATCCGGGAACGGAAATGGTTCCTTTCCCTACAACTTTCTTTTTGGATCCATCACCCAAAGTGACATATCCTCTTTCCTCCATAACAAGAGTCTCGAAGAAACTCTTGTTTCCCGTCATGTGCCTAGAGCACCCACTATCTAAATACCAAAAATTAGAAAAATTTTCCTTCAAGGCTATTTGAGCAACATGGCAAACATTTTCATTCTTTCTAATCCACCTAGAAACAATCTTAGCTTTCTTAGTGGTCTTTGGTACATGAGTTCTAGATGTTCTAGGATCATGCATAATAATATTATCATTCCTAGGAATATGCATCATGGCTCTTTTCTTTTCTTCTCTATCATGCTTCTAGTTTTGCACATTTTAATATATCGAAAGCAATGTGGTCTAATATGACCATCAAATCCACAAAAGTGACATATAGGAGTAAAATAAGGAATCATACCTTGTCCTTGTCTTTGTGGATGAATGAGTTCAATCCGTCTTCGCTGTTAAACCGATCTATATTGCTTCCTAGCTTGAGGTTGCATGATAGATCTCTTTCCTTTGTGAGCCAAGTGTGGAGGAATGTTAGCTTGAGGGACCCTAGGGGGTTGAGCTTGAGGTTGCCTTCTTGGCCCCATCTTCACTTGTGCATTTGAACATTGTCCTCTTCTAACTCCATGAATGGTTTTGTATGAAAAATATCCTAAGTATGAAATCTGAATATGAACTCTCTTAATTGACCTAAAGACAAAATGGCATATATATAGGGGGCCAAATCAAAGTGTGGTCGTTTTGAGTAAGTTATAAAGAAACACGCCGATTGGCGGTTTCAATCGGTGGCCAGGCCACAGATTTCAACCGTCGAATGGCTCCCGTGAAAGGCAGGGGAGCAACGACGGTTTCAATCGGCAGTTTCTAAACCGCCGTTAAAATCGTCGATTCAAGACCGAGAAATAAAAACAATCAAGTCTAAAACGGCGTTTTCGATCGGCGGCCATGAAACCGCCGAATTGATCCAGAGGCCTCTGGACTCAAACGGCAGTTTTATTCGGCGGCCAGGCCGCCGATCATAACCGCCGATCACCTAAAAGAGGTGAAATCAAAGGAGAAGCCAAGTGCATCTCCGTAGGCGGTCTTCGTAAAAAACCAAGCACATCCTAGTGCATGCGCGGACGTTTCCGAACAATATTAGGAAACGAATTGCTAAGCACAAAAGCACATAACAAAATACAACATCAAGGTGCAAGTGTGAAATATGACATGTGAAGAGTATGCACACCAATGCAAGAATGCTAAGTGAGTGTGTGCAACTATCTCTTCAAGACAAGTAAGCACATAGAAATTTACCTTCGGTGCTTATCAAGACGAGGTCTTCAAAGGGCTTCGAACAATAAAACCAACACCTAAGCTACCCTTACAAAGAACCCCAACACGTGGTTTGTCCACGAAATGAGCCAATCAACAAGTGGGAACCTTACAATTATCTTACTTTCTCATTATCTGAATAAGTTCTTTGACTCCTTAGAACCCTAAACTTAAAAGAGAGATTTTTGAGAAAAAAATCAAATCAAGAACTCACCTTTAACCACTCAAATCAAATCCTTTTTGCATCAAATTTCATATTGCATATTGGGTTTGCATCATCACAACTTGCTTGGTAAGATTTTGATTAAGTTCATCTTATTTTATTATTTTTACTATCAAGCTATTCTCTTTTAATTTACTTGTATGTTTTTGATCATATGATAAATACAAGAATAGAGAATTAATTACGATGAATTGATTGAGTATTGTTTTGTGATAGCTAATTAATTTTTTTATTAATCTTGATTAGCTAAGCTATTTGACATGTCATTTAGCCATTGATATCTAGGGTTGATTTAATTGATTATATCATCATCCTAGATAAGCATCTAAGGTTACCTAGCGTTGGTTGTTATTTGAATATTCATATATATATTCACATAGGTTGTATAATCTCTTCATAGAGAATTAAGTCTTGAGGCTAAGATTGCTTAGGCCTCAAGCAATTGGACTAGAGCCACTTTTAAAGGCCCACGTGGTAGAAGTGGGGGGTTATTGACCGGAGAGTTAGATAAGGTCTACATAGGTTGTAAACTCCATTTCAATTAGTGGATTTCGAGGTTTAAGTGTGGCGCACTAAACAGCCCGTGGTTTTTCCCAGTGGTTGGGTTTCCACGTATACATCAAGTGTTATTTAAATTCCTCATTATATTACACTTGCTTGTATTTTTGACTAGTAGGGGCATTTTCATAAAATTGACTTGCATGCGAAAATTAGGTAATAATAGCTAAAATCTATTCACACCCCCCCCCCCCCCCCCCCCCCCCCCTCTAGATTAATATATTAGTACACACCTAGTTTATTTGAGAACCTTCAACCGACAACTTGCAAAACTAGAAAATGTGAACATAAGAGCGCTTGAGACATCGAAGTGGAGCCGGCCAAAGGGTCTCCGATGCTTAAGTCAGCGATATGAAAGAAAAACAATAGATTAACAAAAAAAAAAAAAAAAAAGTGAAAAACAATAGATTAACAAAATAATAATAATAATAAGTGATGTGAAATGATGACTACCGATAATCAATGTAGTACGCTTGGACATAATATAGGGGATTGTAGTATGATGTTGATTGGTCCAAAGGTGGAGAAGCCAATATCAGGGAGACCAAACTAGGTTACTCTCGCCGTGATGGATGACCGGAGACCAACCACTTTGACAGTAGTTCGATAAGCAATCCGGTAGAATTGTGCTGAGTAAGCTCTCAATAGAAGTGGTGTGAGGTGATGTGATTTCAAGTGAAGCGCAATGAAGTCTAGTCCTTTTTTTTTTTTTTTTTTTTTTTTTTTTTTTTTTGAGAAAAAGAAACTTTATTAAAACACCAGAAACAAAAAAACTATCCAGGATGATCATCCTGAACAAACTTCTCCACAGATGGAGGGCAGGATTCCATCCAAAAACAATCATCCTAAACAGTCAGAGCTATTTTAAAGAGTTTATGGGCAACAACATTAGCTAATCTAGGACCAAAATCTACCGAAATACAGTTCATATTTTTTATGTGATCCTTAATATTCGAAATAACTAAGCCAACATTAGGAGCAACATGGGAATTAGTGAAGTCTAATCCATTTGGTGTCTGTAGTAGACATGACCATGGTTCGGTTCCAACCATGGAACTGAACCGGAACCGTGGTCTCGGAACTGGACCGTGAACCGGAACCAATGAGGTTTCAGTATTTCCAACAATTTTTTTCCATAAATTTTTTTCACATTTTTTCTTCAAGAATTTTTACAATTCAATTTTTTAAATGGCAAATGGAAGTGGAGACAGTTCAAGGCATTCCATTTCGATGAAAGGTAAGGGTCGTATGCCGAACAATGTAGGTTATGACGACACCACCTATCATGAGTTCCTGCAACACCAAGCCTACACTGAATCCCTAAACTCTCCTCATCCCCCTCTAATAATTTTTGAACCTGATCTCGATCATGCCACCTCCTATTCAACAAGCCAATTAGAAAATATGCCTAACCCCCTCTCCAGATTTTGAATTTGAACCACCTACAAAAGAGAAGTTACAGAAGCAGCTCAAATATGATCTCTTTGTAATCTATATGAAGAAAGTAACACAAGTAGATGGAAACATTGTAGTGGTTTGCAATTATTGCACAAAAGTATTTAAGTAGAACAAATCTGGAGGATATGGCTCATACCGGAAGCATAAAACGAACAACCATCCAGACGCACATGCTAGATTGAGTTCACAAGCTCAAATTTCAAGCTACGCCACCCCTAACCAACAATTATTTAAATATAGTGATGAAAAAAATAGAGTAGAATTAGTTAGAATGGTTGCAGTAGAACACATACCATTTAGTTTTGGTGAAAAAGTTGGTTTTATTAATTATTGTCAACAACCATTAAAACCTGCTACATGTCGTGTTCCTAGAACCACTCTCACATGTGCACTTTCTAACATTTATTACAAAGAAAAAAGGAAGTTGGAATTTTTTTTTGAAAAATATAATGGTCGTGTTTCCGTATGTGTCGACATATGAACTAATCATTGGCAAATGTATTCACACTTGGGTGTCACTTGCTATTATATGGATAATGCATGGACTATCAAAAAAAAAAAATCTTGCATTTAGAGTTTTTGATGATGCACATACTACTGCTAATATTTTTAGACAGCTTAGAATTATTTTTGAAGAGTATGAAATTGAAAATAAAATTTTTGCAATTGGTTTTGATAATGCTTCCAACAATACCACAACTATTCATGGTTTAATTGATTTATGCAAACCTTATTTTGGTGGTAATTTTTTTCATCAAATATGTGCATGCCATGTTTTAAATTTATGTGTTAAAAAGGATTAGAAATTCTTCAAGATTTTATTAAACCTATTAAAGATGCCCTCTATTATTTGTGAAAACATCATTTTGCAATGAAAGCATGGGTAAATTTTTGTAAACAAAATGGTAGGCGTGCCATTAGATTTCCTCGTGATATTCCAAAACGTTAGAATTCTACTTATAAATTGCTTGCTCACAGTCATGATTATAAGGATTTATTAGTTACTTTTATTCAATATAATGTTAGTCACATTAATCTTTATTCAAACCATTGGGATGTTTATACAAAAATTTGTGGTTCATTAAAAGTCTTTAATAATGCTACTAACAATTTATCTCGTATTTATTATCCTACAACTAATTTATTTATTATTGAGATTTGAGAGTATTAATATTGTTGGTGCATTTTCTTAGTGTGCATCCGATATAGAATTACTGGAGTCTGTTAATGCTATGAAAACAAAATGGGTAGACTATTATACGAAGTTTCCAACTATTTATTTGATTGCAATGTGTTTTGATCCATGTTGTAGATTAGAAAATTTGTTTGACTATATAACTGCTTATTATCAATGTTTACAAATAGATTATGATGTTACTGGCTCTTCTTCTAAAATTCAGACATTATTGTATGAGTTATATGATGAATATTTTAGAGTTTATGGTCCATCACTGAAAATAGATGTTCCATTAACTCAAAATGTATCTCATTCCCCATCATCCTCCGGATTAATGGGGTTAGGGTATAAACTGTTATCCCAAAAAACCAAAAAATTACGAGGTTCTTCTTCATCAAGCTCAACCTCGTATTCCGAGCTTGAAAGTTATCTAAGTACCTCTTTTGAGTTTATGGGAAACATTGATGTTAAAAAATTTGATATCCTACACTAGTGGAATGAGCATGAAAAGTACTTTCTAATCTTGGCTATTATAGCCAAACAAATTCTTTCAACACCAGTTTCTATAGTGGTTATGGAACAATAGTTTAGTGTTGGTGGAAATATTCTTGACGCAACACGTTCGCTTTTGAGTCCGGAATCAATTCAAATACAAGCTTGTGTTGATGATTGGACCAAGACGTAAAACAGACAACAAGAAATCGATTAAGATGCACCCTACGATTTCTCTGATGATGACCTTCATACCCCTACCACTGGAACGGATGGCAGGGATTACTTACGGTGCCACCTCACATCACGTCATCGCCAAACCTGCAATAAAAAGTAAGAGAACTAAATGGCATTTGATTCCTTTAAACCCCAAGAGGATACGTATGCAACTTAATTGTGGTAAAAATTAAGTGCAAGACCAATTTTACATTTTTTAGTTTTATTTTAATTTCTTTTTTTAGTTTGTCATATATTTATTTTATTTTTATTTCGGGTTGCCCAATAAAGTGCACTTACAATTTTACATGTCTAATAACTTTTTTTTGTTTAAAATAATAATAATATGAAAAAAAAAAAAAAAAAAAGAGAACAAAACCGTTAGAACTGTTGAAACCAGAACCTTCGATTCGAAACCAGAATCAAGCCAGAACCGGAATGAGGTCATGACTAGTCTGTAGTAGGCTAGTATTTATAGAGGTGGAACAAGGTGGATCAACTAGTTGAGATACTCCTGAAATCTTGGGTTGTTGGAAGGATAGGAGTTATCTTGACTTGGTCTCAAGTGAGAGATGTTGGAGTGTTGGACCCTTTGACTTGGGGTTAGTCTAATATTGCTGTAACTTTTATAATAATCACTGTTAGCTGTGCGGAAAGAATAATCAGCTGTGAAGTTAATCAGCATATGTTTGATTAATTGTATTTTTAAAACTACTGTATAACTCAAAAGCAGTATATATATATTTGGTAATTTTATTGCAAAAGTGTTGAGATTAGTTACAATGACTAAAATATACATGAGTTTAGGATCATATTTCATTTTTTTTTTCATTAATTATATATATATATATATATATATATATATATATATATATTAAATCAATATTTAAGTAGAAGGAAATTAAAATTCCATAAGAACAATGAAAATATTTTTAAAAGATTTTATAAATCAAATCAATATTTAAATAAAATATTTAATTTTGAAATGAAATAAGGTATATAAATGATTTTAACTTGATTTCATAGGGATAATAAGAATATTTTAAAAGAGGCATTAAATGATGAAATAGATTATTCCATAATTACTTTCAAACCTACTTCTCAAAATCACTGTCAAAACTTGCAAGATTATTAATTAATCACTTTCGGAAGATTTACCAAACATCATTTTATGTCAAAATTTTAAAATACTCTAATTTAACTTTTCAAAAGAAATACCAAATCGGCCCTTGGTACCAAAAGATCTTTTGATTAGGGATGACAATTTGACTAGCACCTGCCCAAACCCGACCCTGTAGGGTCGGGTTTGGTTGGTGAATTTACGACCCGTGAACCCGCAAATCCAAATCAAGCGGGTTCGGGTGTGGGTGTGGGTGTGGGTTTGCAAAACGAACCCATGGGTGAACCCGTGAACCTGCATAAATAAAATTATATAAAATTTATTAGTTAAAATATTATAAATTTAAACTCCAATGGAAACTTTTTAACCATATAAAGAATAAAATATAAAAACTCCACTCATTCCAATTTTAAGAATTACAATTCTAAACTCTCATTTATATATAGCTAATGACAGAACCTTGCATTTTTGTTTTTTCAATGTGGGACTTTCAATTCACTCATTCTAATTTTAAGAATTACAATTCTAAACTCTCATTTATATATAGCTAATGGCAGAACCTTACATTTTTGTTTTTGAAAGTCCCACATTGAAAAAACAAAAATGCAAGGTTCTGCCATTAGCTATATATATAATATGCTTTGCCTTAACTAAGAAACACACTTGTATTTGTAAATTGTAATTCTCTATGATATATTATAAATAAAGAGGAGTTTTGTTTTGTATAAATAAATATAATTAAATATTACATATTTATAAATTAATATATTTTGCGGGTTGGTGGGTGTGACCCACGAACCCGTGAACCCGTATAAAACCCGAACTCGAACCTGTTTATTTTCGTGGGTTCACGGGCGGGCGGGCATGGGTGAGGAAAAATTTCACGGATGTGGGTTTGGATTTTGCAAAATCCGCCTGAACCCGACCCGTTGCCATCCCTACTTTTGATGGCTCTCGGGTTCAGACCCGTTTTATATTTGGGCTTGTTAATTTGAAAATCAGAGAAATGGGCCTTCACTAACGTTGGGATTGCATCTTAGGCTGAAAACCTATTTTATTACTGGTCTGGATTCTCAGTATCCGCTTCTCGTGGAGCCGACCCGAATCCATCCCTTTCCCTTTCAAATGCAGTCGAGCGGACACATTCCTATTAATATAGCTGGTATTAACGTTTAAATTAAAATTTAGGACTACTCTCAAATTTTTTAATAATCAGATTCTGGTTTCTTCTCGGCAAAGGTAAGTGCTTCAATGTTGAATAAATATTCTCTCGCTCTGTTTTTTTTTTTTTTTTTTAAATTTAATTGTTCTGATAGATATTTCGATTATTTTTTCTTTAAAAAAAATAATAATTTGTAGATGTCTGTGATGTAAATTTAGGGTTACGAAGGTGATTGAAAATGTCGAGTAGTTCTGAGGAGCTCTTGCAGGTTGGAAGCAGATGCAGAGAGGTAGAGAGACATGTCTCTGTTTTTGACATGATACTTTATGAAATATCAAATATTTGTTTCTAATTTTGAATTTAAGTGGCCGTGAAATCAAATGGTTTTGTTTACAAATGCAGCTGAGGAAAGAGAAGGATTTGTTGAGAGAATCACAATCACAGAGTTTCCAACTAATTAAGGTAATGTGTGTTCCATCTCATATGCTTTAGTTTTCCATTCAATTGCCTTATTTGTTTTTGAGATATGTCAAACGCTTGAAGGCACATAAATTTGGCTTCAATTAATTGTTGTATCTTCCATGGCTATGGTTAGGACACTGAAATCTAGTCCATAAATTCATGTGAAGTGAAAGCATTTAATAGGAATAAAGAGAAGCAAATTTGTACTTCAAGCTGACCTGAAATAAACATACAAAATGTGTATTTCAACTTCTGTTCATTTGGAGGCGACAAATTCATTAATACATGGTGGGAGACTACCATAGTTCATCATCAACTATTAATAATCAATGCATTTCAAATACCAGGATTTGTGCTCTTTGTTTGTCAGTTTAATTTGGGGTATTGAGGTTTTGGATTTGAGATCCATTTTTGACATTTTGTAAACTTTAATTTTGGTTAATTAATTTCTTCAAGTGTCTTCAACCCCATGGATGTAGGTCAACGGACCAAACCATGTAAATTTATTGTGTGCTATGTATTACCTACCTTTACTATTTTCCTCCATCAGTCCTGCCATTATTTGTCACTAACTCACTATAATTTACTCTTTTCACAACACAATGTAGTTGGAAGGATTCAGTTTCTTTGAAGCTTCATTCTTTAGTTGTTTTTCAGTTTATTACCGGGATTTACCTTGCAAAACAGAGGGTATTAGGGAGATGTCAGAAGAAATTTTCTATATTACGCCATTTCTTGTGGAACAAAGTTTTCTGTAGTTTTACTTTAACAAACCAGATTTTGGATTGGCTAATAGTACATTTGGCAGCTGGGCATGTTGAGACACCGATTGCCTCATGAAAATACCAAACTTTTAATAAAATTATAAAAAAAATATATTGTAAATTTACTTGTATATTAAGAAGTCCACTTGAAATTTGTGAAAAAAAAAATTGTCTGGTTAAATGAATAGTATCACCATATAACTTATATACAATAATTGAAAATCAGCTATTGAAGAAAAGGTTCAGGTCACTATAATTATTCTTTTTCATTACTTAATGGATTGTCTAATCATAGAATACATATAGCAATGTAAAACATGAAAAGAGCGCTATCCAGTTTTAGTTGTTACCAGGGAGATGCATGAGATGGCTCCCATTCAAATTTACTCAATTGAAGTGCAGTAGTTACAAAAAGGAAAATGGAAAAAGAAAACAACGAATTTGGAGTTTCTCCACCTACCTCTCACCTTGACACACATACACACAGACACTTGCGCTCATTATAAAAGAGCTTGTCAGTCTTTTATAAATTATAACCGGACAAGATAATTCAACAAAACATCATTGAGGTATTAAAATTTTAATTTCTTTAGCAGAGTATCTGATTTCATACATGTTATGCTCAGAGACTAGAACTCCATGTGAAGTCATTATCAGAAGCTCGTTCCGAGGACAGGAAACAAATTCAGAAGTTGGAAAGAGAGCTAATGAATTGCTCTCAAGAAATAGGTGGTGATGCTTTTGTTTCGATATACTTATTTGCTAAGCCTGTTAATTGATGTTTGGTTTAATTTAATCAATTTGAATAGGATTTCATTTCTGTAGAACCAGCTTATTGGACTTCAATTATATGATGATTCTCTTTTACATATAATATATTACTCATTTGTGAAATATTTCTACATGTGTTAAACTTATTAACTTTTGTACAGAGTAACCATCTTTATCATGATTATCCAGGTTTGCATAAATTTCTTTCATGGCATACGAAAATAATAAAACTTTGGGATGAATTATGTAAATGGTTATGATATAAGGTTGATACATATAAATTGGCATTTGGTTAATGGACTAGATTATCATAGTGATGTAGGACAAAGAAGCTCTTATGCCATTTGATGTGGAAGATAGAGAGACAAAAGGGAAGAGTAGATAGCTAGAAGTAGGGGGAAAAGAAAAGGTTAGAGGGAGAAAACAAGTGCAAGTGAAGAAGAAAATAGAATTTAGAAAAAGATTAAAGAGAGAATGTCTATGGTTTCAATTATTTTAAATATGGAAATATGTGAAGGAATTTAAAACTGACACAAAAAGGTTAGTCCTGAGAAAAATCAAACATTCTAAAAATAAAATAGCAACTGCTGCCTATGCTCAATCACTCACGTTTGTTGGAATTCCATTTTTATGAATGTTCATAATTTTGTTTCTATAGGGTTTAAAAATAATCTTACAGTTGCCTTTTAACCACCTAGGTACTACCAGGAAGTATCCTTTCTGGTTGAATGACAGTTTTTTCTTTATATACCTAGTAACAACTAGGGATGACAATTTGGGTTACCATGGTGCATTTGTATAAACCCGAACATGACCCATTTATTTTGTGGTCAACCTAAACATGATCCTGTTAAGCTTGTCATGTCACAAGCTAAATCCCAAACATGAGCCATTAAATTAACGGGCTGCCTGTGATGACCCAATTAACCCGTTAATTCATAGGTTTGTCAATTTACCTATTAATTTTTTTTGAAATATAATTAAAACATATTTAAGTTAATTACACAATTTCAATTTATTAAGTCATTCAATAAATAAAAATGATCCACTATAATATAATCTCCATCTAAAAGAAATTTAAAATACAGTCTCATGAAAAGTTTAATACAATTTTTTTCTTAAATACAATCTCCTAGATAAGAAATAATCGTGTCAAATGGATTAACGAGTTAAAAGGAGCTCAGCCCAAACACGACCCATTTATTTAATAGGTTTAACTTATTGACCCGATATGACCCAAACCCAATAAGGTTAAAATCTAACTTGCTAATTTCATGTTGTGTCACTGGGTCGTGTCAACAATTGCCACCCTTAGTAACAACTGTCAGCCTTCTTTTCTAACTTGAGACTTTGTGAATGTTTCGTTTGCTTAACCCAATCATGGCATTCATGACAGATTACCTTAAGGATCAACTAAATGCGAGGAATGCAGAGGTGGACTGCTTAAATGAACATGTACACAACCTAGAGTTGAAATTAGTAGACATGGAAAATACAGAAGACAAGGTAGGCCAGTTAGAGGAGGAATTGAACCGATCCAATTCCGAGCGCTTGTTATTGATTGAGGAACTCCAGAGCAAAGAAGAAGAGTTGCAAAATTCAACTTTGTGCATAGAGAAACTTGAGGAGTCAATGTCATCCTCAGCACTAGAGTCCCAGTGTGAAATAGAGAGCTTGAAGCTTGATATAATGGGCTTGGAGAAGAGTTGTTTTGAAGTTACGAAAATTCAAAATGAAAATGTTCATGAAAAAGCTAGAATGAATTCATTAATTGAGGAGCTTGAGTCAAGGACTCAAGATTCTCAGAAAATTATTGAATGTTTAGACAACGAAAATAAAGAACTGAGGGAGAAGCTGGTGACATCTGAATTGAATGCTAGGGCATTTTGTCAAAAGATTGAGGAATGGATGGAAAAGGAAGACAGAACTGAAATCAGTTCTCTGTCTTTTGTGCGTGATTTAGAGAGATATCTCACTATATCAGAACAAATGAGGTAATTTACAGACTGCATTGCTACCTGTATTTCAATTAAGTTACAAGGTTATCTTGTCTGATAATTTAGGTTTTTAATTGTGTGATAAAGACAAGGTTGCACTTAGGGAAAGTTCCCTACTAAGTGTTGTAGTTTATTGAAGTTATAACATAGTATATGGTTGTAGATTTTTCTCTCTAGTATCTATTGAAGTGCAGATAGTTTTGATTAATTCACCCTCTGATTCTTTGTTGTGACATGTGAAGCTCTTGTGGAAAAGTCTTTGGTGCTCTCCTTTCAAAACTGGCATTAGTACAGGCACCGGATGCAGATTTGAAGGAGAAAATGGAAAGCATGTCAGTTAAAATATGTGAATACGAACTTCTAGTGAAACAGCTTAAGGTACAAGTTATTACCATTGAGGAATTAGAATGAACTTGGAGAGTGTTCAAGTGGTTTGCTTAAACTGAAAATGGGACAAAAAGTTAAATTTTAAGTATAAATTTCTGTCTTTTGAGTATTGCATTTCTGTAACTTGTTCTAAGCTGGCTGAGATTAACATGCATCTGGTTACTAGGAAGAATTGAGAGAGGAAAAATTGAAAGCAAAAGAAGAAGCAGAAGACCTAGCTCAAGAAATGGCAGAGCTAAGGTACCAGATGACTGGTTTGCTTGAAGAAGAGTGCAGGCGCCGTGCTTGCATTGAACAAGCATCCTTACAGAGAATAGCTGAGTTAGAGGCACAGGTACTAATGTTGTGATATGCAGTACCCAAAGAAGTGGTTTCACTTGAATTCTTAGGAAGTTTAATCTGATTTGTGATCAGATCCAAAAAGAAACGAAAAGATGTGTTGCTGTTGGTAGATATATCCATGGAGAATAGGAAGTGGTTGCAAGAGGAACTGTTCAGGTCCATGAATTGGAAATTATGGTGGAGGTCACTCTCGTTCTCTCACTCTTTCATTGATGTATCTATCTATATCTATCATGAGGCCTCACTTAACAAAAGTGTTGCTCGTCTATTCAAGTTCTTAATAAGTTTCATGCATGTATGCATGTTTCAGCATAAAAGCACATTGCATTCTTTCGTATTTATTTATTTTTATTTTCGATGCATTACTTAATCTAAGGATGCCGACAACAGCATCAATAGCATTATATGTTGATAGACATTGTAATTTTCTCATTTATGAGAAATAGGTGTTGCTTGTTTAGGTGGTTAGACGGTTTAGAGATCAATACAGTTATGTATTTAGGAAATATTGCAAGTGTTTATTTATGTGCCATTTTCGTCTCATGCATTAGTTAATGCATAAAAGCATATTCATTTTGCTTTTTATTGCCATTGATTTCAGCATGGTTAATGGTAAATGGAATTATGGGAATGCGTTCTTACCAGCATGCCTACTCACTCAGGTATATATGAAAAGTTTTTTTTTTTTTTTCCTTTGGGGATGAAAGTTTGGTCATTAGAGCCAGGACAATTACATTATTCTATAAGTAACAGAATGGTGATGTACTCGGTCAACTTTGTGCACGGTGAAGAAGCCAATGAAAAAAAGAAACTTTTTTTTTTCTCAAGTAATAGCATATTGGATTGCCCCCTTAGTCCGAATTACTTGCTGCTGGCTTCATGAACTAAAAAATTGTCTCTTTAACTTTTTTGTTGTCAATTTTATTGGCTACAAGTGACTCTCTCCAGCTTAGATGTGTGCCATTGTATACTTGAAAAAGTTCTATTCAGTAGCAAAACATGTATTTAAAATTCATATTATTTTGCAGGGGTACACATTATAGAGTGCATTGTTTAGATGCACCGATTGCTTAATCAGGACTGATTTCCAAAACGTCTGTAGAAGCCAAAACTTGTTATTCAGGTTTGCAAGACGATGCACGTCACTCTTTAGGGCAGTGATGTTGAAACTTGAAAGGCATAATTTCCATTGCAATTGGTTTCGAGTGGATTATGTATTTTAGAAATAGGTGTTTGTATATTGTGGTGAAAAATGCTTCGATCTCCAGATGCTGGATCCTATGTATGTAGTTTCATCATTCATGTGTATGTATGCAATGTATATTTTATTTTGGTGTGTGAGGAAAAGTTGTTTGTATAATTTTGGTATTTTGCCTTCATTTCCTCAGAAAAATGGAAGTTTCTCAATGGGATCATAGAAACATGGATAGAGTAAAGGTGAGGAGTGTTGGATGAGGACACAGGTGCTTTCTTCATATGGATAGAAACTTTTTGTTTCTTTCTTCAAGTGTGAGTGTGACACGTTCTCAACGAAATAATTAACAATAGCAGCCCTACTTCATTAGATGGTTGAGAGAATTTCAAAAAAAAAAACAAAAAAACAAAAAAAAAAAAAAAAAAAAAAAAAACTTCATCAAAAGTACCTTGTCATTAACTTAATAATCCTTTGTTAAAGGGCTTTTAACTGATTTCTGTAATGTATTTTTTCGATCCTGGAAAATACATAAAGAGAATTTAGGATAAAGATAGTATTTCGGGTTTGAAATACATAAGAAATTTAGAGAAAGAGAAATAAAAGAGATACAAGGGGGATAATTTGCTTTTGCAATATATATTCTATGTCTTTACTTCATAAAGATTCTGCTTTTTATAGGCTACAAATAAGTGCTTGAAGCACTTCTGGAAACAACTGAAAGTAAATGTCCACTAACACATTAATCAACAACTGACACATCAACAATTGACACACTAACATGCTTGTTATCACGTCTTGAAAGCACGTTTGCACTAACCACACCACCTAGCATATTAACTATCCACACAACACAATAACATAAATAAATATACATATCATTCCGTTCTCCCCAAATTATCCTTGCCCACAAAGATAAATTCCAAATAAATCTGCTGGGAGTTCCAACTCGTTGGTTTCGCCACAATTAAGAGGGTTTCCAAATTTGGTTGATCGTATGTGCCATTCGAATTTAGGCTTGGGAATGGTGGTTTCGGTTGGAGAGGTTTGGGTGGTAGAAGTGATATGAATGGTGGTTTCGGTTGGAGAGGTATGTGACTCGTAAAAACAATCCATGAAATATGAATTGCTTTTAAATGAGATTTTCTCAAAAACATCTTCATCGAATACCGGTGGTTTGTCAAAATCGACAAAAACCTCCGTCGATTCATATGTATCATTGAGAAACACCGGAAGATAGGTGGCTAATTGTGTTTGAGAATTTGATAAACATTGGAGTTCATCCCTAATGGCTTGGAGGGTCTTTTGAATTTGGAGGAGGGTGGACTCATGACAAGTTAGGATTTCATTGACTCCGTTGCAAAAACGTGTGTCCATGGGACCGAACGGCTCTGATACCATTGTTATGTATTTTTCCGATCTTGGAAAATACATAAAAGAGAATTTAGGATAAAGATAGTATTTCGGGCTTGAAATACATAAGAAATTCAGAGGAGGAGAAATAGAAGAGATACAAGGGGAATAATTTGCTTTTGCAATATATATTCCATGTCTTTACTTCATAAAGATTCTGCTTTTTATAGGCTACAAATAAGTGCTTGAAGCACTTCTGGAAACAACTGAAAATAACTGTCCACTAACACATTAATCAACAACTGACACATCAACAATTGACACACTAACATGCTTGTTATCACGTCTTGAGAGCACGTTTGCACTAACCACACCACCTAGCATATTAACTACCCACACAACACAATAACATAAATAAATATACATATCAATTTCATCAAAAGAAGTTTTGGAATTTGCCCTTGATTTTTCTATTTGTCTATGGACAATACTTTATCAAGGGTTCCTTGTTTTGGTGGCCGGAAATTTTAACACCACTACGGTTTGTTAATATAATATCAGTATTGCCCATTAAATCGTAATGTGTGAATACTAGAATAGCAAAGTAATGTGTGAATACTAGATATGGCAAAGTTATACATAGATGCAATAGATACTATTATATTAGGGTCGGATCGGGGATAGATATAGTATATGTATATTTACCGCATCTGCCTTCATTATCAATTTTAATATTTTATAAATATAAACAAGTTATTATGTAATTGATAACTCTAAGTCTCTAATTATGTAATTGTGTGAGGTACCGAAGCTTTTCTCCATGAGAGAACGAAAATACTGATGACTTTGGCTAGAGAATTAAAGTTGTAAGTTTGATTTGATTTGATTTTTTTTTTTTTTTTTTTGAATTTATGTTATTTGAACTTAGAGCATCTCCAATGCAATGCTAAATCAATATGTCAATGCTATAATTTAGCACAAAGTGAAAAAAGCATGCTCCAATGCAATGCTAAAAGCTGTGCTAAATTTGACATATGCTATAAACTGTGCTAAATTTGGCACAGTGTATAGCATATACCAAATTTGACACAGCAATAAATGCAACCGTATTTGTTGACTTTTTAATTTTAAATAATAAAAATTTAACAAACTTGGTAGGGAAAATTGAGATTAAAATAATTCTAAAATAATATTCAATGCATTCATTGAATGCATTGGTTGTATTTATTGACTTTTATAATTTTAAATAATTAAAAAATAAAAAATAGCATATTAAATAGAATTTTGCATTGAAGTACAATGTTAAAATGATGTGCCAAATATAGCATTTTACTATATTTCGTGCCAAATTTAGCATTGACATTGACATATGTATTGGAGATAGTCTCATTTGTGTGCTTAAACTTGTAAGATATTTTGTAGAGTTATCTATCTGGATCCAAAAAATCCACAGTTGAATTTGTAGAGCGGTGGACACTAACAATCCTGCAAATGTGTAGTGAGAGACGATAGAAGGATCGATGAGGTTGAGCGCTTTGTAAGTTTGTAATCGTGATCGTGCCATTTCTATACCTAAAGTAGGTCCCCATTTCCTATCTTTTGTACTCGTTTTCGAGCGTTTTTATGTATATAATGTGTTTTGTGAGTCTTGTGTAGGTTATGTTCCCTAAATAAGGTGTTTGAACTTAATTAAAGAGATTTGGAGACAAAAATGGCTGAAATTGTAAAGGCTTGTGCTGAATGTCCAACTTGTGGAAGCCATAACTCCCTCCTCAATTTGAACCGGGTTTCGATCCACATATATTTGGAAAACCCCAGACATCTAGTTTCCAATGGTTTTTATGGATTGCAATTCTAGATTTTCTAGAGGAAGTTATGACCGTTTGAGTAATTGGTGCGCGAAGCTGAAAAGTCCAAACGGCTACCATAAAACGAAGGTTGTGGTTGCCGAATTAGGTAGCCGTTTGAGTTTTGACGTGGCCAAACTTGAGATTTCACTATTTCTTATGTCCTAATTCATGCCCCAACTACTTATACCCCATTTTTGAGCCTCCAACAGATACAACCAATCCATGGGTGGCTCTTAAGCCACCCAAAAGCCACCACTCACCTCTCTACTCATCCAAAAATCTTCCAAACCTCCATTTTCCTCTCCAATCACACCTAAACCTTCCAAGACTCCACCTTTCACCTCTATTTCACTTATATGTCACCCAAATCCCCATCTTTAAACCATCACTCTAATAAATCTACCCATATCTTGGAGATTCATTGAAGAAATAAGAGGAGATTCACCAAGGCCAAGGGGATCTCAAGCACAACAAGGACAAGAGGACTCATTGAGGGCTTCAAGGGTTTTCTCTACTACTTAACTTTCTTTACTTGTTTTTTTTTTTTTTTTTTTTTTGTTGACAATATTCTTTATTTGTTTCTTGCATTATGTGTAATTAAACCCACCATTGGGGAATTGATGTGATGTGACCCCATTTAACTATCTAATGTAATTAATTAGTTTATTTTCCATAATTAATCCAAACTTAGTTTCTAATATTTATGGGACTCAATGTTGCTATCTTAATTTCTATGTTAATACTGGGGCTCAATTTAGCATAGTCTTCTAGATTAGTTCACATGTGATGGTTGTGGTTTAGTGTTTAAAGAGTTTTCAACACACTCTCCAATCTTTAGCTCAAATGAATGGGAAGTTTGCTTTTTAATGTTTTAATAAATTAAATATTGACTAATTGTTCTTAAAAAAGATGTTTAGGTCAACACTCATAGTAGGGCTCACTTGAGTAGAGATTTGAACTTAAGTTCTTACCAAGACTCATAGTAGGGCTTACTGGGGCTTACTTGAATTAAGGTTTCAATTTTGGGCTGTAAATGATTTTAATCAATTATAGAACATAATCTTAAGTTGAATTGAAGTGCTTAAATGAAACATTGGGTCTTTTTATAGTGGTTCTGTCAATTCCCTAATGCCCCTTATCATATCCCTACACTTTCTTTTTACTTAATTTAATTTCCTAGCTTTTGATTAATTTAATTGCTTTCTTAGTTTTAAATTCTCAAACTTTCAAAACAATCTTTATTACATTTTCTTGCACTTAGTTTAGTTTAAAGTCTAGTTAACTAGTTTTAGCCAATTTAATTCACATTCCCCATGAACGAACTCTATAAAAATACTACATCAAACCGTATATGTGGGCATTGGACTGGAGAGCCCTCATTTTGATGTGTATGTGTGGGCGTTGGACTATAGAGCCCTCGTTTTGAATGTGTGGGTATTGGATTGTAGAACCCTCGTTTTGATGCTTACGTGTAGGCGTTGGACTGTAGAGCCCTCGTTTTGAATGTGTGGGTGTTGGACTACAAAGCCCTTGTTTTGATGCTAATATAGATTCAAAGAGAACGATTAGAGAGTGGAGTTTAGTAAATTAAATTGCCGGGAGAACACATAATAATAATATAATATAATATATTAGCCTACGAATTGACCATGAATGTGTTAAGAATTAATTTAGGGGATGAAGAAGAAGAAGGAAAACATAGAGATAATTTGGTTTAATTATTTGATAATCTTTTATTAATCAGTTCAACAGATTTTCTATTATCAGTTCGTCCTGATAATAAATATATCAGGACGAAGAATGTAGACTACTAGATTTACATACTTTGACTCAAAGTGTATGCACTTGTCAAAACTTCTCCATAATCTGTGGTCTACATTCTTCGTCCTGATATATTTATTATCAGGACGAACTGACAATAGAAAGATTGATCAGTTCAATCCCATAAATAGGCATTTGAACAACAACTGTAAACTAAGAGATAGAATTACAATTGCATGATAAAGAGGAAAACATGATTATCCTCATCCTAACAAGTCTCCTAACTAGTTTATTCATCTACTAACTCAAGACTCCTAGCTAAACTCAATTGATGACTTATTGACCGATCCACCAACTGAATATGACCAACTCATCCCCTTTGCATGGCTTCCTTGCATGCGTGGCCTCATGCACAATTTGGCACATATCATTCCATCCACCCCAAATTATCCTTGTCCACAAGGATAAATTCCGAATAAGTCTGCCGGGAGTTCCAACTTGTTGGATTCGCCATAATTAAGAGGGTCTCCAAATTTGGTTGGTCGTATGTGCCATTTGAATTTGGGCTTGGGAATGGTGTTTCCGGTTGGAGAGGTTTGGGTGGTAGAAGTGATATGAATGGTGGTTCCGGTTGGAGATGTTTGGGTGGTATAAGTGATATGAATGGTGGTTCTGGTTGGAGATGTATGTGACTCGTAAAAACAATCCATGAAATACGAATTGCTCTTAAATGAGATTTTCTCAAAAACATCTTCATCGAATACCGGTGGTTTGTCAAAATCGACATAAACCTCCGTCGATTCATATGTATCATCGAGAAACACCAGAAGATAGGTGGCTAATTGTGTTTGAGAAAATGATAGAGATCAGAGTTTATCCTTAATGGTTTGGAGGGTATTTTGGATTTGGACGAAGGTGGACTCATGACGAGTTAGGACTTCATAGACTCCGTTACGAAAACGTGTGTCCATGGGACCGAATTGCTCTGATACCACTGATGAGAATTAATTTAGGGGATGATGAAGAAAAAGGAAAACATAGAGATAATTTGGTTTGATTATTTGATAATCTTTTATTAATCAGTTCAATCCCATAAATAGGCATTTGAACAACAACCGTAAACTAAGAGATAGAATTGCAATTGCATGACAAAGAGGAAAACATGATTATCCTCATCCTAACAAGTCTCCTAACTAGTTTATTCATCTACTAACTCAAGACTCCTAGCTAAACTCAATTGATGACTTATTGACTGATCCACCAACTGAATATGACCAACTCATCCCCTTTGCATGGCTTCCTTGCATGCGTGACCTCATGCACAATTTGGCACATATCAGAATGGAAGATAATTTAATTGAGAATCAGTTAAGAATTAATTGAGGAAGAAGGAGAATGGGTTGAGAAGGTCCTATAACTACTTTTTGGGTGAATGGGAATGCAAAGTCGTGACCCCCTTCAAAGGATGGGGTGTCTTCTATTTGTAGTAGAGGTGAAGATCCTTCCACGAAATGATTGTGTGATCCCAGTTATCTCGGTCTGAGATATTCGAATCTATCCTCTAGAGTCATGGTAATTAATCCGAATATCTTTGAATTTGTTGATAGTTGAGCAATGTCACTAAATTGGCCTTTGTAGACTTGGTGAAGGTTTGCATTTGCTCTTGAGCCTATGATTAGGCCTGATTCGTATAAGGAATGATAACTTTTAGCAGTCCAAATCAATATAATAAAAGCTTGGTTATTACTTGGAGCCGTATGACGATTTTTTGCTACCACAATCTAGAATGTTTTATGTGATAGAAATTTTTAAACTATATATTCCAGATTTTTTTTTCTCCCTTTAAATATCATTAGAATGTATGCTTATTGATGTTAGTTACATATTTCTCATGTAAAGTATAAAAAATTAATATTCTGGATCCATCCTGTTTACTTAGAATTGAGAGATACGGGAATGGGGATATATATTTCAAACATATATTAGGATGGATATTGGATATATTTCTTGAGTAGGAGTTACATTTCAAAACGGGTTTATAAAACTTAATCTAGTCATATACCGACCCATAATGGTTCAGCTTTACAAAAAAGAAAAAAGAAATAGGGCGATTACTTGCTTGCTCGGAAGATGTCTTACTTCTCAGGTTTTGTTTTGTTCCGTATATTTCTTCTTCCTCGAAGTTTCTTCCTAAAGGTCTGAGTGTTAGGTGACACGTTTTGGATTAATGTGAATGTGACCGTCAACTTCAGGTGAAAGAAAGATACATGCAATACACAATAAATTAAGATATCTCTTTAAATCAAAATGAGAATTTTTTCAGTCATATACGTCGAAAACCTTGAAAGGGTCATATATTTGGTACTACCTTTTCTTTTGGCCCCTGCGTGTGGATTAAAATCAAGAGTTTCTACCGAGAAACGAACAATTTCTTACCTAATTTTCAATTCAATTCAACATTTATCTTAAATTTAAGTTAAATGTAATCCTGTCTAATATCAGGTGGAATATGATTTACATGTAAGGTGAATAATAAATAAACCATGGAATTTTGACAAATTTTATCAAAAGAAAATAACCAATTAAATGAAAATGATGAGAATGAACAGTAAGTCGGTAACACCAATTTTTATTTATTTATTTATTTATTTTTTTATTTTACAATATTTATTAATCTGGGACAAAGTATTTTTTTTTTTTAAAAGCTTTTGTCATTGATAGGATTTGTCAATTTTGACACAACTAATTCAGTCCCTTTTTTTTTTTTTTTTTTTTTTTTTAAAAAGTATTACAAGAACTATTGCAATAGGATTGTAGAGACCTGTTAAGATCAAACAATATAAATGCAGTCATGATATATACTCTCATAACAGGAGATAACTACTCCCACAAACCGGGAAGAAAATTGTGTCATAATAACACTAACATCCACTATGACCCCGATGATGACCGTTAGTTACGGCAGAGGGGCAATATTGTCTTTTTGCCATTTCTAATTTAAATTTTATTAAAAAAAAAATCATCTCCCACCATTTTCTCTCCCTTTCTCACCATCATTTATTTTATTGTTTTAAAGAAAATCCCACCACGTTAAAGAAACCGACAATGGTTCTCCTCTATCGTGGAGTGTTCTTCCCGATTGAAGGAGCAGATCGCTCCTCCATGAGAAGAGGTTCGCTCTAGTAAAACAGATCTCCATCAATCAGACGAAGTCTCTATCTTATCAGATCAGATGGATGATTCAGAATTTCCTACCATCAAATCTAAATAGATATGGCCCATCGATCAGATTTTTTTTAATAATTAGATTAAAATTAATAAATATTGGTTAAAATTTATAATATATTTTTTAATTAATAAATAATTTAGAGTTGATGTGGCATATTTTGATTGGACAATATATATTTTTATTTTTTTAATAACTGTGGTAGTCAAAAAACCAGCCTACGGCCCAACCGTCAAGCTCTCTAACAAAAGGCCCAAATCGTGGCCTAGAACAACTACCAGATGTCGAAGGCCCATAGCCTGACCCAGCCTATTGTGCCATAAGACGAATTGAAAATGTGGTCAAAGGCATCATAAATGACTTTGATCACGCCTTGACCACTATCGAGCGTTATTCAAATCCCAACGTCAGACAAAAGCCGTCATGGCCTTTATTGCCAGGTTCACATGAATCAAAACGAGCAATAAAAGGCTAGAGATTTACGCCGTCACACTAATGGGCTAGTCGTTGTAGGCTCAAGGCCTTCACTATAAATATCTGACCCCTTCCCAGAGAAAGGGGTCCTGCTTTTCACGACCCACGTAGGTGAAAGCCCTGTTAATTTTGCTTTGCAATTCTTGTTATTCATTTATTGCTTCCCGCACAACATTTCACGTGTTAAGCCAATCTAGTCTTCGACCTAGGCGAACCTAACCCTAGGAAACCCTTGGCGACTTGGCATCGATTATCAAATCACTCACAAGTTCATTTCCTCAACACCTAATGTCGACTCCAAATTACTCGATTCAACAAGTTGAACTCACGGTTTGATAATTCTAACCTTTCTTTTTAGCTCGACCATATTTCTTACAATATAATGACTTAAGTGTTGGAGAGTCCCCCACTGGTATCACCCACTTATATGGCTCGAAGATTGCTATTTTTCTATTTATTTTGCAGGTTGCCAGTGTCCAGCTCGACGAAAATTAGAATTGTAGATCCGATCGACTACACTAACAGTCACTAAAAAGACTGTATCGCCCATTTACCTTAAATGACTAACGGTGATCAACCGTTAGTCAACGGGGTCATATGGGATGTTAGTGTTATTATGATCGTAGTTGTGAAGTTGTTAGTAAAATTACTGATATAGTTAGGGTAAATTAATTCAATTTGCCCTAAAATGTATTTTAAGGCAAGTTTTGCATGTTGCACGAGTTGGAAAAGGGTATGTAATATGCTTTCTTTAATTATTATTTTTTAATTGATTGAGAAAGTGGTGAGGTCGCTAAACAAGCCCAAATTGATACCACGTATTAGAAAGAACTTGTCAAAGCAAATATCGACGACTTAAAAGGGATGGTGACCTTTGTGCCTCATTTAATAAAGAAAGAAAATAAACACTCAATTTGTTTTATCCCAGCTAGCCTATCTTAAGTCAAAACAAGACCACTAACCTCCTCTTTCTTTCTTTCTTTCTTTCTTTCTTTTTTTTTTTTTATTAATTAGGGAGAATTGTAAATAACTCCTTGATTTTTGATTAAATACCAAATCAAGCCCTATGGTTTGAATAATCGGTAAAAAAAAAAAAAAAACTACCACTAATTGACAAATAGGTAACCATTAGTTGACTTTGATTAAATATGAGCTAATTGCAAAAGCATCCCCTCACAATTAGTTTAATTGTTGATGGACAAAATTATTATTACTTATTTATATTATATTTATTACTTTTTTTATTTTTTTAAAAAAATAAATAGATGGAGGAGATATGATATTCTCCATCCATTAGATCTCCACTGTTGAAAAATATTTTTTTAAATTAATAAAAAAAAATGAAATTTACCATCAGTTTGGAAAACAAAACAAAACAATAATAATAAGATAATGGAGAGATCTGGAAAGATCTACGAATCTCTCTCTACATCTTCTTCAAACCGGGGAATAGAAAATCAACTACTTTCATTTTCTTAGCCCCCAAACACTAACAATTCGAAGAAAAAATAAATCAAAAAGTTCAATCTTTTAATCAAACTCCACAATCCAACTTCATCTTTATCACCCAAAATCAAACATCTTCATCACTCTAACAAACATTCATCATCAACACAAAAATAAAAATTAAAATTAAAAGTTTGTTAACCACCACCAAACCTTGGACTCGACCACCACTAGAAACCAAAAAATTGAAAGAAAAAAACAAACAAACCTCTCTCATGAATCTCTCTCCCTCTCTCTCTCACTCTAAACCTTGGTTTTGATTTGGTGTTGCCAATCTCCTTTCAGTCGACATTACTTTAGTGCCAATCTCCTCTTATCAGCGTTTGTTCCTTTCACAGGCTTCATGGCCGTCGACGGCGTTGATGGCGATTGACAGACTTTGCGCGTGGGTGTTGATGGCGGTTGATTTGTAACGGTTGAAAGTTGATTCGGTTTGCTATGCAAGTGGGTGTTATGGGTTGATGGGGTTGAGTGTTGAATCTGGTTTGGGATTTGTTAGGTTTTTGGTTTGTCTTGGCATGTATTCCATATCAAAACAATGTTATCTTGTAATGTTTAGTGGTCTAAGATTTGAAGATTCAAGTCTTCAAAGAGAGACGTGGCCACAACTCATGCAAGATGCCGGCTTCAAAGAGAAATGTGCTTCATCGGTCTACAAAGCTATATAAGACCTCATTTCTCTTATAAGGCTAGGCACACACACACATGGCATTTATATGTGTCCCTTCATGGTTGAACATCATTTAAATATCACTTTCACACACTTGGTTATGTATGCTCATGCATTAGCTTTAATTTGACAAACATTGTAATTTGCATGTTCTAGGACTATGTCTAAGAAAGGTATACGTGTGTGATTTTGTGTGTATATGTTTCTGTATTTTTTGTTTTGAACTTGAACATGATCTCTTATGATTCCTTATTGATTTCCAGTCATTTCGGTTACTCATTCATTAGGTTTCAAGTCCAAATGATGTAGCTATGCTACTTTTCGTTCTAGTTCGTTAAGTTGTTTTCATCGTCGTATTCCGAGATGATTTCTCAACCTTTTGTCAAAGTTTCATAGTCTTTATTGTGTGTGAGGGAGTCATGATTTGTAATCTGAAGACAGATTCAAAATCGGAGTTTAGAGGCCCGATACGGCCAAAGAACGCGAGCAGCAAGCGAGGCCAAGTGGCCAAGTTTGGCCACCACGTGTGGAGGCCGTGGGCCACACGGCCAGGGCAAGCCTCTGCCCCCATGTGGCACACGCGCGGGCCACACAGCCAGGGGGTGACATGGCACTCTCTGGTTGGCCGGTTTGCTCCTTTCTCTCTCTTCCTTTTAAATATTCCAATTCCCTCCAATTCATTTTCAAGAAGAAAAAGTTAAATCTCGCTAGAATTTTGTTAGGTTTATAGTTTGTGTTGGCATGTATTCCATATCAAAACATGTTTCTTTTGTAATGTTTAGTGGTCCATATGTTGAAGATTTATGAAGACGAAGAAAGTCTTGACCACAATTCATGCAAAATGCCGGCTTCAAAGAGATATGTGCTTCATTGATCATCAAAGGTAATATAAGACCTCATATCTCTTACAAGGCTAGGCACACACACACACATGGCATCCTTGTGTGTTCCTTCATGGTTAAACATCATTTATATATCACTTTCACACACTTGATAATATATGCTCATGCATTTATACTATCTTGACAAACTTTGCTTATTACATGTTCTAAGACTATGTCTAGGAAATAGCATATGTGTGTGTCTTTGTGTTTGTATGTTTCCGTATTTTTGTATTTAGACTTGAATATGTTCTATTATGATTCCTTATTGGTTCCGGTCATTTCGGTTACTCATTCATTTAATTTCGAGTCCAAACGATGTAGCTACGCTACTTTTCGTTCTCATTCATTGAGTTGACGTCATCATCGTTTTCCGAGATGATTTCTCAATCATTTTTCAAAGTTGTGTAGTCTTCATCGTGCGTGAGGGAGTCACGGTTCGTAAACCGAAAACGGATTCGAAATCGGAGTTCGGATGCCCAAGATACGGCTAATGAACGTGAGGGAGCGCGCGAGAGGAGAGCGTGGCCAAGAGGCCAAGTGGCCCAAGCCGTGTGGGAGCCGTGGGACCCACGGCCAGAGGACCCCTCTGGTCCCGTGTGGCCCACGAGCCCCCCACGGGGTGGGTGATGTGGCCACCTCTGATTGGCCCGAAAAATCTCTCTCTCTCCTCCTTTTAAATTCCTTCCATTCCCTCCATTTCATTTTCAAGAAGAAAAATTGCAAAAATCCCGTCAGAATTTTTCTCCCAATTTTCTCACCTTCCAAACACCATAACTTTCTCATACGAAGTCGGAATTGAGTGATTCAAGTTGGAGATTGTTTGTAATCGAGTCCTCTACCTTTTCCAAGTGGTTTGGCAGCTATTTGATCTATTTTTCTGGTGGTTCCACTCAGAAAACCGAACCAGCTCGTGAATCCAAGGTAGTGTTCATATCTTTGGGATTTCTTCCTTTTTAACCTTCAATTTGCTTAGGGTTTCTTCTTCTATATGTATGTGTATGTTTGGTGAATGCCATTGAGAAAGATAGCTTCACAATTAATCTTAATCAAAAGTCTAATTAGAGACATATGTGAACTATTTTCTTAGATTCTAGGTTTTTCACATGCTTGAGAGTTGTATTGTGATTAGATTGATATCTAGGATCATTTGTGAATTGATTGATGTATTTTATGATTGATAATCCTCACATGTGCTTAGATCCTCTTATTGAACAAATCTAGGATTAGCACTTGTGTTTGTGTATTTAGAGACTATTAGGATTTAATTGACTATTCATTATATCCTTGCTCTAAATCTTTGGTTAGAATATTCATTGAATATATTTTGTGATTCTAGCATTTATGTGTATGTTTATGACATCTTGAATATGTGCTTCATGTATATGTTTTTATTCAAGTGTTATTTGTATGAATAGAACTAGGAGCTTTTGTGTTAAGGTGTTTTTCACATGCTCTAGATTTAATTCATGTTTTGGTATCTAGATTATATTACTTGTGTTCTCACATGTTTAAGTCTAGTTGTTCCATAGAATGTCTTGATCACATGTTCTATGTTGAATTGATTGTTTGCATCATTTGCATTCACATGATCACACTAGGAAGTCCTTGTAAAAGGCATGAAGTCTTGACTAGGACAAGGTGTCCGGATAGTCAAGCAAAGAAGTCTTGGTTAGGACGTGAGGTCCGGATAACCAAGCAAGAAGTCATGGCTAGGATCGGGAAGGTCCAGATAGTCATGCATGGGAGGCTCCCTAGAGGCATGAGTGCCTTGGATAGGGAGTTGGCTATTATATTGGTAGGCCTAGGCGTATGGTTAGACATAGACTCCAAAAGAGCGGGGTACACGGGAGGTGTATGCACTCTTGAGGAATTTCTAATCTTCCATCGATGTTGGTTTTGTGTGTTGTCCAATATATAGTGGTTTCGCATCATTGAGGGATTTCATACTTTCCAATAGGGTTGGGTAGACTTAGACTCCACTAGGTTGGGTGAGCTAAAGATTGGTCACTTTGTGGATTCTCTATATTTACCATCCAATATATATAGTACCCTAATGGTTGTATTTCAACCCGTGGATGTTTCCTCCTTGGAGGTTTTACCACGTTAAAAAATCTCATGCGTCATTTTTTTCTATCTCTTTTTTTGTATATGTTTATGTGTATGTTTTAATCTTGTGGTACAATATTCACTTGTGATATATTTGGAAGCAAGATTGTGTAAAGTGTGATTTGTAATCAATATTCATTTCAATCATTTTTGTATATACAATTCATTTGTGTAAATATAATTCTCTTATTCTTTGATTCTTTTGTATAGATGTATTTAGATTGATATTTGTATATACATTGAACATTAATATTAATACATGTATCCTTTTTTTTTATTTTAATATTTTTCCTTCATTAGCAAGTTGTAGTAGTTTTACTTAGTGTACTTATATTGTAATATTCAAAGTACAACTTGTGGAATTTGATCTTAATTGAATATCTTGTATATGAGATACATTGTTTGTTGGTATATGTTTTGTAGACTAGGGGTGGTGAATTGAGTATACATGTGCTAATTGTTTTCTCATAACAATCATGTTTAAGGTTAATTTGTATGCTCACCAAGGTTTTGACATAAGTCACAAAAGAGTTTTTTAAAACTAGTGCGTTAACCTATTCACCCCCCCCCCCCCCTGTTAGGATTATGCTCAATAGCAAGAGCGTAATGTTGTAATTAACAATCTTTTTCATATTAATAAAGTGATTTCTGGTTTAACAAATTGTATAGCATTTATAGTTTAATATTATAATTGTCAAAGTAAATAATCATAAGGTCTAAAGACTATGGGAAAAGAAGAATTGTTCATACATCTGGACATGTATGTGGTAGACACAATTCTTTAGTTAGTCTTGAATAATGTTCACAACTTAAGTTAAAGGTTGGGCACCTTTATCTTGTTAAAGTTGTAGAATTCTTTTGCTAGCATTTGAGTGGGATCAAATGAGATATGATGAGTCTAAAATCATCGGAGTGTCTTCGAGCAAAAGGATCTAGTGCACTGGGTGCATTGAACTGGATCACAATGAAAAGCTTTATCTAGAACCGTCAATAGATAATAGTCTTTTCATTATCAGGACAATCGGAGAGTCTATCTTAATCCTGAGATAAATGATGGACTTATGGTTGCAGGTGATATCATTTGAGTTATCAATGAGTACGATTATATCGCATAGTTTGGTGATATTCATTTGTTAATCGATAGAGGACTTCATTTATAGATATGGACATTATGGCTCCATTTAATAAAATGAGAGTATAATATCATCATATGGATGTTTTGAGGTAATTGGATATTAAATCTCAACGTTGAGTTTTCGATAGTGTCTATTGAAAACATGGCTTCTGGACAAGTCAAAATATCCAAGTTCAAAACGTGGTCATATGAGTAAATATGGTAACTTGGAGAGTTATAGGCGGTCTATGAACTCTTGGCGATTACTGATATTAATCACGAGGATACACTATCTCCAATATGATTGTCTAGGGTATGAATAAGGAGCATCTTCCTTTTCTATCTTTATTTAAGAGTTCAGTTTTAGCTCTTTAGTGGAATGAGTTAAAATTAATGGATCGGACCTAAGTGAATCATTTGTTGATTGTGATTAGGTTATGTCTATTGAAGCTTAAATTTAGATGGCCCGCCAAGATCCCCAATCCACACGGACTTGCATGGATCACTTGATATATTCTACCGGACCAATTTAAGGGTCCATCTAGAATTGCATTTAATATATTAAGAATATAATTTGCACATTATTTTAGTATTGGGCTGCTCAATTATATTAATATATTAATGAAAGACATGTGGGCTTGTTTCTTTTAGTAAGAATGGGTCTGGTTCACATGTGGGCTTTTTTATTTAAAGTCCAATGGATTAAATGAAATAAGAAAATAATATTTTGGCCCATTTACTCTAAGTGGGGCGGCAAGGGTTAGTTTAACCTAATATATTATTTTGTTTCATTGTTTTAATTAAATAAGAATTAATTAATTTATTAATTAATTGTTTAATTAAAGAAACAAATCTTTTCTAATCAGGAAATATATTTCCTAAAAGTAAAAGTAAAAGACTTGTTTGATAAGGAAATAAATAATTAGTTTTATTTATTTAATCAAATAAGAAGTCTTTTTTTATTTAGTCAAAATAAAAGAATAAAAGATCTATGAGTTGGATTAGGGTTTGATATCTTAAAAACTAGATGGAAATTAGGGTGCAACATAAGCCTATGGTGGGCATGTGATTTCGGCAACCCTAGTTATTTCTAGGTTAGGATTTCGGCAACCCTAATAATAAAAGAAAAGAAGAAGCAAACTTAGGCCACCTATATATTGACAAGTATAGAATTCGGCCACCACATGTGTTCATGTGTTCTTGATACAAATTTCTTCTTCTTCTCAATTCATAGAAAGATTTTATTTCTACTAAAACAAAAAGGAGTGTTAGATTATTCTTTGATAGTATACTATTTGCTTATTCATCAATAAGCTTGTGTGTACGATATCGATCTAGGTTCACGCGAGTTTCGATCATTAGATTGAGAACTCAAAAGTGACCGGAATAATCTTAGTCATTCTTTTGATTGTTTTTGTGACTAACAAAGAAAAGAAAAGTTTGTTTTGTCCATTCACAGGTTTGCAATTCAAAGAAAAGGGAGACCACGCTCCTAGGTGATCTACGTTCGTGCTAGGATTGAAGATCTTGCGGATTACCATCGACGTAAGTCAATCGGATCACGCGACAAAAGGTATTCTACTTTTTGTTATTGTATATGTATGTTTAATTAATTAAAGGGTTTAAGGTTCATAAAAGGAAAAATTTTAAAAGTCACTAAATCTTATTTTTTAGTATCGCTTCCGCTGCGTGTACTTTTAGGTATTTTTCCCTATAATTGGTATCAGAGCCTAGGTTAAACCCTTTTAATTAATTAACGTATATATACGTGGATCTATTTCTTTTTATTGTGATTATGCATGTTTAGAAAGAGATGGCACTCTAGGTATTCGAATATATAATTACATGTGGATGTATGGATTTATATATGTTTATGTGGATTGTTATTGCTCGATTTTGGTCCTAGATTTTCAATGTATTTTTGTTATGGAATTGTAACAAGAAGGGTGGTCTATCATCGCCATAATTCCTTCTTGGTAGATTGCTAGGTTTTATTATTTTTTATTTTAGGTGCAGTATTTTTTATTATACTACTGCAGATTTTTATTTTTTTTTATTATGTGCAGTTTTTGTTTGTAAAAGAGTACTGCAGTGATTAAAAAAAAAAAAAAAAAATACTGCAGTATTTTATTTGTTTAAATACTGCCGTAATATATTTAGGTCTTGAAGATTCGAAGACACGATGAAAAACGAAGCAACCGGAACCGAGAACGAGCACCGTGCGCACCCTAGGAGTGGATTGGGCTGCGCATGGCAAGCCCAAGCTTGGTGGGCTGCGCACGGCAGCCCTGGAGTCTTCATGGGCTGCGCACGGCAGCCCCTTAGTGGGGTTGTGAGTTGTGCACGCCCGTGGGTTGGGCCGAAGGATGAGCGTATGGTTGATGGGCCACTTGAAGAACTTGTATTCCTAAACAATTGTAATTTACTTGTTTTTCTAGGATGGGCCAAAATTGTTGCTATTTAATTTATGCTTAAATATTACAATATTTGTTATTGTATGATAACATGACATATAGAATAGGAGTGCCACGCATATATCTCTTTTGGTATGAACATGCATTGAATGATTTAGGTATCTAAATTGGCATCTAGATAACTCGGTAAATCATTCTATGGGATTTAATCACACGCCTTAAATAATTGAGTGGGAGAAGGTGTTTTTGTAACACCTATGGCCTCCAAGGTTAGTTGAGCTTTATTATTTATTAGTAATCCCCCCAAGGGGCGTCCATGAATGGAATTTAGCAACATACTTCCTTACAAGGATAGACTAGACAATGGACTCAAACGAGATCTACTCCCCAAGGAGGGATTTTCGTGAGAGAAAATTGAGGGTCGATATCTTGGTAACACACTCAATGTAATTTTATTGATATCCTCCCAAGAGTTCTTGTCAGTAAAATTGTAAGGCTAAAATTGAAAACGCTGGTTGTTATGTTAACAATTAGGTGGGACCTAGTCTAACTAGTAAATGGTGCGAACTCCCAAAGGAGGCGTAACATTTATGGGTGTTAGATCACCGTTGAATTTTATGATTGAGTTATTTATTTAATTCAAGATAAATATTTAAAAGTGCTTTATCATGATTATTTACTTATACATGTTTTGTTTTATTCAGAAATCATGACCCCATCACTTATGAACATCCTGAAAGATAACACTTTAACTGGAGATAATTATGTCACATGGAAAAGGAAAATTGGGTTGTTGCTGCAAAGTGAAAAACATAAGTTTGTTCTAACTACTCCTAAACCACCTGCTCCTAATAATGAATCTAGCATAATGTATAGAGATGAGTATGAGCAGTGGAAGACTTCAGATGATATGGCAAAATGTTACATTATGGCCACTATCTCCGACGTGTTGCAACAGCAGCATGAAGGAATGGAGTCCGCTGCTGATATAATGATGTCTCTAGAGGAGATGTTTGCTATGAAGTCTAGGACGACTAAGAGAGAGGCAGTGACTACTTTTATGAATCTTAGGATGAAACCTGGACAGGCTGTGAAAGATCACATGATGAAAGTCATAGCACATCTCAACATTGCTGAACTGCATGGCGCTGAAATAGATGGTGAGACAAAGATGCATCTGGTTGATTTTGTTTTCCTCATAAAAGATATGCCAAATTCACACCAAAAAAAAAAAAAAAAATTTTTTTTTTTTTTGATAAAGATATGCATCTGCAGATCAACATTTTTTTTTTGTTCTACACCATATTTACAATTTTTTTGGGATAATTACCCCAGTGGCTATCAATTTGATGACAAAATATCAAAATGGACACTAGATTGATAATTAGTTTTAAAATGGACATTTTTGGCAAAAAGTGTAACACTAATGGCTATTCCATCCAATTCCATTCAATGAGTGGCATTTTAGTAAATAAGGGGATGACATTAATTTATTTTAGATGTTTTTTGGAAATCAATTTTTTGTTTTGTTTTTTGAAACGAATAATTATATTTAGTGTGTATATATGTATAGCATATCTCATATATATATATATATATATATATATATATATATATCACACACACACACACACACACACACACACACACACACACATATATATATCTTTTTTGAGAAGATTAAGCCTATAAAATCTAAAAAATCTAAAAAACAAAGAAGAGACACGTGTATTGATCTAAACCATTTCTTTTATTTTTTGAAATGAATAATTATATTAGTGTGTGTAAATAAATAAATAAATAAATATATATATATATATATATATATATATATATATATATATTTACACGCACTAAATATAATTATTCTTTTCAAAAAACCAAAGAAAAAATTGCTTTCTAAAAAAATATAAAATAAATTAATGTCATCCCCTTATTTATCAAATGTCACTCATTGAAAAAATTAATTTCCAAAAAAAATCTAAAATAAATTAATATCATCCCCTTATTTACCGAAATGTCACTCATTGAATGGAATTAGATAGAATGGCCATTAGTGTCACACTTTTTGCCAAAAATGGCTATTTTGAAACCAATTCTGAATCTTGTGGCCATTTTGATAGTGTGTTCCCCTTCCCCCCCCGTTTGTCTTTAAATTCCTTTTTTAAAAATTTTTGTTTTCAAAATTTAATAAAAAATAAAAAAGATATATCTACACCATCCATCTCAAAGATGGAAGGTAGAGATCCATTCCTTTTATTCAGTTATGTTTTTATATAATATAAATTTATCCATTTTTTTTCAATTCCATTTTTAATTTTTTTTTTTGTTTTTTTAATATATTTTTTATTTAATAAATATGTTGAGGGTTAAATGGTCACACTAAAGATAAAATTAAGGGTAAAATGGTCTTTTAATAAGTCTGACATGACAGAATCTATCTTTTGACAGATTCTGTCACAAAAGGACTAAATATTATAATTCCAAAAAACCATGGACTAAACGTAGATTAAAGTAAACGATGGGGACTAAAAGACAATTCTCCCTATTTTTTAATTTCTACTTTGGTAAATGTGAGAAAACTGTGGGCAACAGAGAAAGTGGTTTAGTTTTTAATTTTATTTATTAATTTATTAATTAATTTTAATTAATTTAGTTTTATTTTTTATTTTTAAAATTTTAGTGACACATGTCATATTATGATTAGATTACATGTTAGGTTAAATTGTAAAATTTTACAAAGTTAAAGGGTGTAATGGTCATTTGATTTCAGTTAAGGGTAAAATGGTAAATTTACTTTTTTTTTTGGTTAGGGTTGACCGTTAAAATTCTAGTCAAAGGGACCAAATTGAATAGTTTTTAAAAATATAGGGACCAATCCAGTGAAAAATGAATAAGTGAGTAAAAAACAGATAATTCAAAAAAACATAGGGACTCAAATAATAATATCCCTAGAAACAATGTATTTTCCTAAAAACTTTGGGACTAGATGGAAATTCCTTTACAAAATTACAAGTATAATTGCACCAAAATCCCCTGAGGTTTGCCCTTTTACACCCATAAACAATTTATCAAATATTGACACTTACCTCCCTTGTCGTTAGTCAAACTTAACCGTTGACCAAGTTTGACCATCAGTATTAAGGGTAATTTCGTCCTTAAACTTTTATAATTTTTATTTTTAAGAAACCTTTATAATTTAAAATTGAATATCATGCAATTTAAATTGAATTAATTTTTAAAATGATTAAAAAACAAAACAAAAAATTAACAAATTTAATAAATAGTAAATGTAAACAGATTTTTTTTTTTTTTAATAAAAAAAAGGTGAGGATCTCCACCTTCCATCAAGAGATGGACGATGGAGATCTGTTGAAAAGGAAAGAGAAAATAAAAAAATAAAAAAAGGAAAAAAGATTAAAAAAACAAATGAAAAACAAACAGTGGAGATCCAATCCATGGAGATAATGATCTCCATGGACATGGAGATCCAGATGGATCTCCATTTGCTGGGTCTCTATCAGCAATGGAAACCTAGGCCAAGATCTCTATCGTGATGGAGATCTCGATATGCACTTGGTTGTTCGTCGGTGATAGAGATCCAAGCGGCGATGGAGTTCCAAGCTTGGATTTCCGTCATCGATGGAGACCTAGGCTAGAATCTCCAATGCGTTAGAGATCCCATCATGGTGGAGATCCTATCACAGGATCTCCATAATTTATTTATTTTTATTTTTTTAATTAGTTTTAATTATTATTTTAGCTTTTTTTTTTCCAATGGATCTCCATTGAAAAAAAAAATTCAAAAAAAATTATTCTTCAACAACATTTATTTTTTAATTATTGAATTAAGTGATCAGGGGTATTTTCATCTTTTGAAGGGTCTTATACGGTCAACGGTTAGTTTTAACAACCGTTGACTAATGGTAGAGGAGGTGAGTGTCAATTTTAGATAAAGTTGTTTATGAGTATAACGGGGCAAACCTTCGAAGAGTTTGGTGCAATTTGCTCAAATTATAATAATAAGTACTTACATTGAATCTATGTGAGGTTTGCTTATTACAAGCAGAAACAACTTTTCTAAAAACTAACAAAAACTTCCCCCATCTTTAGTGTTTGACCTCTAACTTTAACAGTTGACCGAATGAGTAAAAGACTTAAATGCCAATATACCCTTAATTTAATCAAATCAAAATGTTTTAAGAGAATAAAAATAAATAAAAAAGAGATAATCTCTATTGTCCATCTCCGAGTTGAACGATGGAGATAAAATTTTTTTTATTTTTTATAAAAAAGATAGATCTCACTAGTCCATCTCATAGAAGGACAATGAAGATCAAATTGAAAAAAAAAAACAATGATAGACAAAGATCAAATAATTCAGAGAATGAAAGAGGAAGTTGTGAGTTCATATTGTGATTCGATGCCACCATTTAAACTAGATGATGGGTTGCTATGTATTCAGGTTGATCGGTTGTTTTCAACCTGAAATTTCCTTAAGCAATATAGTGTAATATATACCTAGAGGGGGGGGTGAATAGGTATAGGCCCAAATTCTTCCAATATACAAAAAATATGCGGAATAGAACAATTAAAAGCACACTTGATGAATCTTAACAATTGAATTGATTTAATCAACACATGTGAAAATCAATATACAAGTAATGCAATCAATACAAACATATGGAAGATAAAGAAACATAAAAACGAAACTTGACACAAGTATTTTTACATGGTAAAACCTCAAAGAGGAAACATCCACGGGTTGATACCACAACCACCGGCAAAGCAATCCACTATATGAAAAGGACTTACACACTCAAGCTATCAACACATGATATCCGCTCAAGCTATCACCTCCTAATCTACCCTCGAGCTAGTGAACTACCAAGCCTACTTCCTATCCGAGATGTGTCCTACACCTCTAGAAAGCAACTTCCTATCCAAGACGCTCACGTCTCTAGGAAGATTTCTTGCTTGTCTATCCGGATCCTCCCGACCCTAGACAAGTCTCCTTGCTTGACTATTCGAGTCCTCCCGATTCTAATCAAGACTTCTTTGCTCTATCCACAAAGCTTCACTCACTTTGTTAGAGACTTCAACCTTAAGCAAGGCAATGATCTAAGTGATGCAAATGATGCAAATCACAATCAATAAAGTATGATGATCAATCAAACTCTATGAACATGCTTAGAGAAATCCTAGGACATGCTTTCAACACACAATCACAAAAAGCCTAGAAATCAAAGCATGTGAATCAATAAGAACAAGATATAAATATTCAATATATCACAAAAATCTTAGTTCTAGATGATGAAATTAAACCTAGAAATAACATGAGGCACATCATATACAACATTTCTAGAATCAATTTTAAGATAGGTCAAGTTTAGCAATATATGTTTAATTGAAATCAAATGGCTAAAACTTAACAATCAATAGATCAACCACCCCTAGAATATGATCTAACAACATTCTAAACACATTATCATCTATCAATTAGGAAGATTAAAAGAAATGATCAAAGATGAAGTGAGAAGAAGAAGTTTCACATACAAAAGTTGAACCTCATACTGAAATCAGATCACTGGGAAAAATGATGAACTCAACTAGCTCTGAAAATGCTTGGGGTTTGTAGCTCTCTTCAAGACCAACAATTTTGGTTTTTGAATCACTCAATTCGGAGTTGAAATGAGAGAGATATGACAAATAAGAAATCAAAAATTGTAAAAAATTCTGCACGGGATTTCGAATATAAATGGAGGGAAAAGAGATGGAGAAGAGCGAGGAAGACGTGAGCCAATCAGAGGCTGCCACATCAGCACCCTGTGGGGTGTGGGCCACACGGGACCAGAGTGGTGCTCTGGCCATGGGTCCCACGGCCTCCACACGTGGTGGCCAATGCATGGCCTTTGGCCATGCTTACCTCTCGCGCGCTCCCTCATGTTCTTCAGCCGTATCTTGGGCATCCGAACTCCGATTTTGAATCCGTTTTTGGATTACAAACCATGACTCCCTCACACACGACTATGACCATAAAAATTTGAAAAATTGTTGAGAAACCATCTTGGAAATGACGATTAAGTCAACTCAATGAATGAGAATGTAAAGTAGCGTAGCTACATCATTTGGACTCGAACCTTATGAATGAGTAACCGAAATGACCGGGACTCAATAAGGAATCATATAAGAACACGTTCAAGTCCAAAATACAAAACACACAAACAAATAGACACAAATTCACACAAGCATGCCATATCAAAGAGATAGTCATAAAGCATGCAATTCTATAATGTTTGTCTATAAGAGACCAATGCATTTGCATAGTAAGAAGTGTGTGAATGTGTTATACCAAATGTTTGAACAATGATGCAGGACACACATGTATGAATTGTGTGTGTGTGCGCTTATTCCTTGCAAGAGGAAGAAGTATCTCGATACCTTAGCATCCAAATAAGCACATTTCCTCTTGAAGAAGAACTTTGCATGCGATGTTGCTTTCCTTCTTTGAAGCTTGATCTAATCACGAAAGACCTAAGAAACTAAGCAATACAAATAAAAAGTATTTTGCAATGGAATCAAGCCAACACAAATCTAACATCTTACACAACCTACCCCATTCACAACGAGAGGAGGCAATAATGAGATACTGGAAAAGGATAAAGAAATTCTAAATACACTTTAAAACAATTTTGCAAGAATTAGACATTACATTTGGGGAGAACGTAACTTACACGTGCATGAAGGCAAATTCAAGGAGCCAACTGTTGTCATCACTCTTGCTAAATCTATTCTATCTGAGTTCCAATCTCTGCATGATTCCTTGGTAGTTCAACATATTGTTCCTTCTCGAGCTACTATTAAGTAGTGTCCTACAAGTTTTAATTGTTTTAAACTTAATGTGGATGTTGCTTTTGGTTTGGATGGTTCTATTGGGGTGAGAGCTATTCTCAATGATCACAAGGGCCATGCTAAACTCGCTTTTTGTGTCATTACCAAATTGCGATTCAAAATATATTTATAAAAATTCCTACGCAATGTGCTCTAAAGTTTGAAAACAAGTAAAGCGGCAAGCTAAGGTATCATCCACAGGGATTGGGTTAGATTAATCAATTTGTGATTCTACTCTAAGTTAGTCTAACTAATGTGTAAGAAAATAAATCCATGTTTGGGTGTAAGGTTTATAGTTGGTGTTGGCATAAATTCCATATCAAACATGTTTCTCTTGTAATGTTTAGTGGTTAGTATTGAAGAATTAAGAAGACGAAGGACGTCTCAACCACAATTCATTAAGAAGCCGGCTTTTAAGAGATTCGTGCATCATTGGTCAACAAAGGTATTAAAGGACCTCATATCTCTTACAAGGCTAGGCACACACACACACATAGCATCCTTGTGTGTTCCTTCATGATTTAATTCATTTATATATCACTTTCACACACTTGGCAAAATATGCTCATGCATTCATATTATGTTGATAAACTTTGTGTTTTGCATTTCTAGGACTATGTCCGGAAACTAGCATATGTGTGTGTCTTTGTGTTTGTATATTTTCGTATTTTTGTATTTGGACTTGAATATGCTCTATTATGACTCCTTATTGAGTTTCGGTCGTTTCGGTTACTCATTCATGTAGTTTCGAGTCCAAACGATGTAGCTACGCTACTTTTCGTTCTCATTCGTTGAGTTGACTTCATCGACGTTTTCCGAGATAATTTCTCAACCTTTTTTCAAAGTTGTGTAGTCTTTGTCGTGCGTGAGAGAGTCATGGTTCGTAATCTAGAAACGGATTCAAAATCGGAGTTCGGATGCCCAAGATACGGGCTGAAGAACCGAGGGAGCGCGCGAGAAGACAGCCCAGGTCGTGAGGCCACTTGGCCTGGCCGTGTGGGAGGCCGTGGGCCCAACGGCCAAGGGGGCTCTCTGCCCCCATGTGGGCCACGCACCCCCCACGGCCAGGGGGTGACGTGGCCTCACACCATTGGCTGATTTTGTCTTCTCTCTCCTCCTATTTCTTCCCTCTCTCTCTCCATTTGAAAAACTAAGAAGAAAAAATTGAGTTTTCCCGCAAGAATTTCTCTCCAGATTTGCAGAACTTCAAAACACCATATCTTCCTCATTCGGAGTCGGATTTGAGTGATTCAAGTTGGAGAGTGTTCGTATTTGAGTCCTCTATCATCTCCAAGTGGTTTAGTGGCTGTTTGATCAAGATTTCTGGTGGTTCCACACTGATTTCCGAACCAGCTATAGAATCCAAGGTATTGGACTTAACTTTGGGATTTCTTTCTTTTTGACCTTCCATTTGCTTGGGGTTTCTTCTTCTATATCTATGTTTATATTTGGTAAAAGCTATTGAGAAAGATAGCTTGATTATCATTCTAATTGAAAGTCAATTTGTGGACTAATGTTGACTAGTTTCTATGATTCTAGGTTTTACATATGTTTGTGAGTTGTATTGTGATTAGAATGGCATCTTAGGTTGTTTGGAACTTGATTGAATTAATTTTGTGATAAATGACCTTGAGATTTGATTTGATCCTTTGATTGATGAAATCTAGGATTTGTGTATTTGTTTGTGATTTAGAGAATCTAGGTTTTGATTGATGTAAATCTCAATCCTTGCTCTATGTTTTTAGCTAGAATATTGATTGATTAAATCTCATGTATCTAGCATTTTATTGTATATTGATTGCATCTTGAACTTGTACTTCATGAATATATTTTGATTCAAGTGTTGTATATGTGAATGAGACTTTGAGCTTATGTGTTTGGTGCTTCACATGCTTTAGGTTTTATTTGTGTATTTTGCATCTAGACTTGATTACTCGTGATATCACATCTTTAGGTCTATTTGTGCCATAGAATGTATTGATCACATGTTCTATGTTGATTTGATTGTTTGCATCATTTGCATTCACATGATCACACTAGGAAGTCCTTGTAAAAGGCATGAAGTCTTGGTTAGAGTCAGGGTGACCCGGATAGCCAAGCAAGAAGTCTTGCCTAGAGTCGGGATGACTCAGATAGGTAAGCAAGGAGTCATGGCTAGAGTCGGGAGGACTCAGATAGTCATGCATGGGAGGCTCCCTAGAGGCAAGAGTGCCTTGGATAGGGAGTTGGCTATTGTATTGGTAGGCCTAGGCGTATGGTTAGACATAGACTCCGATAGAGCGGGGTACACGGGAGGTGTATGCACTCTTGAGGAATTTCTAATCTACCATCGATGTTGGTTTTGTGTGGTGTCCAATATATGGTGGTTTCGCATCATTGAGGGATTTCACACTTTCCAATAGGGTTGGGTAGGCTTAGACTTCACTAGGTTGGGTGAGCTATAGATTGGTCACTTTGTGAATGTTCTATGTTTACTTTCCAATAATATAGTACCCAATGGTTGTAGTTCAACCCGTGGATGTTTTCTCCTTGGAGGTTTTACCACGTTAAAAAATCTCTTGTGTTAATTCTTCCTATCTCTTTCTCTTATATTTTAATTGTATATTTTATTATCTTGGTTCATAATATTCACATGTGATGTATTGTGAAGCAAGACTTTGTATAGTGTGGTTTGTGGATTTATTCTTTTGATCATTGTTGTATCTATGATTCTTTTGTATATTGTAATTTTTGTATAGTGATATTTTGATCACTCTTGTAACTCATTGAACATCTATTGAAATACAAGCTTACTTTGTTGTTGTGTTTATTTGTTCTTATACCTCACACAACTAGATGATATACTTAGACCTTGTCCTTATGATTGTATTCTTATATTGTCTATGTATGTCTTCCTTGGCTTATTTTGTTGTGTGTAAGGCTACCTTGAGGGACAAACGAAAGTTTGGTCAAGGGATTGAAAAAAGGTGTAAAAACCTATTCACCCCCCCTCTAGGTATGCTTTAAGCAATTTAACTACGTTTGTATACTTTCCATTGGGTGTGATAGATTTTGAGTTAACAAACTAGAAAAGTAAATGACAAGAAATTAAAGAGAATATGAATGAAGATAGGAATCCAATACCAACAATCCAAATAAGAAAATGGATTTCAATCAATTAAGTGGAAGCTAAGGAAATGATGGAGTTGCAAATGGATGTTGGGCAATGCTTATCAAGCTACCTTAATGAATCAATCTTACTAATATGAACCGTTTGTAGTCTTAAGTGTGAAATGGCCGTTTAAAACAAAACCAAGACACTTCCCACCGATATGCCTAACCGATTAAGGAGATGGTGTAAAGGTGGGATCGGTTAAGGACAAACCAAGGCTTAGATAATTGCAGTTGATATACCTCCAATTATCTATCATATTCACCTATGTGCTCTAACTAATCAAGTGTGTCAATCCAAGATCAATTGTATCACAAATTATCCTAAACAAGATTATAATCAACTAGTGGTATACAATGCTAATTATATAATGATTAGAATCTAATTACCAAATGAATAGAACATAAAAGTATATTCAAATATAATATAGCTTAAAAAAATATCCACATCCAAATGTTCATCACATCAATCCCCTAGATTGGGATTTACTTACACATAGTTACAATCTAAGGCAAAAGAAGTACAAGAGTAGGAAATCACCCTTAGGCCACATTCTTTAGTGCTTGATCCTTTATTGCCTTGTTGATCCATGTGCAAAGAGTGGTAGATGAGGAGATGTCTAGATGGATGGATGTCTAATGAGTAGTGACAAAGGCAAAGAATGTAGAGAATGGGAAGAGAGGAATGATTGGGTGATAGTAATCTAGGTTTGGTGTTGATGAGATTGGAGAGGAAAAATAGAGAGATTAGGAATGGTTGAAAAAGGAATAATCAATTATCTATAAAAGTTGGTGTATTTATAGGTTAGGAAGGCTAGGGTACGAAATGGGCATGAAAGGACAAGAATATTCCTCTTGAATGGGTTGAAAATCGTCCCTTAGCTGAGCTATCACGGTTCTTACGCGGGAATTCCTACGCTGTAATGAGTGTTGCGGTTCTTACGTGAGAATTCCTACTATGATCGCGGTTGGCAAACAGCGACGCTTAGATCGCGACACTCACAACTGATAGATTCCTTGAGTTTTCTTCTATGTCACGGTGTCCTAAAGGCAACACATAAACCACTACAATTTCGTACGCATGAATTCCTACGCTGGAATACCCGCGCACTGTGCATTTTTTACTCTTCACAATCTTCCTTACATAAGTGTCGTGGTTGAATTTCTCTTCTCTATTGCGGTGTCCTAGCAACGACACATAAGGTGTGACAATAGCTTGAACTTGGCCTTAGCTTGAAGTGGACTCTTCTGTCGCAGTGTCATTGTAACAACACCCAAACCGCTACAATCCTCTGAGTTGGGTCGTTGTTGCTTTCAAGCGAAATGACCGTGACTTCTTTCTTCTGTTTTCCTCTTTTTGTGCTTTTTGTACCAATACTCCTCTAATCTCACAAATGCTTTTGTGGCACAAATATACCTTAAACACTTAATTCATAATGTTAAAACACGAGAAATTGCCCAAGAATCAAGCAAAAAGAGTGGGAAATGGGGCCAAAAACATGTCTATTTTGGTTCGATCAAATACCCACAAACATCTTTTGCTAGTCCTCGAGCAAACAATCACAAAGCCCAATGACATGTTTCTAATTATCTAACAATCAACATTAAAGCACTGACTCTTTGCAAAAGACTTAAAAGTCAAAATTCACTTGCAAAACCAAAAATGAAGAGGATTAATCAACCTTATTCTCATTAGGACCTATGCATGTAAGAAATGCTAAATAGAGATTAAAGACATGCCACTCTAAGTAAATATTGCACGCAGGGCGATCCTACATTCAAGATTCCAAAGCTTCAAAAACTAGAGTGCCATTCAGTAGAGAATGTAATTCGCCTTGACATCTAATTCTTATCGGATTCTCTCATTTTCGCATAGATTCCTAGGCTTTACTCATAATTAATATGCAATATGAGTTCATGTGATGGATATCAAATTTAATTGCACATGATCATTTAAAACGCCATTGCTGAAAATTAGTCTCATGAATGGAATTGAAAGCCATAACCGAAAAGAACATGCATCAACCAAAATTTCCAAGGTGGACATTCCAAAAGATAAAAAGGTCTTTCATTTGGTTGTAATGGGGCGTAAGGTGAATGGTGAGTCAATAAATGGGAAAGAATGGATAGCAAACATCCAATGGTCACACTAAGGCATATATTCTAAATTGAGACAAATTTGCTCTTTACAACCTTCACATTCAAACATTGGAGTCCAGGCTTACAATTCACTTTGTGCATTTTGTACTCTTCTTTTTCATTAAGTAGCTTATTCAATTTTTGCATTTCTCATTCAGGCCATTTTTTGCATCATTCAATCTTTTCTTTCTTTTTCTTCTTTTCTTTCTTTGCTTTTTCTTTTCTTTTCATTTTGATTTTCTTTCTTTTCATTTCATGCTTTTCATCTTGCAATATGTTTGCACATACATACATGTCTAGGTACACGCCTTATAATTTTTACGAACCCAAAGCTTACATTTAACCCCTAAGCCTTAGCAAACCATTTGGCACAAGGTAAGTCTAGTGTATAGGCTATATGGTTTATGTTGATGTGGTTTATGAATGAAAAGCTTAAATGTGTTTTGCTACAAATGGGCATGGGAGCACACCACTAGAGGAAATTTAAGTGTTTAGGCCAATTTAGTGGTTCTTCACGTGTATTGCCTAAAATCATCTCTAAAGATTTGTCCACAAAGTCAATTAAGTCATCCACAAGCAGTCCATAATGTTCTATGGCAAAACAACATTTAGTGCAAATGAGACCTTTTAAATTATGGTTAACATGTGTGTTTGAATGAGTGTTTAAAGATTGAATGAATTTCCCTCAAAATACGCTTTTTAGGCCGTGTTTGTGAACCTCACGGAAGTCTCCACCATTAATTCCTAGCCTTTAAACTCAATTGAATATTCACTCTGACATCAAGAGAAAAGAACTAGCGCGCTTTGCGCAATGCAACCCTAAATGACATGAAGTTAATCTAAACTAAGCAATGCAAAGATGCACAATTCCTTACTCGCACAAACAATGGCACAATCTCAAAAAGCAAAATATGCTCAAATATGGCATTATAGCAAGATTTTCAAAAATTTTTAAAAAATTCGGCTCAAATATTTGCAAACAAGAGACCATGTTGTGCACACACCTCAAACCTAAATTTGACATTGTCCTCAATGTTTTTGAGGAATTTAAAATGGCTTAAACGGCGCAACACACAATCACAAACATAGAGTCAAAACAACATTTATGTCCTATATAAAGAATTAATCCCAAAATTTGAAATCAAGAGATACATGAATCCAATAAAGTTCATCCATCACAAAAGGTATATCAATGTAAGATCATCAATTGCTCTCATCACAATTCAAGTAGATAAATAATGTGATCATCTAAGTCCTAAATCCACTATCACAATCAACTTGCACCCTTATTATAAACAAGAAACTAAAACAAGATAACAAATTAAAATAGGTGAAGAAAGAAATTGTACCAAGATGGGGTGCCTCCTACCAAGCGCTCGATTTTATGTCTCGGCTAGACGTGCTACTTGGATCGGTCAACCGAATTCCAAGGCTTCGAATTTGTGCTTATATGCAATTAGGTCATGGAAGTATTTGTTGCCCCCGGCGTGTTCCTAATCACATTAAGCAAAGGCAAGTAAATGTTTACTTATACCAATTGCACTTGTGTAGGTGGCTTGAACAAGCAATGAGAGGGACATTAGGCATGGTTTCCTTGTATAGGAGCGATGCCTTAAAAGATACATCATCCACTTCCTTTGGTTTATCTTCCGTCTCCTCCTTTTCTATTTCCTCTCCTGCAACACTAGGCAAATAATTAGAAAATTCATGGTTAAATTCGATATCGACATTCTCACCATTCAAAGGGATGGTGGTAGCATTTCTCTTTCTCTCGATTGGCTCAAGGACTCTTCATGCACTCGACTTTGCATAGCCTCGGCAATAATATCAAGGTGCCTTTTAATTCTTCTCAATGAGGCAACCATTCTCACATCCTGTTGTTGCTACATATGAGCTTGTTGTTGCCATCCTTGTTCATTGGCTTGTATGTTGGCTTGGGATCTTTGTTAGAAGGCTTGAGTACTTTGAATAAAATTGCTCAAAGTCTTTTCAGGTGATTGCTCATAGGGGCATTAGCTTGAGTGTCTTGATCTCTCCTGCAATCTGGCTTGTAAGAATCGTCATATTGTGGAAATCTTCACATGATCCATGCATAGGCCACGAATTGTAAGAATTTGACGCTTGTGCTTGTCCTCCATCATATTCAGAAAACTCTCCTCTTAAAGGGTAGCCCCATGTCTCGTGCCTACACATTCCACAATATGTGCAAACTACAACCTTCGCTTGTCCTAGTCCCAAAGTCCTTGAAGCGAATATTTCCATTTGACGATTAAAATCGGCCAATTACATTACAAGAGGATCCATTGCTCCTGAAAAAAGAACAAAAGAAATAAACAAAATAAAACAAAAATGAAACAAAATTAGAAACTAAAAACAAACAAAAATGACACGCTACCTAGAAAATCTAACAACAAAGAAAGTTACATAAATCAACTACTCTAAACTCCAATCCCCGGCAGCGGCGCCATTTTTGAACTCGCTTTTTGTTTCGTTACCAAATTGTGATTCAAAAGATATTTATAAGAAATTCCTATGCAATGTACTCTAAAGTTTGAAAACAAGTAGAGCGGCAAACTAGGGTATTGTCCACAGGGATTAGGTTAGATTAATCGATTTGCTATTCTACTCTAAGTTAGTCTAACTAATGTGCAAGAAAATAAATCCATGTTTGGGTTTGATAGATTTTGAGTTAACAAACGAGAAAAGTAAATGACAAGAAATTAAGAGAATATGAATGAAGATAGGGATCCAATACCAACAATCTAGATAAGAAAATGGATTTTAATCAATTAAGTGGAAGCTAAGGAAATGATAGAGTTGCAAATGGATGTTGGGCAATACTTATTGATCGGACTATTTTATGCTTATTTGAGTCCCCCATTTCATATCTTTTGTGCTCATTTTCGAGCATATTTTTGTATATAATGTGTGTGTTGAGTCATGTGTAGGTACATATTCCCTACATCAGGTATTTGAATTTAAAGATTAGCTTAGGAGGCAAAATGAGCCAAAACGGAATAAAATGGAAATTATGCAGAGTGCCACGCCTCATTGTTGACATAGACCATGGTGTGATCTAAGCCTAGCCGTGTCCACGGTTAATCCATCGTCGAACCAGAACGCGACAAGAGACCATGGCTGAAAGCCATCTCTATTTTCTAGCAGCTTACGGACAAGTGCAGAAAACCCCATTCGGTGAGCCCCACCGTCGATTTGCAAACCACCGTTCAATACCATAATTTCTAAGAAGCATTTGGCGGTTGCATTTGGTGTTCAAGGCCATCGATCGCAACCGCCGATTTGACCAAGATTAGCAAAAGGGCTGAAATTGTATATGCTCATGCAGAATCCACTTGCGGGGGTCATATCTTCCTCTTTAAATGAACCACGTTGATATCCTTATATATTTCGAAAGCCCTGGAGGTCTAGTTTCCAAAACATTTTACGGATTGCGATTCCAGGTTTTTCAGAGGAAGTTATGCATTTCTGTAATGGTACGCGATACTAAAATGCTGAAATGCTGAAAAGTCCAAACGGCAGCCCTGGTCGTCGAACCAAACCGCCAATCACCTCCAAAAGTCATTTTTTGGCCCAAAATTGAAGGGCAATCTTGTCCTTTCACCCAAGCCTTTAGCTCTAGCCTTCCTTCATTATATAAACACCTTCTTCTCTTCTCTCCCAGCAAAATCCATGAATTTCTTCACCCCACACTTCTTCTTCTTCTTCTTTTACTTCATCAATAATGGAGAGAGAAGCTTTTAAAGATCCCATGGAGGTTCTTCTCCATGGGAAGCTCACCATATCCATTTCTACCCATCCTCTACCACATTTAGGAGTAGATTGCAAGAATAGGAGAGGTCTTTGACTAAACTCGAGCCAAGCAAGGATAGATCTCTTGGAGGGGTTTCTTCAAGGGTTGTATCTCATTTACTCACTCTCTTTGCATTTATTGTTTTCTTAAATGTGCAATCCTTCATTTGGGAATATTTGTAAACTAACACATGTGCTATTTATATATAATTGTTTTATATTCATTTGGGTCTTGTTCCATTCTTGTTATAATTATGAATTAATCTCTTATTATGAATTTCATGTGTATGGATGGTTGTAAATTGATATGTATTCATGAATAGGATTAAGAGTAAATTAATGTAATTTAGGAGTAGTTAATTAAACATCCTATGATTGTGTGTATGTTGATGGATGACTAGAAATTCCATGTTAGGAATGATTTGATTGAATGAGAAATAGTTAGGGTTATGCCTTTAGAAGGGTTTTCCGGGTATAAACTTGGCTATTAGCTCTAAAGATTGGTTTTGGTTATGTGTTCTTGTGCATGAATGGTTCTTTAGCCATTTCTCACTTTAGGGGCTCTAGGTGAGTTATGGTTGGAGAAGAATTTGGTATATCCACTTTTGAGATTTTTATCTAAGTCATTGTACCTAACGTTGCTATCTACTTTACCAAGCTAATATTGGGGCTCAATTTGGCAAGGTCTTATAGAATAGTTCATAAATGTTTGTTGCGGTTTCGTGTTTGAAAGGCTTTTCAACACTCTCTTCAACCCTTAGCTCAAATGAATGGATACCCTAAGTTGGATTTAGGCTAAACAACCCTTGATTTGAGTGGATGTGCTTAATTGTTTAACAATCAATAGATTGCACTTGTGTTTGGTGAACCTATTGACCCTTGTGTTACCATTAACCTACATCTCTCCTATCCACCCTTTTATTTGTCACTTTAAACACCATTCTCACCCTTTCGTATTCTTTTTGTTTTTATGTATTATCATTTCCATTCTTTGCTCATACACACACCACATTGTACATACCTCACATACACCATTCTCACCACCTCTGCATTCTATTTACATGCTTACAACAAACACTAAAACTTGAAATTGTTAATGAAAACACCTCCCTGCGGAACGATACCCTTACATGTTGCTATACTAGTCACTAGCACTAGCGAGGTTGAACTTTAAATATAATATTTTGACATGCAAAACGACTCTTGTCACTTATCAAGCTACCTTAATGAACCAATCTTACTAATATGAACCATTTGTAGTCTTAAGTGTGAAATGACCGTCTAAACAAACCAAAACACTTCCCACTAATATGTCTAACCGATTAAGGAGAGGGTGTAAAGGTGGATCGGTTAAGGACAAACCAAGACTTAGATAATTTTGGTTGATATACCCTCCAATTATCTATCATATTCACCCACGTGCTCTAACTAATCAAGTGTGTCAATCCAAGATCAATTGTATCACAAATTATCCTAAACAAGATTATAATCAACTAATGATATACAATGTCAATTATATAATGAATAGAATCTAATTACCAAATGAATAGAACATAAAAGTAGATTCAATATAATATAGCTTAACAAATATCCACATCCAAATGTTTATCACATCAGTCCCCTAGATTGGGATTTAGTTACACATAGTTACAATCTAAGGCAAAGAAGTATAAGAGTAGCAAATCACCCTTTGGCCCCTTCTTTAGTGCTTGATCCTTCCTTGCCTTGTTGATCCTTATACAAAGAGTGGTAGATAAGGAGATGTCTAGATGGATGGATGTCTAATGGGTAGTGAAAGGTAGGGAATGTAGAGAATATGAAGAGAGGAATAATTGGGTTGAAAGTAATCTAGGTTTTGGTGTTGATGAGATTGGAGAGGAAAAGTGGAAAGATTAGGAATGGTTGAAGAGAAATAATCAATTCTCTGTAAAAGTTGGTGTATTTATAGGTTAGGAAGGCTAAGGTACGAAATGGGCATAAAAGGATGAATGTACACAAACGAAGTTAAATTGCTTAAAGCATACCTAGAGGGGGTGAATAGGTTTTTACACCTTTTTTTCAAACCCTTGAACAAACATCCGTTCGTCCCTCAGGTAGCCTTACACACAACACAATAAGCCAAGGTAACATACATAGACAATACGATGACACAATCATAAGAGAAATGTCTAAGTATATCAACAAGTCATGTGAGGTAAAATATCAAATAACATAACACAAATACTTGTATTCATAAGATGTTCAATGTGTTACAAGAGTGATCAAAATGTCACTAACAAATATTACAATATACAAAAGAATCAAGATACAAATTGATCTATGGAATGAATACTCTAATCACACTATACAAAGACTTGGTTCACAATACATCACAAGTGAATATTATGAATCAAGACAATAAATATACAATTAAAATATAAGAGAAGAGATAGAAAGAATTAACACAAGGGATTTTTTAACGTGGTAAACCTCCAAGGAGGAAACATCCACGGGTTGAACTACAACCATTGGGTACTATATTTTGGAAAGTAAACATAGAACATTCACAAGTGACCATCTTTAGCTCACCCAACCTAGTGAAGTCTAAGCCTACCCAACCCTATTGGAAAGTATGAAATCCCTCAATAATGCGGAACCACCATATATTGGACAACACACTCAACCAACATCGATGGAAGATTAGAAATTCCTCAAGAGTGCATACACATCCCGTGTACCCCGCTCTATCGGAGTCTATGTTCTAACCATACGCCTAGGCCTACCAATATATTAGCCAACTCCCTATCCAAGGCACTCTTGCCTCTAGGGAGCCTCCCATGCATGACTATCCGAGTCCTCCCGACTCTAGCCATGACTCCTTGCTTACCTATCCGAGTCATCCCGACTCTAGGCAAGTCTTCTTGCTTGGCTATCCGAGTCATCCCGACTCTAGTCAAGACTTCTTGCCTTTTACAAGGACTTCCTAGTGTGATCATGTGAATGCAAATGATGCAAACATTCATTTCAACATAGAACATGTGATCAATACATTCTATGGCACAAATAGACCTAACATGTGAAAACACAATTTATCAAGTCTAGATGCAAAAAACATGAACAGAAACCTAAGCATGTGAACACCTAACACATACACTCAAAGTCTCATTCACACACATAACACTTGAATCACAAAATGTTCATTAGTCCTAATTCAAGATGCTATCAATATACAATCAAGGCTAGATAGGATTAAAATCACAATATACTAGACAAAAATATAGAGCAAGGTTTAGATTTACATCAATCAAAACCTATATTCTCTAAATCACAAACAAATACACAAATCCTTGATTTCTTCATCAAAGGACCAAATCAAATCTCAAAGTCATTTTAACACAAAATTAATTCAATTAAGTATCAAACAACCTAAGATGCCGTTCTAATCACAATACAACTCACAAACAATGTAAAACCTAGAATCATAAAATCTAGTCAACATAAGTCCACAATTGAGTTTCAATTGGAATGATAATCAAGCTACCTTTTCAAATAGCTTTCATAAAACAACATAGATATAGAAGAAGAAACCCCAAGCATTTGGAAGGTCATAACAAAAATCCCTAAGATAGACCATTACCTCGGATTTTGAAGCTGGTTCGGAATTCATGATCAACCACTGGAAATCACAATCAAACAGCTACCAAACCACTTGGAGATGTTAGAGGACTCAAATATGAACACTCTCCAACTTGAATCACTCAAATCCGACTCCGGATGAGGAAGATATGGTGTTTCGAAAATCTAAAAATTCGAGGAGAGGGCTGACGGGAAACTGATTTTTTCTTCTTAGAAATTCAAATGAGAGAGAGAGGGAAAAATAGGAGGAGAGAGAAGGAGATTTTCGACCAATCACGTGGTGCCACGTCACCCCCAGCCATGGGGGCGCGTGGCCCACACGGGCAGAGGGTGCTCCAGGCCGTGGGCCCACGGCCTCACCACGGCCAGCCCATGTGGCCCACGGCCTGGGCTGTCCTCTCCCGTCCCTCGTTCGTAGGCCCGTATCTCGGCGTCCGAACTTCGAATTTAAATCCGTTTTTGGATTACGAACCGTGACTCTCTCACGCACGAAACGACTATACACTTTGAAAAACGGTTGAGAAATCATCTTGGAAATCATCGATGAAGTCAACACAACGTCGAGAACTAAAGTGGCATAGTCAACACTTTTGGACTCGAACCTTATGAATGATAACCGAAACGACCGGAACTCAATAAGGCATTGAATAAGAACATGGTCAAGTCCTAAACACAAAATACAGAACATACAAACACAAATACACCACATATCTAGTTTCCGGACATAGTCCTAGAAAATGCAAAACACAAAGTTTATTAACTAAATGTGAATGCATGAGCATATTTTGCCAAGTGTGTGAAAGTGAAATGTAAATGAAAATAAAATCATGAAGGGACACACAAAATGATATGTGTAAGTGTGCCTAGCCTTGTAAGATGAGAGGTCTTTGATACCTTTGTAGACCGTAATGTCCGAACTCTTAAAAGCCGGCAACTTGAACGAATAATGGTTGAGACGTCCTTCGTCTTTGAAATCCTTCATTTACTAACCACTAAACATTACAAGTAAAACACGTTTTTGATATGGAATTAATGCCAACACTAATTATCAACCTAACAAAGGACAAGAATACTCCTCTTGAATGGGCTGAAAAATCGTCCATTGGCTGAGCTGTCGCGGTTCCTCGTGGGTATTCCTACGTTGGAATGAGTGTTGTGGTTCCTGCATGAGAATTCCTATGTTGGTCGCGGTTGGCAAACAACGACGCCTTAGACTGTGACACTTACAACCTGATCGAATCCTTGAGTTTTTCCTCTCTATCTTGGTGTCCTAGAGGCAACACATAAACCGTGACAATTTCTTGTGTAGGAATTCTTACATTGGAATACCCATGCACGTGCATTTTTTGCTCTTCACTGTCTTCCTTGCATAAGTGTCGTGGTTGAATTTCTCTTCTCTGTCGCGGTGTCCTAGCAGTGACACATAGGGTGCGACAATAGCTTGACTTGGCCTTTGCTTGAAGTGGACTTTTCTACCGCATGTCATTGTAACGACACCCAAACCGCGACAATCCTCTGAGTTGGGTCCGCTGTTGCTTTCAAGCGACATGACTGCGACTTCTTTTCTCTGTTTCCTTTCCTCTTTTTGTGCTTTTTGTACCAATACTCCTCCAATCTCACAAATGCCCTTGTGGCACAAATATACTTGAAACACTTAATTCATATGTTAAAACATGGGAAATTGTCCGAGAATCAGCAAAAAAAGTAGAAATTGGGGCCAAAACTTGTCTATTTTGGTTCAATCACATGCTCGAGATTTTTGCTTTAGAGCCCACAGTATGGTTTTTTCTCTACATTTTGTGGAAAGTGATTCGCTTTTAGTTGTCTCAGATATCAATAACCAATTTCTTTTTTCTGTTTAAGGGCCTTTGGTGGTTGAGATCGTTAATCTTTTTTTATTTTTTTTATTTTTTTATTTTTTATTATGGGGTTATTTCTTGTTGTTTGGTTTTGCGTGACGGCAATAAGGTGGCTCATGCTTTAGCTAAATATGTTATTTCTTTATCTCAAGACATGGTTTGGGTTGATTTTGCCATCACTTTGTTCATCATATTGTATTAGCTGACTGCAATAATTAAGGTTTTTGGTTTTTTACCCTTTCAATAAACATATAAAAACATTTTTCAATATCATTAAATTTTATTTGATTCTAAAGTGATGAGAATGATTTATAACAAAGAATAATATATAATTTTGTAGTGTTAATTTTTACCTATTTGTTGTATAATCAACAGTAAGAAAAAAAAAAAAATTTGGAATGAGTAACTTGTAAAAAATGAGTGTTTTAAAGTTTTATTTGATTTTGAAGTGATGAGAATGATTTACAACAAGAAACAACAATTTTTTTTAAGTGTTTGATTTTTACATGTTTTTTTACTTTAAAAAAAAATAAAATAAAATAAAAACAAACTATAAATTAAGTATTCAATGAGAAGAAGATAAATTTTGAACAAATAATTTTTTTTAAGCAAAAAAAATAGGATTTTGTGATGGAGTGTTTTTTTTTTTTTTTAAAAGGGAGTGTCAAAAAGTAAGAAGAAGAATGTTGGAATGAAATGGAGTGTCTTTAAAATTTTTAAAAATGAATTGTATTTAAGAAAGAATGTGAAAGATAACTCTTCACATTTTTTTTACTTTTTTTTTTTTTTTTTTTTTTTTTTTTTTTGAAGAGATCTGCAAATCTTTTCGGATCTTTTCAAAAGAATTTTATTTAATTTTTTTATTTTTTAAAATTGTTTAAATCCTATTCTCTTCAAACTTTTTAATTTTTGTTTAAAATGACTTTTTAATTAAAATCGATTTTTGATCTTCTCCAAATGCCAACCACCCCCACTGTCAACCACCCTGACCACCACCACCATCACCTTGACCAAAAACCGAACCGCCATCATCTCCACCAGAGTTAAACTAGAACCCGAAAACCACAAACCTAGACCTAGAACCAAAACACCACACCAATGGCCGTCGTAGTGAGTAATAGCTAATCTCCTCGATCGGCACTGGTGGGAATGGTTGTTGGTGTGTGGTTTTTGTAGTTGGGTTTGGATTTGGATTTGGTTTGGGTGGTTGGTTTTGAGGGTTAGGGTTTGGTGATTGGAGATGGATGGGTGTGGTTGTAAGTTGATGATAAGATGATGATGGTGATGTTGATTATGATGAAGATTGATGGGCTGCTAGGGTTTTGGTTGAATGTGGAACCGTGGATGATGAAAAACATATTATTTTATTAAAACATTTTGTATATTAAATTTCTTTATAACATATTATTTTAATTTAATGCTTTTGTTGTTTTTATTTTTTTTTATTATTTAATTGTATTACATTATTAATTTTACTTAAGTTACCATTTTACCCTCGCACCATTGACAGAAATTTTAAAAACCATAACGGAATTGAACGGAAGTGACAAAAATATGATTATAACGTTTGGACCTAACGAGGAATTCTGGACTAGAGGACCAAAACGACTAATAGGTTAACTAGAGGGATGAAAATGATTTTAACCCTAAAATATAATATCAGAATCCTCGTAATCTAAAAAGTTTGCAGTGTCCTTTAAAAAAAAAAAAAAAATGTTTGCAATGTATTATCACAAAGATTTAGCATTAAACGCTTTACAATCTCCTCGCAAAGCCTTTAATAATTGAAGATTGCACATCCCCATAAGAGGAATGCAACGACGACAGTACTAATAATGTTGTTGAGCTTGATGAATCACTAACCAAGGCCTTAAAAGCGGCATCCGAATTCAAAAACTCTGAATTGCCAACACACCAGAGCTTCCTACGTATAGATCGCCCCCCCCATAGAAGAGTTTTCTTGAAAGAATTTTCTACAAGAATTTCTCGTCCTCTTTAAGCACATACATTGGTTTTTCTTTCTTTTCTTTTTCTCTATGCATTTCTTTTTTCTTACCAAATCAATTGCATTGATAGAAAATCTTTGTGCAAAATTTTTTTTACTTCTAGATTTTTTTCTTAAATTAGGGCACCCCCCCCCCCCCCCCCCCCCCCCCCCCCCCCCCGAGGTTTTCCTTTTGACACACGGAATTAACCTTATCAAAAACTGACACTTAACCCCCCTAACATTAGTCAACGCCCATCCAATTTAACAGTTGACCATGTTAAATCGTGTAAAAGTTTAGAATGCCCCTAACATGACATCACATTGTCTATCTACGGTTTTATCCCCTCTAAAAGTAAAAAAAATAAAAAAAAAAAAAAATAAAAAAAAATCATTCTAAAGGGCAGGAACACGATTTGCACCAGATGTTGGTTGTTATATTTTTCTTTAGACATAAACTAGAATTATGACTATTGGATAGCAATGGCAACTTCTCTGATTGTTTATAAAATGGCAAAGCCAAATTGTTATTTTACCAAAATGATTCAAATTTATTTTCTCCATTCATTACTCTCCATATTGTCTAAAAATTCAATTTTTTCCCCATTCATTACCCATTATTTGCCGAGAAACTTTATCCATATTCTCTATTTTTCGTTTAGGCATAAAAGGTTTGTGGTATCAGTCCATGTGAACATGAAAGTCCGGTAAAAATAAATACAATTTAGAGATATAGATTTGAAATATGGATACAAATTAGAGATATACATATGAAATAAATACACACTATAGATATAAACAGGAAAGTCCTAGTAAACATCAAAGTCTGGCCGAATAAATCCGTGCACATCGAACTTGCCAAAAAAAAAAAAAGCACAAAACAAAGATATACAACTAAAAACTAAGGGGTCGTTTGTTTTTTTCACTTAAAACTTAATAGGTCTGAATCATAATTATTAAGTTGTTTTGTTTGTTTTTTAAGTGGTCAAACGACTTAAAAATACCAAAAAACAACTTAAAATAAAAAGTAAAAAATCCCGACTTTTCACTTAATTGCAAATCACTGAATTGTATTAAATGCAATCCAAAATCTTTTCTTCCAATACTATCCTCCATATAACATATTTCCAATTTCATCATAATTATATATGGTATAGAAATCTATATTTTAATATATCCTTATTTTAAATAGCTTTAAAAAAAAAAAAAAAAAAACTCTAATCACTTATCATATTGGTGTTTAATGTCAATACTTTATTATGATATTATGGTGATGTATATATATATATATATATATATAGTGTTTTGCGTGAGTTTTCGTGCTGCCTCTTTTTTTTTGAAAAAAAAAAAAAAAACCCTTTCTTTTCTTGGTAAAAATGAAGTTTGTTTATAATGGAAGAGGAAGATCATGATCATATGCGTTCATATATAATTATTATTTTTGGATTGTGTTTATTCCATATTATATGTATAATTGTTTAATATGGGTATAAATGTAAAATTACTTATTTTCATACAATTTTACTTTTAAAAAACAAACTTGTTGACAATACATTTAGATGTGAGGAAAAAAAAAAAAAAACAAATATGTCATTCAAGTTCAGATTTCAATCCCTATTCAGTCTTCAGAAAAACACACTATTCAGTTTTCAGACGAAAAAACAAACGACCCTTAAGACACCAAAAAAAAATATAAAAAAGACACCGAAAATATTATTAGTACAAATCAAACTTACAAGAAATGCAAAACCCACTAAAATAGAGTATTGAAACATAAAAACTCATTCAAGCAGTAAAGAAATGCAAAATAAAGCGTCAGCCAAGAAACATCAAAACACTAAAACATTCACCCAAAACATACATATAAAATACATCTGCATAACATGACCTTAAACATTTTAAACACAACCAAGTAACATGCATATGTATAATAACCAAAATATAAACACATAATAAGACAAATAAAATTTTGTTTGGATAGGAAAAAACGACATATAGCATAACACCATATGAATGGTCCACTTGAACCCAAAACTAAAATACAAAAGCATTTAAACCCTAAGCAAACCAAAAGTGAAAACTTGTAAGAACACCCCAGAAATTTCAATCAAAACAAACACCCATTCTTGCATCCCAAAAATTTAACAAGTCAAAACCCTAAAAACCTAAACAGTGGCTGATTGACGATAAGCATCAAACCTTCTCAACAAATAACACATAAAAATCTTGAATAAAAAACGGAAAGAGAGGGCTTGTTGATTGAGACAATGCATTTACCTTTCACCCATCTCGATGCTTTTTCGTTTTCCACTGAAATCATGTTTCAACTTCTTCGACGAACTACAACACATGTTGTTTTTCTAGAGAGAGACTTCGTTTTCAAAAAATTGTTGGTTTACTATGCTTTGTGCCTCTTCGTGTTTCATAAGTAATCTATTTTTAAAATTTTTAAATTCATTTTCAATTTAACTTCAAAAGTAATGTTGTTGACTAATATGGCGTGTCTGATTTGAAGTGAACAATACAAACCCATTGAAAGACAAAATTACCCTTCCAATATGTAGTCAACTGTTAAATTGGACGGGCGTTGACTAATGTTTGGGAGGTTAATGTTAGTTTTTGAAAAAGTTGATTTCGCGTGTCAAAGACCAAACCTCAGGGGGTTGGGTGTTATTCACTCTTTTTAAAAAGGGACATTATCATTTGAGTCCCTATGTTTTTTTGAATTATCTATTTTTTACTCACTTATTCATTTTTCACTATATTGATCCCAATGTTTTTAAAAACCACTCAATTTGGTCGCTTTGACCAGACTTTTAACGGTCAACCCTAACATAAAAAGTAAATTGACCATTGTACCCTTAACTTAAATCAAATGACCATTTCACCCTCTAACTATGTCAATTTTTATAATTTAACCTAACTTGTAATCTAATCATAATATGAAATGTGTCACCAAAATTTTAAAAATTAAAAAAATAAATAGTTAAAATATTAATAAAACCTGAATTTTTTATAAAGAAAAAAATCCAGTTAAAAGTCAATTTAACATTTAATCTTAATTTTTTTAAAAAGAAAAATAAAAAACGATAGACCTCAAATTTTTTTTAAAAATGATAGACATCAAATTAATCATTTTTGAAACAAATTATAGCACGGTGTGTATAAAACTATCTAGAGGGGGGGGGGGGGGGGGGGGGTTGGGTGTGAATAGATTTTAAGCTTATTACCCAATTTTTCGTGTTAAGTCAAAATTACGAAATCACCCCTAACTAGATAAAGCAATAAATCAAGTATAAAATGCGGAAATTAAATAACACTTGATTTTTATGTGGAAACCCTCACGGGAAAAAACCACGGGCTAGTAAGTAAGCCACACTCGAACCTCGAATCTCGAATCCACTAAATGTGTAAAACGATTACAACCTAATCCCGGAAGTAATCACACACCTACCTAATCCCGGTATGAGTGAACCTAGTCCAATTTGCTTGCGATCTAAGCAACCTAATCCCGGAAGCTACACACAAGACTTACTTTCTCAATGAAGAGAATAACATCTTAAGTGAATATATGAATATCCAAATGCAACATAGAGCAAGGGAAACCCTATATGCTTATCTAAGATGATGAATTTACAATTAAAGCAATCATATATATTAAAAACTAAATGACATGTCAAATAGTTTAGCTAATCAAGATTAAGCACAAAACCTAATTAGCTATCACAATACAACTTCTCAAACATACATCACACTAATCTCAAACTTGTATCAAAAGATATATGAAAATCATACAAGTAATAAATTGAGATTGCTTGTTAAGAAAAACACAAAATATGTAAGATATTAGTGAAAAGCTTACCAAGCAAAGTATGATAAAGAATCCATGCAAGATGACATCTAGATGATCAAAGATGATGCTAGATGATGATTATGATCATGAAAAAAGTGTTTGAGTAATTAAAAATGAGTTCTTGGAATTTTTCTTCTCTTTGAAAAATATCCTAAGTATGAAATCTGAATATGAACTCTCTTAATTGACCTAAAGTCAAAGTGGCATATATATAGGGGGCCAAATCAAAGTGTGGTTGTTTTGATAAGTTGGCCTGAAATTTGCCTTGGGCGCTGTACGTAGAGCGCTTCTGTACAGTGCCTGTACAGCGCCCATAATCTGAACTCTCGGGTTGAGAGGGGCGCTGTACGAACAGCGCCTCTATACAGCGCTCGTACAGCGCCCATCCAAAATGCATCAGACCTGATGCATTTAAATATCCATTTTTGCACCAGGTCTTGTGGGCGCTGTTCATAACAGCGCTTTGAACAGCGCCCTTCGCAATGCAAGAATTTCAATGCTATGCAAGACAAACAATGGGCAATGCAATGAGCAATCAAACTAACATGCAAGAAGAGATGAAAATAAGCATTAATGCACAACAATAAGAAACACAACATACAAGGATTAAACATATGCATGAGTTGTGAGTGTGTGCGACTATCTTTCAAGACAAGTAAGCACAAAGAAACATACCTTCGGTGCTTATCAAGACGAGGTCTTCAAAGGGCTTCGAACAATACTACCAACACCTAGGCTACCCTTACAAAGAACCCCAACATGTGGTTTGTCCACGAAATGAGCCAATAAACAAATGGGAACCTTACAATTTTTTAAAAATAAAAAATAAAAAACAAAAAACAAAAACTTCACCCCTTACAAACCCATATCGATTGACCATCACTTATTATTATTATTTTATAATTTCTTACAAAAATCAATCACCATCACAAACCCAGATCAATCAACCTTCACAAACCCATCTTTATCAATCTTCAATCTTCACAAACCAAATATCTTTCAATCCCAAACACAAATTGAATTCAAAAACACAAACCATAAGCCATAATAAATCCACAAATCAACTAAAGGATCCAAAAAAAAAAAAAAGTTATCTCACTTCTGGAACAGATCTGTCCAAAAAAAAGGGAAAAAAAAAAAACAGATCTCATCATCTTTGTTTACAATTGGATCCCAAATTTCCTCTCTCTTCGTCCTCACATCTCGATGACAATTTTCCATCTTCTGGTGATCGTCAACGTTATCCAATTCTCCACCAAACAGATGTCGATTTCAATAACAATAGCTCTAGAAGAGATGGAAGCGCATGACGGCTACTTCAATCGATTTTAGATCTACATTTTCTGACTTATTGCCCCTAGAACGGAAGCAAAAACATAGAAATTGAATATGAAAACATAGAGATGGATAGAGGAAGAGTAACTTGATATCTTTGAGTCGTGGTGGGCCGGTGGCGGTGGCGGTGGTGTCAAATATGTGGGCATTTTACCAAATTAATTTCTTTTTGTGTTTGAACAAAAATCCAATGTAAATTAATGATGGGTGGGTGGGTGTGTCACTTGGTTTTTAATTAGTTTTAATCTATTTTTTTTTATCGGAAGAGAATCAGGGATATTTTATTTTATTTTATTTTTTTATTTTTTTTATTTTATAATTTATAAACGTTCTTTTGTTTATAATTTTGTAATTTGTATTTATATATTAATTTAATTTTATTATATATATATATATTTTATTTATTTGTGTGTTGACACGTGGCATATCATTGTTTAAAGACAAAAACCCTTAGAACCGTTTAATTTGACTAACGGTTGACTCATAGAATGACGAAACTGAGTGGTTTTTGAAAACATAGAGACCAATCCAGTGAAATATGAATAAGTGAGTAAAAAATAGATAATTCAAAAAATATAGGATCTCAAATGATAATATCCCTTTTTAGAAAAGAATTGTGAAAAGATGAAATTTGATTGTAAGGAGAAAATCTACATTTTAAAATGAAATATTAAGAAAAATGAAATGATAAAAATACCCATTAGTTATTATTTTTAATATAAAAATGATCCAAAAATCTAACGCGTTCCCCCCATAATCGTCAAAGTGGAGTGCCTCACTGTTACAGCCTTTGGATCAAGTCAAGTCTTTACTTTGATTTGTTCAAATCAAAGAATTTTATAACTTTATAAACATACGTTATTAACAAAAAATAATTGAGCAAAAAAATAAAATAAAAAAAGTCTTCCATTTCTGAGGCGTTTGGAGTTTGATTGTGGGATTTATACGCGAGTCTCGTCCTTTGCTTTCAAACCAAAACCGCTTCAAAATCTTTGTTCGCAAGATCTTCTCCTCCATTTTCGCAGGTACACAACTCCATCTTTTTTGCTGATTACTTGCTTTTGATTCTGCTTCAAACAAAACCCACGTTTCGTTCTTCTCGCAATTTCAGGTTATTATATGATATCTGTTTTTCTTGTTAAGATTTTAGATTGGTATCTTTGTGGGTTTATGCTTTTCTTTCGTTTTTTTTGGTTGATTTCTGAGAAAGTACTCGACGGCTTTTGACTGACAGAAATGAAACCCTCAAGTTCAATTGACTTCATTTCTTTTTCTAATTGGTGAAATTTAGTATGAATTATTTTTGATGATTTCTGATAGTGTTTCGTTTTTCTTGTATATGATGATTCTTTTCTTTTCTTTTCTTTTTGTTTGGTTTGTTTGTTCTCTTTTATGTTTCTTTTTCATAGTATTCCATATTCCCAATCTTTTACAATTCAAAAAAGACCATAAGCCTATGTTTAATTAAACTTTTTACTATCTTGATTTTATTTCAATTTTGGTTACCTTTTTCAACTTTAAGCCTTCATAATCTGTCTTTTTGAACTGAAGATTTTATGCAATCATATTGACTGCATTCTAGTTCATTATCTAATTTGTATTGATTGTGACTATTTTTTCAGTCCAGGAACATTGTTTGATTTCACACAGATTCTCTCAATAAGGATTCTGCTTTAAGAAGAATGTTTGGTTCAAAGAAATCTCCCATAAGGTTTGCTAAGCATAACTCCGTTGATCCAGTTTCGTCTCGCTCAAACCCTTTTGATTCTGATGATGAGTTGGACAATAAAAAGACCCTCAAACCTGCAAAAAGGACTTCTTCTGAACCGAATCTAACTATACCAAATGTTAGCACCAACCCTTTTGATGATGATGGGGTAAAAGGGACTACTACTCATGCATCCTCATATTCACAGTCTTCAGCAGCAAGAAACAAATACACGAATGATTTTCGTGACTCTGGCGGTGTGGAGAATCAGTCAGTGCAAGAATTGGAAAACTATGCTGTGTACAAGGCTGAGGAAACTACAAAGACAGTGAATGGCTGCCTGAAGATTGCAGAGGAGATTAGAGAGGATGCTACAAAACTTTGGTCACTTTGCATCATCAGGGTGAGCAAATTACCAGGACACACCACACCGCTGCCGACATTGATCATGATCTTAGTCGGGTATGGCCTTTGATATTAAACTGTGAATTATAATTGGAATAACATACATACAAGAAAGGAGAAGTATACATGATATGTTCCACTTAGTCGGTGTCCATGATGCTGATTTGATCTGTATTCTAGTTCCTGTGTCATATATAAGCTGAGAATTTGTTAAAATCAAGGTTTTTAATTTATTTTTAATTTTTAATTTTTATTCTTTTTAAACATTGGCACCAGCTTCAGTTTGACA